>CM026390.1:6282311-6308480 GCA_014843695.1 Archivesica marissinica | reverse complement strand
CCAGATGATACACACCCAGATGATACACACCCAGATGATACCCAGATGATACACACCCAGATGATACACACCCAGATGATACACACCCAGATGATACCCAGATAATACACACCCAGATGATACACACCCAGATGATACCCAGATGATACACACCCAGATTATACACACCCAGATGATACACACCCAGATGATACCCAGATAATACACACCCAGATGATACACACCCAGATGATACCCAGATGATACACACCCAGATGATACCCAGATAATACACACCCAGATGATACACACCCAGATGATACACACCCAGATGATACACACCCAGATGATACACACCCAGATAATACACACCCAGATGATACACACCCAGATGATACACACCCAGATGATACACACCCAGATAATACCCAGATAATACACACCCAGATGATACACACCCAGATAATACACACCCAGATGATACCCAGATAATACACACCCAGATGATACACACCCAGATAATACCCAGATGATACACACCCAGATAATACACACCCAGATAATACACACCCAGATGATACACACCCAGATGATACCCAGATGATACACACCCAGATGATACACACCCAGATGATACACACCCAGATGATACCCAGATGATACACACCCAGATGATACACACCCAGATGATACACACCCAGATGATACACACCCAGATGATACACACCCAGATAATACACACCCAGATGATACACACCCAGATGATACACACCCAGATAATACACACCCAGATGATACACACCCAGATAATACACACCCAGATGATACACACCCAGATGATACACACCCAGATAATACACACCCAGATGATACACACCCAGATGATACACACCCAGATGATACACACCCAGATGATACACACCCAGATGATACACACCCAGATGATACACACCCAGATGATACACACCCAGATAATACACACCCAGATGATACACACCCAGATGATACACACCCAGATGATACACACCCAGATAATACACACCCAGATGATACACACCCAGATGATACACACCCAGATGATACCCAGATAATACACACCCAGATGATACACACCCAGATGATACCCAGATGATACACACCCAGATGATACACGCACAGATGATACACATCCAGATGATACCCAGATGATACACACCCAGATGATACCCACCCAGATAATACCCACCCAGATGATACACACCCAGATGATACACACCCAGATGATACACACCCAGATAATACATACCCAGATGATACACACCCAGATAATACACACCCAGATGATACACACCCATATGATACCCAGATGATACACACCCAGATGATACACACCCAGATGATACACACCCAGATGATACACACCCAGATGATACACACCCAGATAATACACACCCAGATGATACACACCCAGATGATACACACCCAGATGATACACACCCAGATAATACACACCCAGATGATACACACCCAGATGATACACACCCAGATGATACACACCCAGATGATACACACCCAGATGATACACACCCAGATGATACACACCCAGATGATACCCAGATAATACACACCCAGATGATACACACCCAGATAATACACACCCAGATGATACACACCCAGATGATACACACCCAGATAATACACACCCAGATAATACACACCCAGATGATACCCAGATGATACACACCCAGATGATACACACCCAGATGATACACACCCAGATGATACACACCCAGATGATACACACCCAGATGATACACACCCAGATGATACACACCCAGATGATACACACCCAGATGATACACACCCAGATGATACACACCCAGATAATACACACCCAGATGATACACACCCAGATGATACCCAGATGATACACACCCAGATGATACATACCCAGATAATACACACCCAGATGATATACACACAGATGATACACACCCAGATGATACACGCACAGATGATACACACCCAGATGATACCCAGATGATACACACCCAGATGATACCCACCCAGATAATACACACCCAGATGATACACACCCAGATGATACCCAGATGATACACACCCAGATGATACACACCCAGATAATACACACCCAGATGATACACACCCAGATGATACACACCCAGATGATACACACCCAGATGATACACACCCAGATAATACACACCCAGATGATACACACCCAGATGATACACACCCAGATGATACCCAGATGATACACACCCAGATGATACACACCCAGATGATACACACCCAGATGATACACACCCAGATGATACACACCCAGATAATACACACCCAGATGATACACACCCAGATGATACACACCCAGATGATACACACCCAGATGATACACACCCAGATGATACACACCCAGATGATACACACCCAGATGATACCCAGATAATACACACCCAGATGATACACACCCAGATGATACACACCCAGATGATACCCAGATAATACACACCCAGATGATACACACCCAGATGATACCCAGATGATACACACCCAGATAATACCCAGATAATACACACCCAGATGATACACACCCAGATAATACACACCCAGATGATACACACCCAGATGATACACACCCAGATGATACACACCCAGATGATACACACCCAGATGATACACACCCAGATGATACACACCCAGATGATACACACCCAGATAATACACACCCAGATGATACACACCCAGATGATACCAAGATGATACACACCCAGATGATACACACCCAGATGATACACACCCAGATGATACACACCCAGATGATACACACCCAGATGATACACACCCAGATAATACACACCCAGATGATACACACCCAGATGATACCCAGATGATACACACCCAGATAATACACACCCAGATGATACACACCCAGATGATACACACCCAGATAATACACACCCAGATGATACACACCCAGATGATACCCAGATAATACACACCCAGATGATACACACCCAGATAATACCCAGATAATACACACCCAGATGATACACACCCAGATAATACACACCCAGATGATACACACCCAGATGATACCCAGATGATACACACCCAGATGATACACACCCAGATGATACACACCCAGAGATACACACCCAGATGATACACACCCCAGATGATACACACCCAGATGATACACACCCAGATGATACACACCCAGATGATACACACCCCCATGATACCACCCAGATATCACCAGATGATACACACCCAGATGATACACACCCAGATGATACACCCAGATATACACCCAGATGATACACACCCAGATGATACACACCCAGATAATACACACCCGAATACACCCAGATGACACACCCAGATGATACCACCAGATAATACACACCCAGATGATACACACCCAGATGATACACACCCAGATAATACACACCCAGATGATACACACCCAGATGATACACACCCAGATGATACACACCCAGATGATACACACCCAGATAATACACACCCAGATGATACACACCCAGATGATTGGCAAATCAGAAATAGTGAAAATAAGCATGTGATATAATGCTGGAACTTCAACAGTTCCCAGAAAATACAGAAGGTTTGTGACTTAAACATTTTCATACCTATATTATATATACAGTCTACATCCCTGATGTCCAATTCCATTGAACCGAACAAAATACATAACCGAAGTTTGACATAACGGATATTGACAATATTTCCCAGGATGATATTTCTCGTAGACCACAAACAGGTACCCATCTTACATTTGTCCCATAATAAATCATTTTCCAAGTTGTCATTGTCTGTTATAGCCGTGACATGATAAAAAACACTGTTATATCGTATTTAATATTTACTAAATGCAGCACATAGTAAATAATATTTATATACACGTACGAAACTGTGATAAACAATCGCTGATGTAATGACGGTGCATTAACGGTGTAATAATAAAATGATATTCGATTAAATAGTCTGCTGCATTCTGTTGAAATTAAACATGTCATTTTACACTAATTATTGTAAGTTTAAAGTCAAAACAAACTGATCAATTATAATTATTACGATGAGCCGTTTATCCTAGTATTGGTTAATTGTCGTTAAGTGTATACCTGTAGTGAACATATTGTAGTTACTGTCAGGGTAAACACCTTCAACTATCTTTATTGATTGATTGCACAGGCACATCAATATGTCTTTAATCAGGTAAATTTGTCGAATGAAAGTCGCACTTCGGCGGCAAGCTAACGCTTTGACATGACAAGTGTGAAATACTGTCTATTTATACTGAGGGAACCAAAAAATAAATTGGATATAACGAAAATTTTGGACTTAATGAAATTTGACATAAACGGAGCCAGCTATATGTAAAATGATAGTATTTGAAATGGGATTATAAGCCGACTTCGAAATAACCGGAGAATTTAACATAACCAACATTGATATAATGGATGTAGACTGTACAACAAAAACCATTTCAAGCTCATAAAGGTCAAATTATAGTGACATTACCTGTCTAAATGTGTATTTGAAGAGAAGTGCTAGGAATTCTAGGACTGGAAATTGAATGCTTGATTCAAATCTCCGTAGATGAATACTGACAAATAAACGTAGGAAATCTGTGAACTTGTCGACATAACTGCAAAAATAATCAACACAATCAGTTCTTGAATGCAATGTTAGTATATCTATACCAGGGATAGGACTGGACAGTGTACGGGTTATATCTATACCAGGGATAGGACTGGACAGTGTACGGGTTATATCTATACCAGGGATAGGACTGGACAGTGTACGGGGTATATCTATACCAGGGATAGGACTGGACAGTGTACAGGTTATATCTATACCACGGATAGGACTGGACAGTGTATGGGGTATATCTATACCATGGATAGGACTGGGCAGTGTACGGGTTATATCTATACCAGGGATAGGACTGGGCAGTGTACAGGGTATATCTATACCAGGGATAGGACTGGACAGTGTACGGGGTATATCTATACCAGGGATAGGACTGGACAGTGTACATGGTATATCTATACCAGGGATAGGACTGGACAGTGTACAGGGTATATCTATACCAGGGATAGGACTGGGCAGTGTACGGGGTATATCTATACCAGGGATAGGACTTGGCAGTGTACAGGGTATATCTATACCAGGGATAGGACTGGACAGTGTACAGGGTATATCTATACCAGGGATAGGACTGGACAGTGTACGGGGTATATCTATACAAGGGATAGGACTGGACAGTGTACAGGGTATATCTATACCAGGGATAGGACTGGACAGTGTACGGGTATATCTATACTAGGGATAGGACTGGACAGTGTACGGGTATATCTATACCAGGGATAGGACTGGACAGTGTACGGGGTATATCTATACCAGGGATAGGACTGGACAGTGTACGGGGTATATCTATACCAGGGATAGGACTGGACAGTGTACGGGGTATATCTATACCAGGGATAGGACTGGGCAGTGTACGGGGTATATCTATACCAGGGATAGGACTGGACAGTGTACGGGGTATATCTATACCAGGGATAGGACTGGACAGTGTACGGGGTATATCTATACCAGGGATAGGACTGGACAGTGTACGGGGTATATCTATACAGGGATAGGACTGGCAGTGTACGGGGGGTATATCTATACCAGGGATAGGACTGGACAGTGTATGGGGTATATCTATACCAGGGATAGGACTGGACAGTGTACGGGGTATATCTATACCAGGGATAGGACTGGGTAGTGTATGGGGTATATCTATACCAGGGATAGGACTGGACAGTGTATGGGGTATATCTATACCAGGGATAGGACTGGACAGTGTACGGGGTATATCTATACCAGGGATAGGACTGGACAGTGTACGGGGTATATCTATACGAGGGATAGGACTGGACAGTGTACGGGGTATATCTATACCAGGGATAGGACTGGACAGTGTATGGGGTATATCTATACCAGGGATAGGACTGGGCAGTGTATAGGGTATATCTATACAAGGGATAGGACTGGGCAGTGTATGGGTATATCTATACCAGGGATAGGACTGGGCAGTGTATGGGGTATATCTATTACAGGGATAGGACTGGGCAGTGTACGGGGTATATCTATACCAGGGGTAGGACTGGGCAGTGTACGGAGTATATCTATACCAGTGATAGGACTGGACAGTGTACGGGGTATATCTATACTAGGGATAGGACTGGACAGTGTACGGGGTATATCTATACCAGGGATAGGACTGGACAGTGTACAGGGTATATCTATACAAGGGATAGGACTGGACAGTGTACAGGGTATATCTATACTAGGGATAGGACTGGGCAGTGTACAGGGTATATCTATACAAGGGATAGGACTGGGCAGTGTATAGGGTATATCTATACAAGGGATAGGACTGGGCAGTGTATGGGTATATCTATACCAGGGATAGGACTGGGCAGTGTATGGGGTATATCTATACCAGGGATAGGACTGGACAGTGTACAGGGGTATATCTATACCAGGGTAGGACTGGGCAGTGTACGGGGTATATCTATACCAGGGATAGGACTGGACAGTGTACGGGGTATATCTATACCAGGGATAGGACTGGACAGTGTACGGGGTATATCTATACCAGGGATAGGACTGGACAGTGTACAGGGTATATCTATACCAGGGATAGGACTGGACAGTGTACGGGGTATATCTATACCAGGGATAGGACTGGACAGTGTACGGGGTATATCTATACCAGGGATAGGACTGGACAGTGTACGGGTATATCTATACCAGGGATAGGACTGGACAGTGTACAGGGTATATCTATACCAGGGATAGGACTGGACAGTGTACAGGGTATATCTATACCAGGGATAGGACTGGGCAGTGTACGGGGTATATCTATACAAGGGATAGGACTGGGCAGTGTACGGGTATATCTATACCAGGGATAGGACTGGGCAGTGTACGGGGTATATCTATACCAGGGATAGGACTGGACAGTGTACGGGGTATATCTATACAAGGGATAGGACTGGACAGTGTACAGGGTATATCTATACAGGGATAGGACTGGACAGTGTACGGGGTATATCTATACCAGGGATAGGACTGGGCAGTGTACAGGGTATATCTATACAAGGGATAGGACTGGGCAGTGTATGGGGTATATCTATACCAGGGATAGGACTGGGCAGTGTATGGGGTATATCTATACCAGGGATAGGACTGGGCAGTGTACGGGGTATATCTATACCAGGGTAGGACTGGGCAGTGTACGGGGTATATCTATACCAGGGATAGGACTGGACAGTGTACGGGGTATATCTATACCAGGGATAGGACTGGACAGTGTACGGGGTATATCTATACCAGGGATAGGACTGGACAGTGTACGGGGTATATCTATACCAGGGATAGGACTGGACAGTGTACGGGGTATATCTATACCAGGGATAGGACTGGACAGTGTACGGGGTATATCTATACCAGGGATAGGACTGGACAGTGTACGGGGTATATCTATACCAGGGATAGGACTGGACAGTGTACAGGGTATATCTATACCAGGGATAGGACTGCAGTGTACAGGGTATATCTATACCAGGGATAGGACTGGGCAGTGTACGGGGTATATCTATACCAGGGATAGGACTGGACAGTGTACGGGGTATATCTATACCAGGGATAGGACTGGACAGTGTACGGGGTATATCTATACCAGGGATAGGACTGGACAGTGTACGGGGTATATCTATACCAGGGATAGGACTGGACAGTGTACGGGGTATATCTATACCAGGGATAGGACTGGACAGTGTACAGGGTATATCTATACCAGGGATAGGACTGGGCAGTGTACGGGGTATATCTATACCAGGGATAGGACTGGACAGTGTACAGGGTATATCTATACCAGGGATAGGACTGGACAGTGTACGGGGTATATCTATACCAGGGATAGGACTGGACAGTGTACGGGGTATATCTATACCAGGGATAGGACTGGACAGTGTACGGGGTATATCTATACCAGGGATAGGACTGGACAGTGTACAGGGTATATCTATACCAGGGATAGGACTGGACAGTGTACGGGGTATATCTATACCAGGGATAGGACTGGACAGTGTACAGGGTATATCTATACCAGGGATAGGACTGGACAGTGTATGGGGTATATCTATACCAGGGATAGGACTGGGCAGTGTATAGGGTATATCTATACAAGGGATAGGACTGGGCAGTGTATGGGTATATCTATACCAGGGATAGGACTGGGCAGTGTACGGGGTATATCTATACCAGGGATAGGACTGGGCAGTGTACGGGGTATATCTATACCAGGGATAGGACTGGCAGTGTATGGGGTATATCTATACCAGGGATAGGACTGGACAGTGTATGGGGTATATCTATACCAGGGATAGGACTGGACAGTGTACAGTGTATATCATACAGGGATAGGACTGGGCAGTGTACAGGGTATATCTATACCAGGGATAGGACTGGACAGTGTAAGGGTATATCTATACCAGGGATAGGACTGGACAGTGTACGGGGTATATCTATACCAGGGATAGGACTGGGCAGTGTATGGGGTATATCTATACCAGGGATAGGACTGGACAGTGTACAGGGTATATCTATACCAGGGGTAGGACTGGGCAGTGTACGGGGTATATCTATACCAGGGATAGGACTGGACAGTGTACGGGGTATATCTATACCAGGGATAGGACTGGACAGTGTACGGGGTATATCTATACCAGGGATAGGACTGGACAGTGTACAGGGTATATCTATACCAGGGATAGGACTGGACAGTGTACGGGGTATATCTATACTAGGGATAGGACTGGACAGTGTACAGGGTATATCTATACCTGGGATAGGACTGGACAGTGTATGGGGTATATCTATACCACGGATAGGACTGGACAGTGTATAGGGTATATCTATACAAGGGATAGGACTGGGCAGTGTATGGGTATATCTATACCAGGGATAGGACTGGGCAGTGTACGGGGTATATCTATACTAGGGATAGGACTGGGCAGTGTACGGGGTATATCTATTACAGGGATAGGACTGGGCAGTGTACGGGGTATATCTTTACCAGGGGTAGGACTGGGCAGTGTACGGAGTATATCTATACCAGTGATAGGACTGGACAGTGTACGGGGTATATCTATACTAGGGATAGGACTGGACAGTGTACGGGGTATATCTATACCAGGGATAGGACTGGACAGTGTACGGGGTATATCTATACCAGGGATAGGACTGGGCAGTGTATGGTGTATATCTATACTAGGGATAGGACTGGGCAGTGTACAGGGTATATCTATACCAGGGATAGGACTGGGTAGTGTACGGGGTATATCTATATCAGGGATAGGACTGGGCAGTGTATGGGGTATATCTATACCAGGGATAGGACTGGACAGTGTACGGGGTTGGGTATATCTATACTAGGGATAGGACTGGACAGTGTATGGGGTATATCTATACCAGGGATAGGACTGGGCAGTGTACAGGGTATATCTATACCAGGGATAGGACTGGGCAGTGTACGGGGTATATCTATACAAGGGATAGGACTGGACAGTGTATGGGGTATATCTATACCAGGGATAGGACTGGACAGGGTACGGGGTATATCTATTCTAGGGATAGGACTGGCAGGGTATGGGTATATCTATACTAGGGATAGGACTGGACAGTGTACGGGGTATATCTATACCAGGGATAGGACTGGACAGTGTATGGGTATATCTATACTAGGGATAGGACTGGACAGTGTATGGGGTATATCTATACTAGGGATAGGACTGGGTAGTGTACGGGGTATATCTATACCAGGGATAGGACTGGGTAGTGTACGGGGTATATCTATACCAGGGATAGGACTGGACAGTGTACGGGGTATATCTATACTAGGGATAGGACTGGGTAGTGTACGGGGTATATCTATACCAGGGATAGGACTGGACAGGGTACGGGGTATATCTATACTAGGGATAGGACTGGACAGTGTACGGGGTATATCTATACCAGGAATAGGACTGGGCAGTGTACGGGCATATCAATACAAGGGATAGGACTGGGTAGTGTACGGGGTATATCTATACCAGGGATAGGACTGGGCAGTGTACGGGGTATATCTATACCAGGGATAAGACTGGGTAGTGTACGGGGTATATCTATACAAGGGATAGGACAGGACAGTGTATGGGGTATATCTATACTAGGGATAGGACTGGACAGTGTACGGGGTATATCTATACCAGGGATAGGACTGGACAGTGTACACGGGTATATCTATACAAGGGATAGGACTGGACAGTGTACAGGGTATATCTATACGAAGGATAGGACTGGGTAGTGTACGGGGTATATCTATACCAGGGATAGGACTGGACAGTGTACGGGGTATATCTATACGAGGGATAGGACTGGGCAGTGTACAGGGTATATCTATACCAGGGATAGGACTGGGCAGTGTACGGGGTATATCTATACCAGGGATAGGACTGGGCAGTGTACAGGGTATATCTATACCAGGGATAGGACTGGGCAGTGTACGGGGTATATCTATACTAGGGATAGGACTGGGCAGTGTACAGGGTATATCTATACCAGGGATAGGACTGGACAGTGTATGGGGTATATCTGTACAAGGGATAGGACTGGACAGTGTACGGGGTATATCTATACCAGGGATAGGACTGGACAGTGTACGGGGTATATCTATACCAGGGATAGGACTGGACAGTGTATGGGGTATATCTATACCAGGGATAGGACTGGGTAGTGTACGGGGTATATCTATACCAGGGATAGGACTGGACAGTGTACGGGGTATATCTATACAAGGGATAGGACTGGGTAGTGTACGGGGTATATCTATACCAGGGATAGGACTGGACAGGGTACGGGGTATATCTATACTAGGAATAGGACTGGGCAGTGTACGGGCATATCTATACCAGGGATAGGACTGGACAGTGTACGGTGTATATCTATACCAGGGATAGGACTGGACAGTGTACAGGGTATATCTATACAAGGGATAGGACTGGGTAGTGTATGGGGTATATCTATACCAGGGATAGGACTGGGCAGTGTACGGGGTATATCTATACCAGGGATAGGACTGGGTAGTGTACGGGGTATATCTATACCAGGGATAGGACTGGGCAGTGTATGGGGTATATCTATACCAGGGATAGGACTGGACAGTGTACGGGGTTGGGTATATCTATACTAGGGATAGGACTGGACAGTGTACGGGGTATATCTATACAAGGGATAGGACTGGGCAGTGTACAGGGTATATCTATACCAGGGATAGGACTGGACAGTGTACAGGGTATATCTATACGAGGGATAGGACTGGGCAGTGTACAGGGTATATCTATACCAGGGATAGGACTGGGCAGTGTACGGGGTATATCTATACAAGGGATAGGACTGGGCAGTGTACAGGGTATATCTATACTAGGGATAGGACTGGGCAGTGTACGGGGTATATCTATACCAGGGATAGGACTGGACAGTGTATGGGGTATATCTGTACAAGGGATAGGACTGGACAGTGTATAGGGTATATCTCTACTAGGGATAGGACTGGACAGTGTACGGGGTATATCTATACCAGGGATAGGACTGGGCAGTGTACAGGGTATATCTATACTAGGGATAGGACTGGGCAGTGTATGGGGTATATCTATTACAGGGATAGGACTGGGCAGTGTACGGGGTATATCTATACCAGGGATAGGACTGGGCAGTGTACAGGGTATATCTATACCAGGGATAGGACTGGGCAGTGTACGGGGTATATCTATACTAGGGATAGGACTGGGCAGTGTACAGGGTATATCTATACCAGGGATAGGACTGGACAGTGTATGGGGTATATCTGTACAAGGGATAGGACTGGACAGTGTATGGGGTATATCTCTACTAGGGATAGGACTGGACAGTGTACGGGTTATATCTATACTAGGGATAGGACTGGACAGGGTACGGGGTATATACCAGGGATAGGACTGGACAGTGTACGGGGTATATACCAGGGATAGGACTGGGCAGTGTACAGGGTATATCTATACCAGGGATAGGACTGGACAGTGTATGGGGTATATCTATACAAGGGATAGGACTGGACAGTGTACGGGGTATATCTATACAAGGGATAGGACTGGACACTGTACGGAGTATATCTATACAAGGGATAAGACTGGACAGTGTATGGGGTATATCTCTACCAGGGATAGGACTGGACAGTGTACAGGGTATATCTATACCAGGGATAGGACTGGACAGTGTACAGGGTATATCTATACCAGGGATAGGACTGGACAGTGTACGGGGTATATCTATACCAGGGATAGGACTGGACAGTGTACAGGGTATATCTATACCAGGGATAGGACTGGACAGTGTACGGGGTATATCTATACCAGGGATAGGACTGGACAGTGTACAGGGTATATCTATACCAGGATAGGACTGGACAGTGTACAGGGTATATCTATACTAGGGATGGACTGGACAGTGTACAGGGTATATCTATACCAGGGATAGGACTGGACAGTGTAGGGGTATATCTATACAAGGGATAGGACTGGGCAGTGTATGGGGTATATCTATACCAGGGATAGGACTGGACAGTGTATGGGGTATATCTATACCAGGGATAGGACTGGACAGTGTACATGGTATATCTATACAAGGGATAGGACTGGGCAGTGTACGGGGTATATCTATACAAGGGATAGGACTGGGCAGTGTATGGGGTATATCTATACCAGGGATAGGACTGGGCAGTGTACGGGGTATATCTATACAAGGGATAGGAATGGGCAGTGTACGGGGTATATCTATACCAGGGTTACATAAAAGTTTTCTATATATGTTTGTTATATATAAGCATGTATTGTTACATATATGTTTGCTATATATAAGCATGTATTGTTACATATAAGTTTGTTATATATAAGCATGTATTGTTACATATATGTTTGCTATATATAAGCATGTATTGTTACATATATGTTTGCTATATATAAGCATGTATTGTTACATATATGTTTGTTATATATAAGCATGTATTGTTACATATATGTTTGTTATATATAAGCATGTATTGTATGTTACATATAAGTTTGTTATATATAAGCATGTATTGTATGTTACATATATGTTTGTTATATATAAGCATGTATTGTATGTTACATATATGTTTGTTATATATAAGCATGTATTGTATGTTACATATAAGTTTGTTATATATAAGCATGTATTGTATGTTACATATATGTTTGTTATATATAAGCATGTATTGTATGTTACATATAAGTTTGTTATATATAAGCATGTATTGTATGTTACATATATGTTTGTTATATATAAGCATGTATTGTATGTTACATATAAGTTTGTTATATATAAGCATGTATTGTATGTTACATATATGTTTGTTATATATAAGCATGTATTGTATGTTACATATAAGTTTGTTATATATAAGCATGTATTGTATGTTACATATATGTTTGTTATATATAAGCATGTATTGTATGTTACATATAAGTTTGTTATATATAAGCATGTATTGTATGTTACATATATGTTTGTTATATATAAGCATGTATTGTATGTTACATATAAGTTTGTTATATATAAGCATGTATTGTATGTTACATATATGTTTGTTATATATAAGCATGTATTGTTACATATATGTTTGTTATATATAAGCATGTATTGTTACATATAAGTTTGCTATATATAAGCATGTATTGTTACATATAAGTTTGTTATATATAAGCATGTATTGTTACATATAAGTTTGTTATATATAAGCATGTATTGTTACATATATGTTTGTTATATATAAGCATGTATTGTTACATATATGTTTGTTATATATAAGCATGTATTGTTACATATATGTTTGCTATATATAAGCATGTATTGTTACATATATGTTTGTTATATATAAGCATGTATTGTTACATATAAGTTTGTTATATATAAGCATGTATTGTTACATATAAGTTTGTTATATATAAGCATGTATTGTAGCATGTATTGTATGTTACATATATGTTTGTTATATATAAGCATGTATTGTTGTTACATATATGTTTGTTATATATAAGCATGTATTGTTACATATATGTTTGTTATATATAAGCATGTATTGTTACATATAAGTTTGTTATATATAAGCATGTATTGTTACATATATGTTTGTTATATATAAGCATGTATTGTTACATATATGTTTGCTATATATAAGCATGTACTGTTACATATATGTTTGTTATATATAAGCATGTATTGTTACATATAAGTTTGTTATATATAAGCATGTATTGTTACATATAAGTTTGTTATATATAAGCATGTATTGTATGTTACATATATGTTTGTTATATATAAGCATGTATTGTATGTTACATATAAGTTTGATATATATAAGCATGTATTGTTACATATAAGTTTGATATATATAAGCATGTATTGCTACATATATGTATTCTCGGTGTTCTAGTATAGACCTACTTTTCGTCGAGTTCAGTGAGCCTGTTTCCACTGGAACACGTATTGCTGTCCCTCGTCAGTCTCTGTAGCAGGTAAAATGTCTGCTGGAACATCTGTAGCAGATAATCCTCAAACTCCGACGGCACACAATTCTTAGACAGCAGCTCATTTATGCAGTTCATGGCTAATATACCGAGGTGACATGATGTTGAGCTAAAATTGGCAGAAGAGTTCATGGACCGGCTTCCCCGAGTCTCGCATCCAAAACCGGCAAAGCGGAAGATGGTACTGAGTAGACTGGGTGTGATAAAGGATGAGAGAGGAATCCAGCTGAAGAATTGAGCGAGGCAATTGAGGGTGAGGCAACACAAGTCCTGAATGGCCGAGTTGAGTGGTGGTAAGGCTTCAAGCTGCACATGGCTTCCGAGCGATTTGAATATGTCGCACATGAACGAGTCTGTAATATTAAAATATACATGAACAAAACTAATATTATTGTACAGTGTATGGAGTATATCTATACCAGGGATAGGACTGGACAGTGTACGGGGTATATCTATACCAGGGATAGGACTGGGCAGTGTATGGGGTATATCTATACCAGGGATAGGACTGGGCAGTGTACGGGGTATATCTATACCAGGGGTAGGACTGGGCAGTGTATGGGGTATATCTATACCAGGGATAGGACTGGGTAGTGTATGAGGTGTATCTATACCAGGGATAGGACTGGACAGTGTACGGGGTATATCTATACGAGGGATAGGACTGGACAGTGTACGGGGTATATCTATACTAGGGATAGGACTGGGTAGTGTATGGGGTATATCTATACCAGGGATAGGACTGGGTAGTGTATGGGGTATATCTATACCAGGGATAGGACTGGGTAGTGTATGGGGTATATCTATACTAGGGATAGGACTGGGTAGTGTATGGGGTATATCTATACTAGGGATAGGACTGGACAGTGTATGGGGTATATCTATACCAGGGATAAGACTGGACAGTGTACGGGGTATATCTATACCAGGGATAGGACTGGACAGTGTATATCTATACCAGGGATAGGACTGGGCAGTGTACGGGGTATATCTATACCAGGGATAGGAATGGGCAGTGTACGGGGTATATCTATACTAGGGATAGGACTGGACAGTGTACGGGGTATATCTATACCAGGGATAGGACTGGACAGTGTACGGGGTATATCTATACCAGGGATAGGACTGGACAGTGTACGGGGTATATCTATACCAGGGATAGGACTGGACAGTGTACGGGGTATATCTATACCAGGGATAGGACTGGACAGTGTACAGGGTATATCTATACCAGGGATAGGACTGGACAGTGTACGGGGTATATCTATACCAGGGATAGGACTGGACAGTGTACAGGGTATATCTATACCAGGGATAGGACTGGACAGTGTACGGGGTATATCTATACCAGGGATAGGACTGGACAGTGTACGGGGTATATCTATACCAGGGATAGGACTGGACAGTGTACGGGGTATATTTATACCAGGGATAGGACTGGACAGTGTACGACGGGGTATATCTATACCAGGGATAGGACTAGACAGTGTACGACGGGGTATATCTATTACAGGGATAGGACTGGGCAGTGTACGGGGTATATCTATACCAGGGATAGGACTGGACAGTGTACAGGGGTATATCTATACCAGGGATAGGACTGGACAGTGTACAGGGGTATATCTATACCAGGGATAGGACTGGGCAGTGAATAGGGTATATCTATACCAGGGATAGGACTGGGCAGTGTATGGGGTATATCTATACCAGGCATAGGACTGGACAGTGTACGGGGTATATCTATACCAGGGATAGGACTGGGCAGTGTACGGGTTATATCTATACCAGGGATAGGACTGGACAGTGTACGGGGTATATCTATACAAGGGATAGGACTGGACAGTGTATGGGGTATATTTATACCAGGGATAGGACTGGGCAGTGTACAGGGTTATATCTATACTAGGGATAGGACTGGGTAGTGTACGGGGTATATCTATACCAGGGATAGGACTGGGTAGTGTATGGGGTATATCTATACCAGGGATAGGACTGGGTAGTGTATGGGGTATATCTATACCAGGGATAGGACTGGACAGTGTACGGGGTATATCTATACCAGGGATAGGACTGGACAGTGTACGGGGTATATCTATACTAGGGATAGGACTGGGCAGTGTATGGGGTATATCTATACCAGGGATAGGACTGGGCAGTGTACGGGGTATATCTATACCAGGGATAGGACTGGGCAGTGTACGGGGTATATCTATACCAGGGATAGGACTGGGCAGTGTACGGGGTATATCTATACTAGGGATAGGACTGGACAGTGTACGGGGTATATCTATACCAGGGATAGGACTGGACAGTGTACGGGGTATATCTATACCAGGGATAGGACTGGACAGTGTACGGGGTATATCTATACCAGGGATGGTGGCAGTGTATATCTATACCAGGGATAGGACTGGACAGTGTACGGGGTATATCTATACCAGGGATAGGACTGGACAGTGTACAGGGTATATCTATACCAGGGATAGGACTGGACAGTGTACGGGGTATATCTATACCAGGGATAGGACTGGACAGTGTACGGGGTATATCTATACCAGGGATAGGACTGGACAGTGTACGGGGTATATTTATACCAGGGATAGGACTGGACAGTGTACGACGGGGTATATCTATACCAGGGATAGGACTAGACAGTGTACGATGGGGTATATCTATTACAGGGATAGGACTGGGCAGTGTACGGGGTATATCTATACCAGGGATAGGACTGGACAGTGTACAGGGGTATATCTATACCAGGGATAGGACTGGACAGTGTACAGGGGTATATCTATACCAGGGATAGGACTGGGCAGTGAA
Organism: Archivesica marissinica; assembly: GCA_014843695.1. Classification (NCBI taxonomy): domain Eukaryota; kingdom Metazoa; phylum Mollusca; class Bivalvia; order Venerida; family Vesicomyidae; genus Archivesica; species Archivesica marissinica. Next base: position 6,290,982 of record CM026390.1, on the reverse strand, counting down.
TAGGGTATATCTATACCAGGGATAGGACTGGGCAGTGTATGGGGTATATCTATACCAGGCATAGGACTGGACAGTGTACGGGGTATATCTATACCAGGGATAGGACTGGGCAGTGTACGGGTTATATCTATACCAGGGATAGGACTGGACAGTGTACGGGGTATATCTATACAAGGGATAGGACTGGACAGTGTATGGGGTATATTTATACCAGGGATAGGACTGGGCAGTGTACAGGGTTATATCTATACTAGGGATAGGACTGGGTAGTGTACGGGGTATATCTATACAAGGGATAGGACTGGGTAGTGTACGGGGTATATCTATACCAGGGATAGGACTGGACAGTGTACGGGGTATATCTATACCAGGGATAAGACTGGACAGTGTACGGGGTATATCTATACCAGGGATAGGACTGGACAGTGTATATCTATACCAGGGATAGGACTGGGCAGTGTACGGGGTATATCTATACCAGGGATAGGAATGGGCAGTGTACGGGGTATATCTATACCAGGGATAGGACTGGACAGTGTACGGGGTATATCTATACCAGGGATAGGACTGGACAGTGTACGGGGTATATCTATACCAGGGATAGGACTGGACAGTGTACGGGGTATATCTATACCAGGGATAGGACTGGACAGTGTACGGGGTATATCTATACTAGGGATAGGACTGGGCAGTGTACGGGTTATATCTATACCAGGGATAGGACTGGGCAGTGTACGGGTTATATCTATACCAGGGATAGGACTGGGCAGTGTACGGGTTATATCTATACTAGGGATAGGACTGGACAGTGTACGGGGTATATCTATACCAGGGATAGGACTGGACAGTGTACGGGGTATATCTATACTAGGGATAGACTGGGCAGTGTACGGGTTATATCTATACCAGGGATAGGACTGGGCAGTGTACGGGTTATATCTATACCAGGGATAGGACTGGGCAGTGTACGGGTTATATCTATACCAGGGATAGGACTGGACAGTGTACGGGGTATATCTATACCAGGGATAGGACTGGACAGTGTACGGGGTATATCTATACTAGGGATAGGACTGGGCAGTGTACGGGTTATATCTATACTAGGGATAGGACTGGGCAGTGTACGGGTTATATCTATACCAGGGATAGGACTGGGCAGTGTACGGGTTATATCTATACCAGGGATAGGACTGGACAGTGTACGGGGTATATCTATACTAGGGATGGTGTACGGGGTATATCATACCAGGGATAGGACTGGACAGTGTACAGGGTATATCTATACAGGGATAGGACTGGACAGTGTACGGGGTATATCTATACTAAGGATAGGACTGGGCAGTGTATAGGGTATATCTATACTAGGGATAGGACTGGACAGTGTACACGGGTATATCTATACCAGGGATAGGACTGGACAGTGTACGGGGTATATCTATACCAAGGATAGGACTGGGCAGTGTATAGGGTATATCTATACTAGGGATAGGACTGGACAGTGTACAGGGTATATCTATACCAGGGATAGGACTGGACAGGGTACGGGGTATATCTATACCAGGGATAGGACTGGACAGTGTACATGGGTATATCTATACTAGGGATAGGACTGGACAGTGTATGGGGTATATCTATACCAGGGATAGGACTGGACAGTGTACAGGGTATATCTATACCAGGGATAGGACTGGACAGTGTACGGGGTATATCTATACCAGGGATAGGACTGGGCAGTGTACAGGGTGTTTTGTATATCTTCAGGGATAGGACTGGGCAGTGTATGGTATATCTATACAGGATAGGACTGGACAGTGTACCGTGTAGGTAATCTATACAGGGATGGACTGGCAGGTAGGTATATCTATACCAGGGATAGGACTGGACAGGGTATATCTATACAGGATAGGACTGGACAGTGTATGGGGTATATCTATACAAGGGATAGGACTGGGACAGTGTACGGGGTATATCTATACCAAGGATAGGACTGGGCAGTGTATAGGGTATATCTATACTAGGGATAGGACTGGACAGGGTACGGGGTATATCTATACGAAGGATAGGACTGAGCAGTGTACAGGGGTATATCTATACGAGGGATAGGACTGGGCAGTGTATAGGGTATATCTATACCAGGGATAGGACTGGACAGTGTACGGGGTATATCTATACCAGGGATAGGACTGGGCAGTGTACGGGGTATATCTATACCAGGGATAGGACTGGGCAGTGTACGGGGTATATCTATACCAGGGATAGGACTGGGCAGTGTACGGGGTATATATATACCAGGGATATAACTTCAAACTCAAACATTACATGACTTCAGTGGTGTATATCTTCAAACATTACATGACTTCAGTGGTGTATAACTTCAAACATTACCTGACTTCAGTGGTGGATAACTTCAAACATTACATGACTTCAGTGGTGGATAACTTCAAACATTACATGACTTCAGTGGTGGATAACTTCAAACATTACATGACTTCAGTGGTGTATAACTTCAAACATTACCTGACTTCAGTGGTGTATAACTTCAAACATTACATGACTTCAGTGGTGTATAACTTCAAACATTACATGACTTCAGTGGTGTATAACTTCAAACATTGTCAAACATTACATGACTTCAGTGGTGTATAACTTCAAACATTACATGACTTCAGTGGTGTATAACTTCAAACATTGTCAAACATTACATGACTTCAGTGGTGGATAACTTCAAACATTACATGACTTCAGTGGTGTATAACTTCAAACATTACCTGACTTCAGTGGTGTATAACTTCAAACATTACATGACTTCAGTGGTGTATAACTTCAAACATTACATGACTTCAGTGGTGTATAACTTCAAACATTACATGACTTCAGTGGTGTATAACTTCAAACATTGTCAAACATTACATGACTTCAGTGGTGGATAACTTCAAACATTACATGACTTCAGTGGTGTATAACTTCAAACATTACCTGACTTCAGTGGTGAATCAGTAAACAGGAGAACTGACTGTTGTTTCGTGGCCCCAGATTCTCCATGGGTGGGGGACGGGGGAGGTGTTGCTGCCACCAGATGGCGATGTTGCTCTAGAGCCATATCCAATACATCTGAAAACAATTCAATGTTTGTTACCAAATGTGTGTTTTCTATAGCATACTTAGTACAATTAGTATTATATCAGGTTTATACAACAGGATTTGTTTTAAACTTTATTTATTTTACAACGATTGCGAAACAAGTTTTAACAACTTATATTAATCACTCTCGTTGGTGCGGATGAAAGCGTATATGTGGTCATTCATGTGGGAGGAAACCGGAGTACCCGGAGAAAACCCACCTGTTCGATCTGGCGACCATCTCACATACTTCTCGGTCCGAGGATCGAACCCGGGTTGCATTGGTGAGAAGTGAGCGTGCTAACCACTGCACTAATCGGACAGCCGAGGATTTGTTTTGGGCATATTGTAGGGTGCTTTATTTGAGATTTGAGTACACACATTTTTAGCTTAGCTCGATTGCAAAACAAGTTCTTACAACAATAGATAAATCGCTCTGGATACTTAATTCCTGATGGAATCCATCAACACAAGGGAGAGAGAGCAGGCAGGACTTTACACGCCTTGTCTAACAACACAATCATAATGAGATGGTGTTTATACTGTTGTATGAGATGGTGTTTATGCTGTTGTATGAGATGGTGTTTATACTGTTGTATGAGATGGTGTTTATATTGTTGTATGAGATGGTGTTTATACTGTTGTATGTATGAGATGGTGTTTATATTGTTGTATGAGATGATGTTATACGTTTATAGATGGTGTTTTGCTGTTGTATGAGATGGTGTTTATACTGTTGTATGTTGAGATGGTGTTTATACTGTTGTATGAGATGGTGTTTATACTGTTGTATGAGATGGTGTTTATACTGTTGTATGAGATGGTGTTTATGCTGTTGTATGAGATGGTGTTTATACTGTTGTATGAGATGGTGTTTATACTGTTGTATGAGATGGTGTTTATACTGTTGTATGAGATGGTGTTTATGCTGTTGTATGAGATGGTGTTTATACTGTTGTATGAGATGGTGTTTATGCTGTTGTATGAGATGGTGTTTATACTGTTGTATGAGATGGTGTTTATACTGTTGTATGAGATGGTGTTTATACTGTTGTATGAGATGGTGTTTATACTGTTGTATGAGATGGTGTTTATACTGTTGTATGAGATGGTGTTTATATTGTTGTATGAGATGGTGTTTATACTGTTGTATGAGATGGTTTATACTGTTGTATGAGATGGTGTTTATACTGTTGTATGAGATGGTGTTTATACTGTTGTATGAGATGGTGTTTATACTGTTGTATGTATGAGATGGTGTTTACTGTTGTATGTATGAGATGGTGTTTATATTGTTGTATGAGATGGTGTTTATACTGTTGTATGAGATGGTGTTTATACTGTTGTATGAGATGGTGTTTATACTGTTGTATGAGATGGTGTTTATACTGTTGTATGAGATGGTGTTTATACTGTTGTATGAGATGGTGTTTATACTGTTGTATGAGATGGTGTTTATACTGTTGTATGAGATGGTGTTTATACTGTTGTATGAGATGGTGTTTATACTGTTGTATGAGATGGTGTTTATACTGTTGTATGAGATGGTGTTTATACTGTTGTATGAGATGGTGTTTATACTGTTGTATGAGATGGTGTTTATACTGTTGTATGAGATGGTGTTTATACTGTTGTATGAGATGGTGTTTATACTGTTGTATGAGATGGTGTTTATACTGTTGTATGATATGGTGTTTATACTGTTGTATGAGATGGTGTTTATACTGTTGTATGAGATGGTGTTTATACTGTTGTATGAGATGGTGTTTATACTGTTGTACGAGATGATGTTTATACTGTTGTATGTATGAGATGGTGTTTATGCTGTTGTATGAGATGGTGTTTATATTGTTGTATGAGATGGTGTTTATACTGTTGTATGTATGAGATGGTGTTTATACTGTTGTATGTATGAGATGGTGTTTATACTGTTGTATGTATGAGATGGTGTTTATGCTGTTGTATGTATGAGATGGTGTTTATACTGTTGTATGTATGAGATGGTGTTTATGCTGTTGTATGTATGAGATGGTGTTTATACTGTTGTATGTATGAGATGGTGTTTATATTGTTGTATGAGATGGTGTTTATGCTGTTGTATGAGATGGTGTTTATATTGTTGTATGAGATGGTGTTTATACTGTTGTATGAGATGGTGTTTATACTGTTGTATGAGATGGTGTTTATATTGTTGTATGAGATGGTGTTTATATTGTTGTATGAGATGGTGTTTATATTGTTGTATGAGATGGTGTTTATACTGTTGTATGAGATGGTGTTTATACTGTTGTATGAGATGGTGTTTATACTGTTGTATGAGATGGTGTTTATACTGTTGTATGAGATGGTGTTTATACTGTTGTATGTATGAGATGGTGTTTATACTGTTGTATGAGATGGTGTTTATACTGTTGTATGTATGAGATGGTGTTTATACTGTTGTATGAGATGGTGTTTATACTGTTGTATGAGATGGTGTTTATACTGTTGTATGTATGAGATGGTGTTTATACTGTTGTATGAGATGGTGTTTATACTGTTGTATGTATGAGATGGTGTTTATACTGTTGTATGTATGAGATGGTGTTTATACTGTTGTATGAGATGGTGTTTATACTGTTGTATGTATGAGATGGTGTTTATACTGTTGTATGAGATGGTGTTTATACTGTTGTACGAGATGGTTTATATATTACATACTGTTGAGTTGTGGTGTATATATTACATACTGTTGAGTTATGGTGTATATATTACATACTGTTGAGATACGGTGTATATATTACATACTGTTGAGTTGTGGTGTATATATTACATACTGTTGAGATATGGTGTATATATTACATACTGTTGAGTTGTGGTGTATATATTACATACTGTTGAGATATGGTGTATATATTACATACTGTTGAGTTGTGGTGTATATATTACATACTGTTGAGTTGTGGTGTATATATTACATACTGTTGTGTTGTGGTGTATATATTACATACTGTTGTGTTGTGGTGTATATATTACATACTGTTGAGATACGGTGTATATATTACATACTGTTGTGTTGTGGTGTATATATTACATACTGTTGAGTTGTGGTGTATATATTACATACTGTTGAGATACGGTGTATATATTACATACTGTTGAGTTGTGGTGTATATATTGCATACTGTTGAGATACGGTGTATATATTACATACTGTTGAGATACGGTGTATATATTACATACTGTTGAGTAGGCCAAGTACTGTAGGAACTTGTTGTAGAAGAAGTTTTTGAAGCTTCTCTTTCCTCGCCATAGACAGGTCTTCCCTGGGTACAGCCAGCTCCTCTGAGGCTGTATGCAGGAGTATGATACCCAACGACGTGGTCTCCGGCTGCTGTACAAGCTGCATGGCACATAATTTCTCATTAGCAACATAAGATGAAACAGTTAAGAAATGCGGGTACTGATATTACACATGCAAAATTGCTGGGATTTTGTTCGGTGTTTTTCTGTGGTTTAAGGCAGCATCAACAGCCTAGATTGACAGCCTAGAGCATCAACAGCCTAGATTGACAGCCTAGATCAACAGCCTAGATCATCAACAGCCTAGAGCATCAACAGCCTAGATCAACAGCCTAGAGCATCAACAGCCTAGATCAACAGCCTAGATGCACAGTCTACAATATTGCTAATATCATTCAATATTGCATCGTTTATCAGCTTCTAAACTGAAACAATGTACACAAGATCACTGGAACCATACAAACAGAAGAGTACCCGCTTGCACAAAACTAAGTTGTGACCTTGACAATGAACAATACTTGAAACCTGTACACACTAAACAATATATGAAGTCATTGCAATAAAAAGTCATATGTAGTATGTATTATGCATAACTAGACATCATACTGGTGCTTCATGCCAAGCTTGGTGAAATATGCACAACTAGACACTATACTGGTGCTTCATGCCAAGCTTGGTGAAATATGCACAACTAGACATCATACTGGTGCTTCATGCCAAGCTTGGTGAAATATGCACAACTAGACATCATACTGGTGCTTCATGCCAAGCATGGTGAAATATGCACAACTAGACATCATACTGGTGCTTCATGCCAAGCTTGGTGAAATATGCACAACTAGACATCATACTGGTGCTTCATGCCAAGCTTGGTGAAATATGCACAACTAGATATCATACTGGTGCTTCATGCCAAGCATGGTGAAATATGCACAAATAGACATCATACTGGTGCTTCATGCCAAGCTTGGTGAAATATGCACAACTAGACATCATACTGGTGCTTCATAATATGCACACCTAGACATCATACTGATTTTTCCTGCCAAGGTTGGTGAAATATGCACAACTAGACATCATACAGGTGCTTCATGCCAAGGTTGGTGAAATATGCACAACTAGACATCATACTGGTGCTTCATGCCAAGGTTGGTGAAATATGCACAACTAGACATCATACAGGTGCTTCATGCCAAGCATGGTGAAATATGCACAACTAGACATCATACTGGTGCTTCATGCCAAGCTTGGTGAAATATGCACAACTAAACATCATACTGGTGCTTCATGCCAAGCATGGTGAAATATGCACAACTAGACATCATACTGGTGCTTCATGCCAAGCATGGTGAAACATGCACAACTAGACATCATACTGGTGCTTCATGCCAAGCTTGGTGAAATATGCACAACTAGACATCATACTGGTGCTTCAATACCAGCATGATGAAATATGCACAACTAGACATCATACTGGTGCTTCATGCCAAGCATGGTGAAATATGCACAACTAGACATCATACTGGTGCTTCATGCCAAGCATGGTGAAATATGCACAACTAGACATCATACTGGTGCTTCATGCCAAGCTTGGTGAAATATGCACAACTAGACATCATACTGGTGCTTCATGCCAAGCTTGGTGAAATATGCACAACTAGACATCATACTGGACTACTGGTGCTTCATGCCAAGCTTGATGAAATATGCACAACTAGACATCATACTGGTGCTTCATGCCAAGCATGGTGAAATATGCACAACTAGACATCATACTGGTGCTTCATGCCAAGCATGGTGAAATATGCACAACTAGACACCATACTGGTGCTTCATGCCAAGCTTGGTGAAATATGCACAACTAGACATCATACTGGTTGGTGCTTCATGCCAAGCTTGGTGAAATATGCACAACTAGACATCATACTGGTGCTTCATGCCAAGCATGGTGAAATATGCACAACTAGACATCATACTGGTGTTTCATGCCAAGCTTGGTGAAATATGCACAACTAGACATCATACTGGTGCTTCATGCCAAGCATGGTGAAATATGCACAACTAGACATCATACTGGTGCTTCATGCCAAGCATGGTGAAATATGCACAACTAGACATCATACTGGTGCTTCATGCCAAGCTTGGTGAAATATGCACAACTAGACATCATACTGATGCTTCATGCCAAGCTTGGTGAAATATGCACAACTAGACATCATACTGATGCTTCATGCCAAGTTTGGTGAAATATGCACAACTAGACAACATA
>CM026390.1:6240478-6281311 GCA_014843695.1 Archivesica marissinica | reverse complement strand
TCAATACTAGACTACATAGTGGTCATCTTCAGCAAGCTTGCTCCATCAATACTAGACTACATAGTGGTCATCTTCAGCAAGCTTGCACCATCAATACTAGACTACATAGGGTTATCTTCAGCAAGCTTGTTCCATCAATACTAGATGACATAGTGGTCATCTTCAGCAAGCTTGCTCCATCAATACTAGACTATATAGTGGTCATCTTCAGCAAGCTTGTTCCATCAATACTAGACTCCATAGTGGTCATCTTCAGCAAGCTTTAGACTCCATAGTGGTCATCTTCAGCAAGCTTGCTCCATCAATACTAGATGACATAGTGGTCATCTTCAGCAAGCTTGCTCCATCAATACTAGACTACATAGTGGTCATCTTCAGCAAGCTTGCTCCACCAGTACTAGACTCCATAGTGGTCATCTTCAACAAGCTTTAGACTCCATAGTGGTTATCTTCAGCAAGCTTTAGACTCCATAGTGGTCATCTTCAGCAAGCTTGCTCCATCAATACTAGACTACATAGTGGTCATCTTCAGCAAGCTTGCTCCATCAATACTAGACTACATAGTGGTCATCTTCAGCAAGCTTGCTCCATCAATACTAGACTACATAGTGGTCATCTTCAGCAAGCTTGCACCATCAATACTAGATGACATAGTGGTCATCTTCAGCAAGCTTGCACCATCAATACTAGATGACATAGTGGTCATCTTCAGCAAGCTTGCTCCATCAATACTAGACTCCATAGTGGTTATCTTCAGCAAGCTTGCTCCATCAGTACTAGACTCCATAGTGGTCATCTTCAGCAAGCTTGCTCCATCAATACTAGACTCCATAGTGGTCATCTTCAGCAAGCTTGCTCCATCAATACTAGACTCCATAGTGGTCATCTTCAGCAAGCTTGCTCCATCAGTACTAGACTCCATAGTGGTCATCTTCAGCAAGCTTGCTCCATCAATACTAGACTCCATAGTGGTTATCTTCAGCAAGCTTGCTCCATCAATAAGATCATAGTGGTATCTTCAGTAAGCTTGCTCCATCATTACTAGACTACATAGTGGTTATCTTCAGCAAGCTTTAGACTCCATAGTGGTTATCTTCAGCAAGCTTTAGACTCCATAGTGGTCATCTTCAGCAAGCTTGCTCCATCAATACTAGACTACATAGTGGTCATCTTCAGCAAGCTTGCTCCATCAATACTAGACTACATAGTGGTTATCTTCAGCAAGCTTGTTCCATCAATACTAGATTCCATAGTGGTCATCTTCAGCAAGCTTGCTCCATCAATACTAGACTCCATAGTGGTCATCTTCAGCAAGCTTGCTCCATCAATACTAGATGACATAGTGGTCATCTTCAGCAAGCTTGCACCATCAATACTAGACTCCATAGTGGTCATCTTCAGCAAGCTTGCTCCATCAATACTAGATGACATAGTGGTCATCTTCAGCAAGCTTGCACCATCAATACTAGACTACATAGTGGTTATCTTCAGCAAGCTTGCTCCATCAATACTAGATGACATAGTGGTCATCTTCAGCAAGCTTGCTCCATCAATACTAGATGACATAGTGGTCATCTTCAGCAAGCTTGCTCCATCAATACTAGACTACATAGTGGTCAATCTTCAGCAAGCTTGCTCCATCAATACTAGACTCCATAGTGGTCATCTTCAGCAAGCTTGCTCCATCAATACTAGACTCCATAGTGGTCATCTTCAGCAAGCTTGCTCCATCAATACTAGATGACATAGTGGTCATCTTCAGCAAGCTTGCTCCATCAATACTAGACTCCATAGTGGTCATCTTCAGCAAGCTTGCTCCATCAATACTAGACTACATAGTGGTCATCTTCAGCAAGCTTGCTCCATCAATACTAGACTCCATAGTGGTCATCTTCAGCAAGCTTGCTCCATCAATACTAGACTACATAGTGGTCATCTTCAGCAAGCTTGCTCCATCAGTACTAGACTCCATAGTAGTTATCTTCAGCAAGCTTGCACCATCAAAACCATTAGGCGGAGCTAGACAGTCAAGCTATGAGTTTTGCTTTGTATGTTTTGGGGTTTAAGCGCCAATGGTTTAGGTCATACGGCAGCTCTCCAGTTGTTAATGGTGGAGGAAGATGCCACCGGTTGTGTCCCTCCGAGGACAGGAACCCAGATAGAACCACCAGCCTTCTGCAAGTCAGCTGGATATCTTTCTCACATGAATGAATTTGACACCCTCATTGAGATTCGAACCTATAGCAGTGGGTGTAAGTCATTTGAAGTCAATGACATTAACCAATCAGTCACGGAGGCCCCACTTCTAATTACAGTCAAACCTGTCTATAATGGCCACCCTCGGGAAAGTCAAAAAGTAGCTTTGTTGGCAGGTGGCCTCTCAATAGAGGGTTAAAATGCATTGGCTCGACGGGAGAAAAAAATGGTGGTCTTTAGAGACAGGTTTTATATATGTGGCCTTTATTCGGAGGTGGCCTTTAGCACAGGTTTGACTGTAGTCACGGATACCACCCCTTCTATAAGTATAATGGATTAAACATGGCCCAAGACTCCACGAAAAGTCATCCAAGCGTGCACATCTCGACTATAAGAGTATCTATACTTTAAACAGATGCATTTCTGTAAACCTGTTTCAAATGCACTGATGCGGAGTGAGCCTGCAAAGCATCACTACTGCCTACATAAACATAATGGGAAAACAAAGGCCATAACTCCATAAAAAGTAATCCAAGCGAAATATTCTGCCTATATGTGCAACTAGACATCATATTGATATTTATGGTCACAAGGGTGTACACAGCATATCTGTGCACTCAGCTGATATTTTTCTGCACGTGTAAACAAACAAAGCAAAAGTAGGCAAGTGTGGAAAAAAAAAAGTTCATTACAAATTTAGATTGGGTGCAATAACCATCTGCATTCCATTGCTTCAGGGATTCACGCAGCAGCCCTTAGCTTATGCATAAATTAGTGTAGCTTCTTTCAAACAGTGAAATCTTTAGGGCGTGCTATGAAATGTTTCGCTAGAGGCAACTAATTTGCAATACAGTCAATCCTGTGTTAGTGGTCGCCTCTACTAAGCAGCCAACATGCATTAAGCAGTCAGTTTCAGATTTCCAATATGTTACTTTGTTAAACATTTGACTTCTGTTAAGCAGCCATCTGTGCTAAGCAGCCACTTTCTGTGATTCCTTTGGCTGACTGCTTAAGACAGATTTGACTGTACATTATATATAATTTCCTGACATACGCTTGTCTGTTCCTATTGAAGACACTCGTAAACATTAGTAAACATTTAAAAGCATGTTTACGTAACATTTAAAAGCATGTTTATGTATGTAAAAACATTTGTAATTGTATACAAATCTTGGGAAGCTTGGCAACAATCTGGAGAAACTAGGAACATACATGAGACTGCATCATATTACTATGGTGATCATTCTTGCATTTAATGCACTTAATTAAACTCAGACTGCATAACATCTTTTAAAATAAAACTACAATTTCACTCACATAATTATGAATTCAACATGTCATAAATGAACTGGTCCAAATGTTATTTTCTTATTAATTTATTGGTCGGAAAATATCATGCACCAGTCCATGTCAGTTACTTGGTATTAAATGGGTTAATAAATCATCGCCGCCCCTGGTCAGAACCCAGAGAAACTCTTGTGAGTAAAGTTGTATACAATAAAGCATATTTACTTTATAACTATCCTTACCTTTCAATTTATATTTTAAAAGAGCATATTATATTACGACATTGTGGCTGTCCAAATATATGGAAATAAAGATTAACGAACGAATCTACGCCAGAATGGCTCTCTTATATGGCCCCTGTCACACAGCAATTAAAAGAAATACATTAAATCGTGTCTTAAGCTCTACTCAAAAATTGGCTGTAGATTCTATATAGCATTATAATTCCAGCTTGTCCTACTTTCTGACGATATATAAGCCACGACAATGAAGACAAATAAAAGGAGTTTGTCAGTAAATCTATGTCATAAAACTTGGTGTCTAGAGAAATCCTATATAATAAAACAATATAAAAGACACTTACCAGTAGTAAGATTTATAGGTGAAATCAAAGCCAGAAGTCGATTTAGAGATGAAATCAAAGCCAGAAGTTGATATATAGGTGAAATCAAAGCCAGAAGTCGATTTAGAGGTGAAATCAAAGCCAGAAGTTGATATATAGGTGAAATCAAAGCCAGAAGTCGATTTAGAGGTGAAATCAAAGCCAGAAGTCGATTTAGAGGTGAAATCAAAGCCAGAAGTCGATTTAGAGATGAAATCAAAGCCAGAAGTTGATATATAGGTGAAATCAAAGTCAGAAGTGAGCATTTTGCATCGATTTATAGGTGAAATCAAAGCCAGAAGTCGATTTAGAGGTGAAATCAAAGCCAGAAGTCGATTTAGAGGTGAAATCAAAGCCAGAAGTTGATATATAGGTGAAATCAAAGTCAGAAGTGAGCATTTTGCATCGATTTATAGGTGAAATCAAAGCCAGAAGTGAGCATTTTGCATCGATTTATAGGTGAAATCAAAGCCAGAAGTGAGCATTTTGCATCGATTTATAGGTGAAATCAAAGCCAGAAGTGAGCATTTTGCATCGATTTATAGGTGAAATCAAAGCCAGAAGTGAGCATTTTGCATCGATTTATAGGTGAAATCAAAGCCAGAAGTGAGCATTTTGCATCGATTTATAGGTGAAATCAAAGCCAGAAGTGAGCATTTTGCATCGATTTATAGGTGAAATCAAAGCCAGAAGTGAGCATTTTGCATCGATTTATAGGTGAAATCAAAGCCAGAAGTGAGCATTTTGCATCGATTTATAGGTGAAATCAAAGTCAGAAGTCAGAATTTTGCATAGATTTATAGGTGAAATCAAAGCCAGAAGTCAGAATTTTGCATCGATTTATAGGTGAAATCAAAGCCAGAAGTAAGTACAGTCAAACTTGTATTAAGAGACCGCCCAAGGGAATGGACAAAAGCGGTCTCTTAATGAAACGGTCTCTTAATACAAAGTGACTGAACGGACAATTTCCCAGAGTCGGAGACATATACTAGACTTTTGTTTGGGTGGACACTACAGTGTCTATATAGATATCAACATCATATACATGTATATACGTTACATATATGTCATGTATATATGTCATCATAAAATAAAGAAAACTTTTTATAGTAATATTTGCTTGTATTTTTCTTGTTGAAACACCTTGTTGATTGCTGCTAATTGTGACACCTGCACGATATGGATAATGTAGATCAAACACCTTATTGATTGCTACAAAAAAGGGCATATTTATGTTGCCTGTACTCAAAAGGTCAGAATTGACATGGTCTTATTTATGTTATTACCGAATCAATTTTCGAGTACGAAACATTTTGAGGACGAATCAATTTTGTAATCTATTGCGTATTTAGATTCAAAATATATGATAAGTCGTGACAATGGTGTGATATCCCGAGATAATTATCTAAGCAAAAATGTAATCCAGAAAATTACAACAATAATGCATTTACATTCATTTAAATCAAAACGTACATATAAAATTGACATCCGTTGGCTGAATTTCCGACCGGTGCAATGGGACAACCATATGCTGTGACCCAATAAAACTAAAAATGCGACACTATAAGAACAAATTGTCGACTATTTGAATCAATTAGCGCCCAATTATGAGATTTACACACATGGGACAATATGTCTGTGACTTCACTATAAAGTATCCATGTCTTTCCATTGTACTTTGTTTATATATGTATTCTTTGCTATAAGTATGTTGTCATATTTAATGCAATAAATTTATTGAATTGAATAAAGAACTCGTAACTGGACATTGCGCGCCGATAATCCCCTACATTTGTTTTTACAACAATGACTCAAACGGAAATTGGGGCATAAATGTGCGAAAATTGACTGATTGGCATGATTACTTGTCAAATGTATTGCCTCTTCAATATACATAACTAGCAGACGACACATTTAATAGTCTCTTGATTTACGGTATGTTTTGAATTTCTAATTTCAACACTACTTATGGTCGCTTAATGAAAAACTTTAGGTAATTACGGCCGAAAATAGGTGGTCGTTGGTCGCGTAAGACAAAAGTCGCTTAATACAATAGATTTATAGTGTGAAATCGCTCGGGGGGATTTCAAAATGGTCGCATAAGACAAAGGTCGCTTAATACACGTGGTCGCTTGAGCAATTTTGACTGTAATTTGCATAGATTTATAGATGAAATCAAAGCCAGAAGTCAGCATTTTGCATCGATTTATAGGTGAAATCAAAGCCAGAAGTCAGCATTTTGCATCGATTTATAGGTGAAATCAAAGCCAGAAGTCAGCATTTTGCATCGATTTATAGGTGAAATCAAAGCCAGAAGTCAGCATTGTGAATCAATTTATAGGCGAAATCAAAGCCAGAAGTCAGCATTGTGCATCGATTTATAGGCGAAATCAAAGCCAGAAGTCGATTTATAGGTGAAATCAAAGCCAGAAGTCGATTTATATGTGAAATCAAAGCCAGAAGTCAACATTTTGCATCGATTTACTACTGAATTTGCTTGTGATATCTAATTAGCATAAAGTAGTCCCCTTGTCTACCTGGTTAGAAAGATTTATCTCACCCACCCCACCCCCCAAACAGTACGAAACGCCTGTCTATAGGTGAGAAAATGTTGTACATATCAAACATTCAGACAAGACATGTTCACTAGAAATGTTCACTAGTAGATATATTCATATATTGCTTATCACCATAGCAACACATTTTGAGTGGGCAGATAAAGATGCCGTAATTCCCGGCACAACAAAGCGTCACATAGTTTGTCTGTTTCCCCTCAATTAGCATCATCATCAGCAATTTCACCATACTGCTGCTATGTTGTATAACTTGTGTATCTTGCAAGACGATCTGACGTTATACACCCAACTTCATACGTATACATGTATTTCAAGTTTATTTTGGCTTTATAAAAATCGCCATTTTGCCTCATGTTCCATCTGCATCGCTGAAGCGCTTGGTCAATAAGGAGAAAACTACAGTTATAGAAACCGTTCAAATGACGCGGATTTACGGAAAATTACATATAAATAACACATCTTGTAGGTTTTACGGCAAAACAATTTCGAGTTGCAACAGATTTCTCAGACAAGTGGATTCAGGCAAATAACGTATCGTCTAATTCCGGTCCTATGAAGCATTGTATCACTATTAACCCATTTCATTCTGGATACATTTAAAGGTTTTTGCAAACAACATAGATCCAGATCAGCCGCAGCGTGACGCTGCATGCTGATCAGGATCTATGTTGTTTGCTACATAGTCAAGTGTCATAGCAAGATCATCTGAATAGCAAATAGCATAGAGCCTGATATACAGCGACTCTCCAGCTATTATTGGTGGAGGAAGACCCCGGATATACAGTGACTCTCCAGCTATTATTGGTGGAGGAAGACCCCGGATATACATTGACTCTCCAGCTATTATTGGTGGAGGAAGACCCCGGATATACAGCGACTCTCCAGCTATTATTGGTGGAGGAAGACCCCGGATATACAGCGACTATTATTGGTGGAGGAAGACCCCGGATATAGCAAGATCATCTGAATAGCAAATAGCATAGAGCCCGATCAGATGGCACATTCCATGGCGGCTGATCTGGCTCTATGTTCTTTGCAAATACTGTTTGAACGGTATCTAGAATCAAATGGATTAACACTAACCGATTATGTGTTCAATAGTGAAAATACCGAAGGCTTTTAAGTACAAGGAAATATATCCTTCCATCTTGGCCAACATGCTGACTGAATTATGTACCCATTCATGCCATCCCTGTACCAAGTGTGCTTACCTTGAACAAGAAGCTGATAGTGGCACGATGTCAACACGACAATGGCTACCAACCCAACTAACAAACATATATATTAGCGCAAAACTGCTCTATCTGCCTTCTATGTTAATATGTAAATAAAACAGTAATGTGCTAACCACACAACATACATTACCAATCTACATTGGTGGAGGATCACGTCAGATCGTTACTAGCACTTCTATAGCCGATAAAGAGGCATCCAGGTAGAACCGTACACCTTCCCACAAGCTACAGGCAAGCATTCTCAATACAAGTGAAGGATATGGGACGTTCCGGGAACAACGAAGATTAGATAGAGTATGCTAGTATTCAACGAGAGCCTGTTTGTGACAACCAAACATCAATCTCGCATGTCGTAGACGAATGTTAAAACAATGTATTTATAATTATACCATCTCCGTGGTCTAGTGGTTAAGGCGTCCACCTACGGAGCGGGAGGTTGATGATTCGAATCTCGTCAGGTGTTAATTCTGATATGGCCGGTTGGTGAGCCACCAGCTAGTTAAATAATGGTTACTGATTGCCTACCAGCCTGGCGCCTGGCATAGGATTTGGGAAGTACTGATGTTCATAAAAAGAGCTGTCTCATAAGTTAGAAGTGGCTGGCTCTTTAAATGGGGGTGACACTATAATAAACAAACACATTACTTTACTTTTATAGCCTGGACAGCATGCCTTAACCCTTTCAACACCAAGTAACTGACATGGACTGGTCCATGATATTATTAGACCAATAAATTAATAACAAAATTACATTTGGATCAGTTCATTTATCAAAATGGGTAATTTTTTTTCTAAAAATAGTTATATTACTTGAAAAAAGTGCAGATCCTGATGAGATGGCTCGTCACGAGCCGGCTCATCTGGATCTACACTTTTTTGTAAGCCAATTTAGAGGTCTGTGGTGTTGAAAGGGTTAAATACCTTGCTTTGACAGTTATTTGTCAGTTGATTACGCATGTCCTAAGAACTGGAGAAATAATCCCTCCCACCAGGGTGATCGGTTACGTATGTGGACAGTTATTTGTCAGTTGATTACACCTGTCCTAAGAACTGGAGAAGTAATCCCTCCCACCAGGGTGATCGGTTACGTATGTAGACAGTTATTTGTCAGTTGATTGCACCTGTCCTAAGAACTGGAGAAATAATCCCTCCCACCAGGGTGATCGGTTACGTATGTGGACAGTTATTTCATATACATTTTTAATATTTCTGATTGCAAACATCAACTACTAAATTAAATGTGCTCAATTATTTAGGATATATACACGACTCCCTAGTTGATACGTTACTTCTAGCGACTCCCTAGTTGATACGTTACTTCTAGCGACTCCCGAGTTGATACGTTACTTCTAGCGACTCCCGAGTTGATACGTTACTTCTAGCGACTCCCAAGTTGATACATTACTTCTAGCGACTCCCGAGTTGATACGTTACTTCTAGCGACTCCCGAGTTGACATGTTACTTCTATTAGGATTTCCATACCGCAAGTACGCAAAACATTTAAACATCAATGACGCAACATCACAATGATGATGTCATAAATGTTTAAATTATTATTCCTGATGAAGTCCGACATGGACGAAACGTTGAGTTAAAATTACTGATTTATTTGAGTACAGTCAAACCTGTGGTAATGGTCAACTCTATTAAGCAGCCAACCTGCATTAAGCAGCCAGTTTCCAGATTCCCAATATGTTGTTTTGCTATACATTTGACCTCGATTAACAGCCACTGTCTGTGCTAAGCAGCCACTTTCTGTGATTCCCTTGGCTGGCTGCTTAATACAGGTTTGACTGTATATTCATTCATTCCAAGATATATTCTATACTTGTAAGGTTTAGAAGCTTACACCGAAGAAAACGTTGCTAGCTCGGCAAGTGACGAAAACCTGTGCTGTATATATTACATACTGTTGAGTTGTGGTGTATATATTACATACTGTTGAGTTGTGGTGTATATATTGCATACTGTTGAGATACGGTGTATATATTACATACTGTTGAGATACGGTGTATATATTACATACTGTTGAGTAGGCCAAGTACTGTAGGAACTTGTTGTAGAAGAAGTTTTTGAAGCTTCTCTTTCCTCGCCATAGACAGGTCTTCCCTGGGTACAGCCAGCTCCTCTGAGGCTGTATGCAGGAGTATGATACCCAACGACGTGGTCTCCGGCTGCTGTACAAGCTGCATGGCACATAATTTCTCATTAGCAACATAAGATGAAACAGTTAAGAAATGCGGGTACTGATATTACACATGCAAAATTGCTGGGATTTTGTTCGGTGTTTTTCTGTGGTTTAAGGCAGCATCAACAGCCTAGATTGACAGCCTAGAGCATCAACAGCCTAGATTGACAGCCTAGATCAACAGCCTAGATCATCAACAGCCTAGAGCATCAACAGCCTAGATCAACAGCCTAGAGCATCAACAGCCTAGATCAACAGCCTAGATGCACAGTCTACAATATTGCTAATATCATTCAATATTGCATCGTTTATCAGCTTCTAAACTGAAACAATGTACACAAGATCACTGGAACCATACAAACAGAAGAGTACCCGCTTGCACAAAACTAAGTTGTGACCTTGACAATGAACAATACTTGAAACCTGTACACACTAAACAATATATGAAGTCATTGCAATAAAAAGTCATATGTAGTATGTATTATGCATAACTAGACATCATACTGGTGCTTCATGCCAAGCTTGGTGAAATATGCACAACTAGACATCATACTGGTGCTTCATGCCAAGCTTGGTGAAATATGCACAACTAGACATCATACTGGTGCTTCATGCCAAGCTTGGTGAAATATGCACAACTAGACATCATACTGGTGCTTCATGCCAAGCATGGTGAAATATGCACAACTAGACATCATACTGGTGCTTCATGCCAAGCTTGGTGAAATATGCACAACTAGACATCATACTGGTGCTTCATGCCAAGCATGGTGAAATATGCACAACTAGACATCATACTGGTGCTTCATGCCAAGCTTGGTGAAATATGCACAACTAGACATCATACTGGTGCTTCATGCCAAGCTTGGTGAAATATGCACACCTAGACATCATACTGATTTTTCCTGCCAAGGTTGGTGAAATATGCACAACTAGACATCATACAGGTGCTTCATGGCAAGGTTGGTGAAATATGCACAACTAGACATCATACTGGTGCTTCATGCCAAGGTTGGTGAAATATGCACAACTAGACATCATACAGGTGCTTCATGCCAAGCATGGTGAAATATGCACAACTAGACATCATACTGGTGCTTCATGCCAAGCTTGGTGAAATATGCACAACTAAACATCATACTGGTGCTTCATGCCAAGCATGGTGAAATATGCACAACTAGACATCATACTGGTGCTTCATGCCAAGCATGGTGAAACATGCACAACTAGACATCATACTGGTGCTTCATGCCAAGCTTGGTGAAATATGCACAACTAGACATCATACTGGTGCTTCATACCAGCATGGTGAAATATGCACAACTAGACATCATACGGTGCTTCATGCCAAGCATGGTGAAATATGCACAACTAGACATCATACTGGTGCTTCATGCCAAGCTTGGTGAAATATGCACAACTAGACATCATACTGGTGCTTCATGCCAAGCTTGGTGAAATATGCACAACTAGACATCATACTGGTGCTTCATGCCAAGCTTGGTGAAATATGCACAACTAGACATCATACTGGTGCTTCATGCCAAGCTTGGTGAAATATGCACAACTAGACATCATACTGGTGCTTCATGCCAAGCTTGGTGAAATATGCACAACTAGACATCATACTGGTGCTTCATGCCAAGCTGGAAATATGCACAACTAGACTCATATGTGCTTCATGCCAAGCTTGGTGAAATATGCACAACTAGACATCATACTGGTGCTTCATGCCAAGCTTGGTGAAATATGCACAACTAGACATCATACTGGTGCTTCATGCCAAGCATGGTGAAATATGCACAACTAGACATCATACTGGTGCTTCATGCCAAGCTTGGTGAAATATGCACAACTAGACATCATACTGGTGCTTCATGCCAAGCTTGGTGAAATATGCACAACTAGACATCATACTGGTGCTTCATGCCAAGCTTGGTGAAATATGCACAACTAGACATCATACTGGTGCTTCATGCCAAGCTTGGTGAAATATGCACAACTAGACATCATACTGGTGCTTCATGCCAAGCTTGGTGAAATATGCACAACTAGACATCATACTGGTGCTTCATGCCAAGCTTGGTGAAATATGCACAACTAGACATCATACTGGTGCTTCATGCCAAGCTTGGTGAAATATGCACAACTAGACATCATACTGGTGCTTCATGCCAAGCTTGGTGAAATATGCACAACTAGACATCATACTGGTGCTTCATGCCAAGCATGGTGAAATATGCACAACTAGACATCATACTGGTGCTTCATGCCAAGCTTGGTGAAATATGCACAACTAGACATCATACTGGTGCTTCATGCCAAGCATGGTGAAATATGCACAACTAGACATCATACTGGTGCTTCATGCCAAGCTTGGTGAAATATGCACAACTAGACATCATACTGGTGCTTCATGCCAAGCTTGGTGAAATATGCACAACTAGACATCATACTGGTGCTTCATGCCAAGCTGGTGAAATATGCACAACTAGACATCATACTGGTGCTTCATGCCAAGTTTGGTGAAATATGCACAACTAGACATCATACTGGTGCTTCATGCAAGCTGGTGAAATATGCACAACTAGACATCATACTGGTGCTTCATGCCAAGCTTGGTGAAATATGCACAACTAGACATCGGTGTTTGTGGTGTTTGATACTGGTGCTTCATGCCAAGCTTGGTGAAATATGCACAACTAGACATCATACTGGTGCTCATGCCAAGCTGGTGAATAGCCAACTAGACATCATACTGGTGCTTCATGCCAAGCTTGGTGAAATATGCACAACTAGACATCATACTGGTGCTTCATGCCAAGCTTGGTGAAATATGCACAACTAGACATCATACTGGTGCTTCATGCCAAGCTTGGTGAAATATGCACAACTAGACATCATACTGGTGCTTCATGCCAAGCTTGGTGAAATATGCACAACTAGACATCATACTGGTGCTTCATGCCAAGCTTGGTGAAATATGCACAACTAGACACTACGGTGCTTCATGCCAAGCTTGGTGAAATATGCACAACTAGACATCATGCTGGTGCTTCATGCCAAGCTTGGTGAAATATGCACAACTAGACACCATACTGGTGCTTCATGCCAAGCTTGGTGAAATATGCACAACTAGACATCATACTGGTGCTTCATGCCAAGCTTGGTGAAATATGCACAACTAGACACCATACTGGTGCTTCATGCCAAGCTTGGTGAAATATGCACAACTAGACATCATACTGATTTTTCCTGCCAAGGTTGGTAGTTGGATCAAGTCGCGGTCATGGCTTCATTACTATGAATCATGTGATCTTGTATTCTGTCACGTCTGCCTATACAGACGGTAAATAATCTGCATCAAATCTTGACAATACCTTCATGGTAAATTGTTAACTGGAAAGATGCAACCACTGGGATGCATGGAATCTACGAGAGATGTAGGCGAAATGTTGTCGGAGGGAATTACTACAGAGAAAAATAACAACACAGATTGTCAGCGGCTAAAGTTTTATTTAATTTCTTTTATTTATTTTATTAAAACAGGTATTACGATGCAGCTATTATCCACCATGGCACGAAGCATATGTCAGGAAATCGAGCCTACTATCTAATTTGTGAGACCGCCTTAGACAAGTCAA
Source organism: Archivesica marissinica (assembly GCA_014843695.1). Taxonomy (NCBI): domain Eukaryota; kingdom Metazoa; phylum Mollusca; class Bivalvia; order Venerida; family Vesicomyidae; genus Archivesica; species Archivesica marissinica. The sequence continues at coordinate 6,267,583 of CM026390.1, read as the reverse complement.
ACACCATTGCTCCTATTTGGCCGGACCACTTCCAACATGCCGGTGAGGGCTGTGAACAAGGGGTTATGGAGATAAAGCGCAGACACTCCGGACAGACTGCAAAAGCAAAAACAATGTGTCTTCTTCCCCTAATAGGCGAGACATAATAATCACTAGATGCTAGAGTTCTAAGTGTGACCTACTGACCTTGCAGTAACATGGCTGAAACATCTGTGAATCTATATTGATATTGTCAACACTATTTTGTCATTCTAACATTATATCAAATTCACAGTTCAACAGCTACGGAGCGGATACAAAAATATATCAATTAAAACTCACTTTTATGTGTGACCTTGAACCAACATAACTGAAACATGGGCTCTGCGCATCTACTCGATATTAGGTAACATTTGTGCGATGTAATTTTAACATTCTTCAAGCAGTTGAAGAAGCGTTATGTAGTGGACATGCACTCGTGACGGACGGACAATACTACGCAGTGGGTGGTAATAAATACCTGTAGAATACTGGAGAAGAAATCTGGATAGAATTGTGGCCAGTCGATCCTGCCAACATCCACTACAAGTTTCACAAGCTTGTTTCTGATAAAGGACGGCACTGTAGTGTGATGGTCCAGCAGATAGTGATTCAACCACACGCGTATCTCCCGCTTGTCCTCCGTGCAAAAACCAACCCATTGTCTGTTTATGAGATTCTGTGATATAAAAATATAAATATATCATTGAAAGTGTACCATTGATGCATTGTTTCGTGTCAATAGGATAACAGAAATTGGGATAAATTTTTACCAAGTGTGGTAAGGGTTAAAAACAAAAATATCACTTTTATAACGGGTATGAATAAAGTGTTGCTTCTGCTTATGGAATTCTGGGATTGGGTTATTATGAAGCTTATGGAATTCTGGGATTGGGTTATTATGAAGCTTATAGAATTCCTGGATTGGGTTATTATGAAGCTTATGGAATTCTGGGATTGGGTTATTATGAAGCTTATGGAATTCCTGGATTGGGTTATTATGAAGCTTATAGAATTCCTGGATTGGGTTATTATGAAGCTTATGGAATTCCTGGATTGGGTTATTATGAAGCTTATGGAATTCTGGGATTGGGTTATTATGAAGCTTATGGAATTCCTGGATTGGGTTATTATGAAGCTTATAGAATTCCTGGATTGGGTTATTATGAAGCTTATGGAATTCCTGGATTGGGTTATTATGAAGCTTATGGAATTCTGGGATTGGGTTATTATGAAGCTTATGGAATTCCTGGCTTGGGTTATTATGAAGCTTATGGAATTCCTGGCTTGGGTTATTATGAAGCTTATGGAATTCTGGGATTGGGTTATTATGAAGCTTATGGAATTCCTGGATTGGGTTATTATGAAGCTTATGGAATTCTGGGATTGGGTTATTATGAAGCTTATAGAATTCCTGGATTGGGTTATTATGAAGCTTATGGAATTCTGGGATTGGGTTATTATGAAGCTTATGGAATTCCTGGATTGGGTTATTATGAAGCTTATAGAATTCCTGGATTGGGTTATTATGAAGCTTATGGAATTCCTGGATTGGGTTATTATGAAGCTTATGGAATTCTGGGATTGGGTTATTATGAAGCTTATGGAATTCCTGGATTGGGTTATTATGAAGCTTATAGAATTCCTGGATTGGGTTATTATGAAGCTTATGGAATTCCTGGATTGGGTGATTGGGTTATTATGAAGCTTATGGAATTCCTGGATTGGGTTATTATGAAGCTTATGGAATTCTGGGATTGGGTTATTATGAAGCTTATGGAATTCCTGGCTTGGGTTATTATGAAGCTTATGGAATTCCTGGCTTGGGTTATTATGAAGCTTATGGAATTCCTGGCTTGGGTTATTATGAAGCTTATGGAATTCTGGGATTGGGTTATTATGAAGCTTATGGAATTCCTGGATTGGGTTATTATGAAGCTTATAGAATTCCTGGATTGGGTTATTATGAAGCTTATGGAATTCCTGGATTGGGTTATTATGAAGCTTATGGAATTCTGGGATTGGGTTATTATGAAGCTTATGGAATTCCTGGCTTGGGTTATTATGAAGCTTATGGAATTCCTGGCTTGGGTTATTATGAAGCTTATGGAATTCCTGGCTTGGGTTATTATGAAGCTTATAGAATTCCTGGCTTGGGTTATTATGAAGCTTATTGAATTCCTGGATTGGGTTATTATGAAGCTTATGGAATTCCTGGATTGGGTTATTATGAAGCTTATGGAATTCCTGGCTTGGGTTATTATGAAGCTTATTGAATTCCTGGATTGGGTTATTATGAAGCTTATGGAATTCCTGGATTGGGTTATTATGAAGCTTAGGTATGTTAGCAGCAGTGACAGTGTGGAATCGATTGTGCAACATGTATGTTCATAATATAGCGGTTGTAACATGCGGTGGTCCATGACGTGGCAAGTCGTTGGTGCACACACATACAATGGTACTTACATGGCTATTAGAACAAACATTTACTGTCTATTGGTCATGGTATATGTGGCAATAAATTCCATTTATGAGATTAAAGGAATAGTCACTTAAATACTTGTCCTGTCCGACTCGATCAAAATCGTGCGCGGATATTTCAATCGCTCGACTAGATCTCGCATAATACAGCAAGCTTACCTCTAGGACAGAGACAGTACATAATACAGCAAACTTACCTCTAGGACAGTGAGACAGTACATAATACAGCAAGCTTACCTCTAGGACAGAGACAGTACATAATACAGCAAGCTTACCTCTAGGACAGTGAGACAGTACATAATACAGCAAGCTTACCTCTAGGACAGAGACAGTACATAATACAGCAAGCTTACCTCTAGGACAGTGAGACAGTACATAATACAGCAAACTTACCTCTAGGACAGAGACAGTACATAATACAGCAAGCTTACCTCTAGGACAGTGAGACAGTACATAATACAGCAAACTTACCTCTAGGACAGTGAGACCGTACATAATACAGCAAACTTACCTCTAGGACAGAGACAGTACATAATACAGCAAGCTTACCTCTAGGACAGTGAGACAGTACATAATACAGCAAACTTACCTCTAGGACAGAGACAGTACATAATACAGCAAGCTTACCTCTAGGACAGTGAGACAGTACATAATACAGCAAACTTACCTCTAGGACAGTGAGACAGTACATAATACAGCAAACTTACCTCTAGGACAGTACAGTACATAATACAGCAAGCTTACCTCTAGGACAGTGAGACAGTACATAATACAGCAAGCTTACCTCTAGGACAGTGAGACAGTACATAATACAGCAAGCTTACCTCTAGGACAGTGAGACAGTACATAATACAGCAAACTTACCTCTAGGACAGTGACAGTACATAATACAGCAAACTTACCTCTAGGACAGAGACAGTACATAATACAGCAAACTTACCTCTAGGACAGAGACAGTACATAATAGAGCAAGCTTATCTCTAGGACAGTGAGACAGTACATAATACAGCAAACTTACCTCTAGGACAGAGACAGTACATAATACAGCAAGCTTACCTCTAGGACAGTGAGACAGTACATAATACAGCAAACTTACCTCTAGGACAGTACATAATACAGCAAACTTACCTCTAGGACAGTGAGACAGTACATAATACAGCAAGCTTACCTCTAGGACAGTGAGACAGTACATAATACAGCAAACTTACCTCTAGGACAGTGAGACAGTACATAATACAGCAAGCTTACCTCTAGGACAGTGAGACAGTACATAATACAGCAAGCTTACCTCTAGGACAGTGAGACAGTACATAATACAGCAAACTTACCTCTAGGACAGTGAGACAGTACATAATACAGCAAACTTACCTCTAGGACAGTGAGACAGTACATAATACAGCAAACTTACCTCTAGGACAGTGAGACAGTACATAATACAGCAAACTTACCTCTAGGACAGTGAGACAGTACATAATACAGCAAGCTTACCTCTAGGACAGTGAGACAGTACATAATACAGCAAGCTTACCTCTAGGACAGTGAGACAGTACATAATACAGCAAGCTTACCTCTAGGACAGTGAGACAGTACATAATACAGCAAGCTTACCTCTAGGACAGTGAGACAGTACATAATACAGCAAGCTTACCTCTAGGACAGTGAGACAGTACATAATACAGCAAGCTTACCTCTAGGACAGTGAGACAGTACATAATACAGCAAACTTACCTCTAGGACAGTGAGACAGTACATAATACAGCAAACTTACCTCTAGGACAGTGAGACAGTACATAATACAGCAAACTTACCTCTAGGACAGTGAGACAGTACATAATACAGCAATCTTACCTCTAGGACAGTGAGACAGTACATAATACAGCAACCTTACCTCTAGGACAGTGAGACAGTACATAATACAGCAAACTTACCTCTAGGACAGTGAGTGTACATAATACAGCAAGCTTACCTCTAGGACAGTGAGACAGTACATAATACAGCAAGCTTACCTCTAGGACAGTGAGACAGTACATAATACAGCAAACTTACCTCTAGGACAGTGAGACAGTACATAATACAGCAAGCTTACCTCTAGGACAGTGAGACAGTACATAATACAGCAAACTTACCTCTAGGACAGTGAGACAGTACATAATACAGCAAGCTTACCTCTAGGACAGTGAGACAGTACATAATACAGCAAGCTTACCTCTAGGACAGTGAGACAGTACATAATACAGCAAGCTTACCTCTAGGACAGTGAGACAGTACATAATACAGCAAACTTACCTCTAGGACAGTGAGACAGTACATAATACAGCAAACTTACCTCTAGGACAGTGAGACAGTACATAATACAGCAAACTTACCTCTAGGACAGAGACAGTACATAATACAGCAAGCTTACCTCTAGGACAGTGAGACAGTACATAATACAGCAAGCTTACCTCTAGGACAGTGAGACAGTACATACTACAGCAAGCTTACCTCTAGGACAGTGAGACAGTACATAATACAGCAAGCTTACCTCTAGGACAGTGAGACAGTACATAATACAGCAAACTTACCTCTAGGACAGTGAGACAGTACATAATACAGCAAACTTACCTCTAGGACAGTGAGACAGTACATCATCACATATTCGTTATGTGTATTCGACAAGAAAAACAAACATTGCTTCCAACAATCTCGGGTCTGACTGAACTGGTTCAGTAGCTCCTCTGAAAACAAAACATTGACAATAAAATAAATACAATTGCTTTGATGGACAGAATAAATACAATTGCTTTGATGGACAGTATAAATACAATTGCTTTGATGGACAGTATAAATACAATTGCTTTGATGGACAGTATAAATACAATTGCTTTGATGGACAGTATAAATACAATTGCTTTGATGGACAGTATAAATACAATTGCTTTGATGGACAGTATAAATACAATTGCTTTGATGGACAGTATAAATACAATTGCTTTGATGGACAGTATAAATACAATTACTTTGATGGACAGTATAAATACAATTACTTTGATGGACAGTATAAATACAATTACTTTGATGGACAGTATAAATACAATTGCTTTGATGGACAGTATAAATACAATTGCTTTGATGGACAGTATAAATACAATTGCTTTGATGGACAGTATAAATACAATTGCTTTGATGGACAGTATAAATACAATTGCTTTGATGGACAGTATAAATACAATTACTTTGATGGACAGTATAAATACAATTACTTTGATGGACAGTATAAATACAATTACTTTGATGGACAGTATAAATACAATTACTTTGATGGACAGTATAAATACAATTACTTTGATGGACAGTATAAATATAATTGCTTTGATGGACAGTATAAATACAATTACTTTGATGGACAGTATAAATACAATTGCTTTGATGGACAGTATAAATACAATTATGTTGATTGACAGTATAAATACAATTACTTTGATGGACAGTATAAATACAATTACTTTGATGGACAGTATAAATACAATTACGTTGATTGACAGTATAAATACAATTACTTTGATGGACAGTATAAATACAATTACTTTGATGGACAGTATAAATACAATTACTTTGATGGACAGTATAAATACAATTACTTTGATGGACAGTATAAATACAATTGCTTTGATGGACAGTATAAATACAATTACGTTGATTGACAGTATAAATACAATTGCTTTGGTGGACAGTATAAATACAATTGCTTTGATGGACAGTATAAATACAATTGCTTTGATGGACAGTATAAATACAATTGCATTGATTGACAGTATAAATACAATTGCTTTGGTGGACAGTATAAATACAATTGCTTTGGTGGACAGTATACATACTGCTTTGCTTTGATATATATGTATATCTACAATATGGCAGGTATCTAGATACAATATGGCAGGTATCTAGGTACAATATGGCAGGTATCTAGGTGCAATATAACAGGTATCTAGGTACAATATTGGCACGTATCTATGTACAATATGACAGGTATCTAGGTGCAATATAACAGGTATCTAGGTACAATATTGGCACGTATCTATGTACAATATGACAGGTATCTATGTACAATATGGCAGGTATCTAGGTACAATATGGCACGTATCTAGGTACAATATGGTACGTATCTAGGCACAATATGGCAGGTATCTATGTACAATATGGCACATATCTAGGCACAATATGGCAGGTATCTAGGCACAATATGGCAGGTATCTAGGTACAATATGGCAGGTATCTAGGTACAATATGACAGGTATCTAGGTACAATATGACAGGTATCTATGTACAATATGGCAGGTATCTAGGTACAATATGGCACGTATCTATGTACAATATGGCACGTATCTAGGCACAATATGGCAGGTATCTAGGTACAATATGGCAGGTATCTAGGTACAATATGGCAGGTATCTAGGTACAATATGGCAGGTATCTAGGTACAATATGGCATGTATCTATGTACAATATGGCAGGTATCTAGGTACAATATGGCAGGTATCTAGGTACAATATGGCAGGTATCTAGGTACAATATGGCAGGTATCTAGGTACAATATGGCAGGTATCTAGGTACAATATGGCAGGTATCTAGGTACAATATGGCAGGTATCTAGGTACAATATGGCAGGTATCTAGGTACAATATGGCAGGTATCTAGGTACAATATGGCAGGTATCTATGTACAATATGGCAGGTATATAGGTACAATATGGCAGGTATCTAGGTACAATATGGCAGGTATCTATGTACAATATGGCAGGTATCTAGGTACAATATGGCAGGTATCTAGGCACAATATGGCACGTATCTAGGTACAATATGGCAGGTATCTATGCACAATATGACAGGTATCTAGGTACAATATGGCAGGTATCTAGGTACAATATGGCAGGTATCTAGGCACAATATGGCACGTATCTAGGTACAATATGGCAGGTATCTAGGCACAATATGGCAGGTATCTAGGTACAATATGGCAGGTATCTAGGCACAATATGGCAGGTATCTAGGTACAATATGGCAGGTATCTAGGCACAATATGGCACGTATCTAGGTACAATATGGCAGGTATCTAGGCACAATATGGCAGGTATCTATGTACAATATGGCAGGTATCTATGTACAATATGGCACGTATCTAGGTACAATATGGCACGTATCTATGTACAATATGACAGGTATCTAGGTACAATATGGCAGGTATCTATGTACAATATGACAGGTATCTATGTACAATATGACAGGTACCTATTTACAATATGGCAGGTATCTAGGTACAATATGGCAGGTATCTAGGTGCAATATGGCAGGTATCTAGGTACAATATGGCACGTATCTAGGTACAATATTGGCACGTATCTAGGTACAATATAACAGGTATCTAGGTACAATATGGCAGGTACCTAGGTACAATATGGCAGGTATCTAGGTACAATATGGCAGGTATCTAGGTACAATATGGCAGGTATCTAGGTACAATATGACAGGTATCTAGGTACAATCTGACAGGTATCTATGTACAATATGGCAGGTATCTAGGTACAATATGGCAGGTATCTAGGTACAATATGGCAGGTATCTAGGTACAATATGACAGGTATCTATGTACAATATGGCAGGTATCTAGGTACAATATGGCACGTATCTATGTACAATATGGCACGTATCTATGTACAATATGGCAGGTATCTAGGCACAATATGGCAGGTATCTAGGCACAATATGGCAGGTATCTAGGTACAATATGGCAGGTATCTAGGTACAATATGGCAGGTATCTAGGTACAATATGGCAGGTATCTAGGTACAATATGGCATGTATCTATGTACAATATGGCAGGTATCTAGGTACAATATGGCAGGTATCTAGGTACAATATGGCAGGTATCTAGGTACAATATGGCAGGTATCTAGGTACATGTACAACCACTGAACTTCCACACTGGATAGCTTCCATGAATGAAAGATTGAATCTTCTTGAACTAACATTGCCGACTGGTGTGTCCATCTATACATACCAATTTGTCTTTTGCGATTATTGCTGGTGCTGGCATTGAAGAACTCTGACATCAACTGTTCCAGAGACTGTAGACTGGATGCATCACCAGCCTGCAACAGATAGTTTTTTATTATATCATTACATGTACCCAACAGGAAGGCCATGCTACATCATATTCACAGAAAATAATAAAATTGATTAAACGTTACAAGAAAATTAAAGAACAATTTGAGCAATCGATCAAAAAAAACTACTTGGTGTCTGGAAGATAACAAGCGAGTTAGCGATGAGTGAATCATGACATGCCACAGATACGGAGGAGGGTGTGTACACACCATAATATAATCAGTGGCATAGCTTGCCATAGGCAAAAATATGAAAATACAAATAATGCACAAAAATGAAATAAAAGCAGCAAACACATGGAATATGAAAATAAGTTGGCAAGTTTTAATTGAGGCTATATCATGCCGGGTTAAGTATAGTGTATACAAGACAGTTAAAAATATATGTAGATAACATACTTTATGTAGTAAAATTGTAATGACGAACGGTCAATTGCAACAACATTTATCAAGCTGTAACAATGATAAAAAAACGTCAGTTGTAAAAGTTTACAATTTATGGAAAAGATGTGATTCTTTTAAAAATGCAATAATGTATATAAATCAACGAGTGCTAAATCTACACAGTGAATTAAGATGTGTTCAATAAAAATGAGTGTGTGAAACGGGTATGTCCAAGTCTCAACCGTGACATTACTGTTTCCTCTCTACGGTTAAACAAGAAATCGCAAACTGTCAACATAAATGGTAAGTGCACCACTTACATGCTTACCTGAATATCAAGTTATATGTAAAATTACCCCACCATTTTATCTGAATAAATGCTCCAAATGTCCATTTGTAATATATATTTAACTTGTAAAATGGCGGTCTGGTATTTATGAATGAAACTGTTTTGATCACATGTTTAGGTTACTACGTACTTCCCGTATTGCCAAATATGGGCATAATAATAAGATCCGAGACACGCTTTTCCTTCTGAATGATTATTTTTACAGTTTTCCCCACAAATTTAGTATTTTTTATTAAAAACAAGTTGATGTTCATATCTCTGGAACTTTCTCCTGTGACGTACATCTATTGACATGTGGTGATATAGCCAGATTCCCGCATTTTATTATTCATAAAGAGTAGGCCCATGTGTGTTTTTGTTTATTTATCATTGGAACCATCTGCCTCCTGACATTGTCCATCTCCCTACCATAGAGCAATTCAATACAGCAGTTTGCCATATTGATCATGCCAGTCTATAGTTGTTCTGCGCAGCTGCTTTTAAACTTTTACAACAACTTATTTTCATTACTTTCTTAAATTATGCTTTTAACTACTCATATTTTTAACTTCTTTGCGGTTTATGATGGGCAAGATGTCTACGTCCCCGCGAGGGGTTCGACATTAAAGGAAGATAGATAGATAGATACTAGAGAAGTCATAGGATGAAGCAAAATGAGGTTTAAATTCAGGTAAATAATAGTATATATGTATCTTGGATTTGAATAGCTAGTACCGCGATATTCCCATGTAGCTAACATAACATACCTAACATAATGTACCTAACATATTATCTAGTCATAATGCTTCCTACGTGCCTCTCACTTCCCCACTGCACTACCTACCACCTACGTGCCTCCCCACTGCACTACCTACCACCTACGTGCCTCCCCACTGCACTACCTACCACCTACGTGCCTCCCCACTGCACTACCTACCACATACGTGCCTCCCCACTGCACTACCTACCACCTCCGTGCTTCCCCACTGCACTACCTACCACCTACGTGCCTCCCCACTGCACTACCTACCACCTACGTGCCTCCCCACGCACTACCTACCATACGTGCCTCCCCACTGCACTACCTACCACCTACGTGCCTCCCCACTGCACTACCTACCACCTACGTGCCTCCCCACTGCACTACCTACCACTTACGTGCCTCCCCACTGCACTACCTACCACCTCCGTGCCTCCCCACTGCACTACCTACCACCTACGTGCCTCCCCACTGCACTACCTACCACCTACGTGCCTCCCCACTACCCCACCCACCTCCAGTCATTCTGTCCAAGACCCATCAAGGGTCTTTCTCAACAATCTTTCCCTTGACATTGTATCAGTTGGCACCGTTGACACTTTCAAATTCAAGCCTTCAAGGCTCAGCTCGTCACCCTCTTTATCTAATCTCCAAGATGTCTTATTTTTAACTCTTCATTGTACATACCATTTTTATTCATTTCTTTCTATATGCGCACCCACCTGGCAATAATGTTTAGTCTGTTGAACTTGGCCAGCAACAAGAAGAGGTGGCTTCGAAGTGGCCCATATCCGAAATATCAATTGACCGAAACGGCGAAAGTTGTTGTCACTTTTTATCAAATTAAAATACCAACATAAAATCAATACATTACAACATTTTGCTGCAAGTTTAAAATTGAACTACTTACCATAATGTATAGCTACTTATTTATAATTTCTTAAATCAATTGAAAACATTTTTAACTGCAAGTTCCTTATCCGTTCTTATACACGGGTTGGGCTAAAACGCAGACAATTAGGAAGAAATGGAACTCCTTAGAAAATAGACGAAAAACAAATTGCTTACTCTGTTCTATAAAATGGTAAATAATCATGTGGCTGCCAATCCATCACAATATCTCACACCTTACAACAGAAGGTCACGACATTACCACCATTTGGCATATCACATTCCATTAACAACAGTTGACTATTTCAAGTGCTCATACTTTCCGAGAACAGTTGTTCAATGGAACATACTATCTATCTATCTTCCTTTAATGTCGAACCCCTCGCGGGGACGTACACATGTTGCGCGTCAAAAACCGCTAAGAAGTTAAAAGTATGAGTAGTTAAAAGTATAATTTAAAAAGGTATGAAAATAAGTTGTGGTGAAAGTTTAAAAGCAGCTACGCAGAACAACTAGGGACTGGCATGTTCAATATGGCAAACTGCCGTATTGAATTGCTCTATGGTAGGGAGATGGACAATGTCAGGAGGGAGGTGGTTCCAATGATAGATTGTTCTTGGAAAGAAGGAGAACTTGTAGTAGTCTGTAGTTGCTGTAATTAACCTATAGCTTAAGGAATGGCAATGGCGAGTAGGACGGGAGAGGGGAACTAGGTAATTTTCAATGGGAATAGCAACAAGATCATTATGAATTTTATACATAAGGGATAACCTATTGTCAATACGCCGTTGATCTAGTCTGCGTATATTTAGGGAATGTAGCATGTCTGTAACACTAGAGGTACGATAGAAGTCAGCCTTTATCCAACGGGCTGCTCTTCGCTGGACACCTTCAATTTGGTCTATCAATGTTTGGGTATGGGGCGACCAGATCTCGGAGCCATATTCAAGCTGGGGTCTCACTAATGTCTGGTAAGCCATGGTCTTAAGGGGTTCAGATTTGACCTGGAGGTTTCTACGTAGAAATCCTAATGTTTGGTTTGCTTTCTTTGTTGACCTTTTTATGTGGGTGTCCCACGACAGGTTATTTGAGATATCCACGCCAAGGTATTTGGCTGAGGTGACCGACTCAAGTAGGACTCCATGGAGTTTATATTTGCTGGGAATAGGATGTTTCCTTCTGGTGACGTGGATAACTTGACATTTGGAGGGGTTAAATTCCATGTCCCACTCCAACTCCCACTCTTCTAATCTCTACAGATCATTTTGGAGTGTGACCGATTCATTTGCAGATGTCAGTGATATATATACTGCAGTATCATCTGCAAAGATGCGGTCTTTGGAACTGATGTTTTGTGGGAGGTCGTTTATGTAGGCTAGGAAAAGCAGGGGTCCAAGTACGGATCCCTGTGGGACTCAAGAGGACACCGGAATGGCCTCTGAACTAGTACCATTAAGGACAACTGACTGGAGTCTATTATCTAGAAAACTCTTAATCCACCTTAATGTTTGACCTCTGACTCCATATTCATGCATTTTTAGTAGTACTTTCTCGTGATTGACCTTATCGAAAGCCTTACTGAAGTCTAATAGGATGAGATCTACCTGATGCTTACTGTAGACAGAGGTAACCAAGTCATTGACTAGCATTACTAATTGGGTCACGCATGACCGTTTTTCTCTAAAACCATGCTGCAAATGGTACAGAATACTGTGGTTAGTGAAGTGTTTTGCTATCGAGGAGGAAACTATATGTTCAAGTACCTTGCATAGAACACATGTCATCTCATGTAGTCAGCGCTGACTATCGCAGGATTTAAGTCAGCGCTGGCTGCATCGATGATGAAGCCATAACAGAACACTCTTGTTTTTATATTGTTCATAGCAACTACTAACCTCTATATATATGCAACGTGGTGGTTCTGGCTCACACCTCATCAAAACTCCACATCACTTCTATAAATCTCAAAGATTTAGTGGGGAAAAAACCTTATAGTCTGATAATCGAACTGCAATCCAAATTACTGGCTCACACCATATAAAACTCCACATTACTGCTATAAATCTCAAAGATTATCTTTCAAAAATGGACTGCAGTTCAGAAGTACTGGACCATCATCCAAAAATCATCATGGTTCAGTATTTTTCAATATAAAAACAATGACACACATCACAGCAGAACTATTCGAGGAACTTCTAAAAGAGCAAACAAGTGCAATAGGTAAATGGGCAGATTTGGAAGAAAACAAAATATTCACAGTTATAGATACAAGGTCGGTTGAAACAGAATACGGTGAATCAGTAGTGTTGAAGCTATCAGATGATACAGAAGTATGGGCTCCTGAACATATGAAGAAGAAGTTAAGACCTGATGTATTTCCATTTTACTTCAGAGCTCTTGGATTGAAGCCGTGTAAGAAGAATAAAAAAAAAAATACAATGTATCACGCGTACGACATCCGCGTGAATAATATGGTTTATTTTGTTTGTGTCTAAACTTCAATCAAACCGATTCCCAGACACTCTTTGCTAAATAACCATATGTGGTGATATCTGATTTTTTTACCCAAATTAACTCCACCACATGGAATACATATTCCTGTCTTTGCAGCTGTACCTTTATTGCAAACGTGGCATCTTGATACTTTGCTCGTTTTTGGCAGATAGTTATGTAGACCACAGTAATTTGAATGTTTTGTTTTTTTGTTTTGGCATTCTTCATGATTTCCAACTCTGAGAAACAGACGTTTGTTTTCCATCGTTTATATATTATTATTTATTTTATATTTTAAAAAATATTATTTAATAAAAAAAATGGATGAACAAATAACTTATTTACTGAAGCTACACAGTGAATGAAGAATAAGTGACAGTGCTTTAGATAAAGCATTAAATAATTTAGAGTCGAAGGATGTATCGCCATTAGATAAGTTGCGTAAAAGGCGCAGGGAAAAGAAAAACGTAAGAGTCAACCTGTTGTTAAACCTGATAATATATTTCCAGAATTAAAACTAGTGGACAATCCAAAATGCAACTATTTCAAAGCCTACGAATTATCAGGTGACTCATATAAAGACCCGCAAATATTACACGAAGACAAACGCAAAATAATAGAAAAACAAATAACAAAAGAATTGAAAGATTATAAAGCATTCCAATTCCAAATAACAATTATAAAAATGACAAACAATCCGACAGAGAATAAGTATATTAACTATTATATCCCACACTCTTTAAATATTATATTTGTCTTTCGTTTTATATCATTTAGACGTAATAGTGGAACTATGTCGTGAATAATATTGTATTTGTATGTAAAATTTGGATACATGAAGAAGAATCCCCCAGCATATTTCTATACATTATTATGCATGATATGATTGTTTATACAACTGCTTTCATTTCAGGTCATTCCCGGAAGCACCACGTGGCTAAATATTTGTTTCTGTTATATACCCTCATGTTGTACACATGTACCTGAGAGAATAAAAGTATATGTCTGTCTGTCTGTCTGTCTGTCTGTCTGTCTGTCTGTCTGTCTGTCTGTCTGTCTGTCTGTCTGTCTGTCTGTCTGTCTGTCTGTCTGTCTGTCTGTCTGTCTGTCTGTCTGTCTGTCGTGTCTGTCTGTCTGTCTGTCTGTCTGCTGTCTGTCTGTCTGTCTGTCTGTCTGTCTGTCTGTCTGTCTGTCTGTCTGTCTGTCTGTCTGTCTGTCTGTCTGTCTGTCTGTCTGTCTGTCTGTCTGTCTGTCTGTCTGTCTGTCTGTCTGTCTGTCTGTCTGTCTGTCTGTCTGTCTGTCTGTCTGTCTGTCTGTCTGTCTGTCTGTCTGTCTGTCTGTCTGTTGTCTGTCTGTCTGTCTGTCTGTCTGTCTGTCTGTCTGTCTGTCTGTCGTCTGTCTGTCTGTCTGTCTGTCTGTCTGTCTGTCTGTCTGTCTGTCTGTCTGTCTGTCTGTCTGTCTGTCTGTCTGTCTGTCTGTCTGTCTGTCTGTCTGTCTGTCTGTCTGTCTGTTAAGTTATTCAAAGATGAAGGTAAAACACAAAATACAATAACTGCTTTTTTCAACAGCGATCAATACACTATTCTAGAACCAAGTAAAATAAGTGAGTTCTATTCAGCGATAAGTGATGAACTCGGAGTCTTCATTGAAAAATTCACAAATACGGCTTCAGGGTTGGAAATAGACAAGTGCGGAAACATGCATCTTAATTTAGCAAAGTATGAAGCTCTTAAAGGTGCATCATACATCGCTTTACCAAAACAACTAGCAAATAAAAAGGCTATAATCAATGTAAAAAACACAGATAATCAATGTCTTAAAGATGCACTTAACTCAGTTATTAATCCTGTAAAGAAACACTCTGATCGGTTACCAAGCTATCCAGAATGCACCATAAATATGACAATGATTGATTTTTCAACACCAAAACAACTGCCAAAAGTAGAAAAGCAAAACCCAAAACATGGAATAAATGCATATGGCTACACCTTAACAAAGTAAACAGGAAAACTTACCATATTTCCATATTACATATCTGACCGACCAAAAATAGCCCTAGAATACTTCTGGTAAGTGAAGATGTTGATAATGATAATGATAAAGAAGGTATAATAGTAGAAAACTACGACCCTGATGAAGAGGAAGATGCACGACCAAAAACCAACGATATACCACTAATGTTGGATTAAAAATCTTGATCACCTCTTACATGACCAAAATAAACACAAATGCAGAACTTATTTCTGTGATCGTTGTCTTCACATCAGATTCAAAAATCACAAAAACCAAATGCCTGTCCCATATGCTATATATGCTGATTTTGAAAGCACAATAGTCCCCCAATCAATTAAAGCTGGTGATAAATCTGAAATCAAAAGTGTACATGAAGCTTGTCGCTTTGGTTATCAGGTTGTACGATATGACGGTAAAGCTGACAACCCAGTAGTATATAGATGTGAGGATACGATAGAAATATTCCGTAATTATCTTGAATGTGAAGCATCGAGTATCAATAATTCCTTTGCACATCCAAAACCAATAATAATGACAGATGAAGACATATTTGACTATGAAAACGCAACACACTGTTGGATCTGTCAAAACAAGCTGAAATCATGCAATCTGAAACTAAAAATACAAAAAGGCAAAACCCCAATATCTGTTGTATTCCATAACCTAAGAGGATATGACAGTCATCTGATTATGCAGAACATAGCTGAAACAACAGGTAACATTTCAGTTATACCAAACAATGCAGAAAAGTACATATCATTCAGTATTGGTCAGCTTAAGTTCTTGGATAGTTACATGTTTATGGCTTCATCTTTGGATAAGCTTGCATAAGCAACAACTAAGGATGCCTTTATCAATACAAAGCAGAATTCAAAGATAAAACAGATTTAATATGCAGAAAAGGTATTTACCCATATGAATACATGGGCAGCTTCGAAAGATTTGATGAAACACAGCTGCCCCCGAATGACCGATTTAAGTATATCACATCAAGAATATGAACATGCACAAAACGTATGGAAAGAATTCAACTGCCAAACATTAGGAGACTACCATGACTTGTTTCTAAAAACAGACATCCTTCTGCTATCTGACATATTCCAAACATTCCGAAAAACACGCATGGATGCATACAAGCTTGACCCTTTACATTATTACACAGCTCCAGGTTTATCATGGGATGCTCTCCTAAAATACACAAAAATAGATCTAGAACTTCTAACAGATATTGATATGCACTTATTTATCGAACAAGGTATGCGCGGAGGAATAAGCATGGTCTCAAAAAGACATGCCAAGGCAAACAATCCGCATCTGTCAGACTATGCTCCATCCAAAGAAACCAATCACATAATGTATTATGATGCAAATAATCTATATGGGTATGCCATGAGTCAACCGCTTCCATACTCAGGATTTGAATGGAAAACAGGTAAATTAACTAAAATGGAACAAGGAAAAGGTCGCATATATGAAGTTGACCTAGCATACCCCAAACACCTACACAAACTCCACAATGACTATCCGCTTGCTCCAGAAAAGTTAGCAGTAAAAAAAGAATGGCTTTCTGAATATCAAACAGCTTTAAAGGAAGACAACACTATTCACCAAAAACTTGTTCTAAATCTAATGACAAAGAAAAATACATAGTGCAAGAACTTACGACTATATTTGTATACTATGGATGAAGGTTAAAAAATACATCGTACAATGAAAAACCTTGGATGGAACGGTATATCCATCTAAACACAGAGTTCCGTACAAATGCTAAATCCACATTCGAAAAAGACTTCTACAAACTAATGAACAATTCTGTATATGGTAAGACCAAGGAAAACACCCACAAACGGGTGGACATAAAATAGTATGAACCGACGGCACTGAAAACGAAAGACTAAGAAAAATCATAGCTAAACCCAACTTCAACAGAAGGGTCAAATTCTCTGATGACCTATCTGCTATACATGTAAACAAAACAAAGATAATCCTCAACAAACCTATCTATGTTGGTATGGCGGTTTTAGACTTGTCAAACCATCTAATGTACGACTGATATTACAATACCTTGAACAAGTACGGTGATAACTGCACCATGTTATACACGGATACAGATGCATTACTTGTTGACATCAAAACACAAGATGCATATCAAGACATGTCTGAAATGAAAGATGAATACGATCTATCAGACTACACAAAAGACCACACACTTCATGATGTAACAAACAAAAAAGTAATTGGTAAAATGAAAGACGAATGTGCTGGAGTTTCAATAGCAGAATACATTGGACTAAGACCAAAACTATATGCAATAATGCGTGCGGATGAACAACTCATCAAAAAAGCAAACGGCACAAAAATATGTAATACAAAAACACATAAACTTCGACAACTGCCCTGTTCAATAAAAAATCATACACTCATGAAATGAATCGCCTACGTTCTAAATAACATCAACTATACGGGCTAACAGTCAGCAAGAAAACAATCTCACCATTAGACACAAACAGATGCATAGAACCAGATGGTATTGCAACATACGCGTTCTGGTATCAGCAGGAACAATAAGCAACTCTTCTTTAACAAAACCCCTTTGTGGAGCTGGTGCTTTCAAATAATAAACTCTGATACCTTGTGTTATAATATGATAATTAATCTTGTGACACTCCATATTGTGTCTGTGGTTCTGCGTTTACCACATTCTTGTTCCCCTGGTTGATATTAATATCTCACACTGGCGTGTTGGACACATAGCTGTGCCAACAGTTCTTATTATAACAGGTGGAGGTTTTTTCGTCTCTGAATATATCACTGTAATTACACTAGGTAATCTCTTTACCCATTCTCTGTTACGTTTGTTTGGATTTTCCATTTCCTTATCATACTGATATCCAAACAGTCTTTCAGCCAGTGTCATGTTGAATCTCTCCACACTAGCTTGGTCTCTGTGTATGTCTCTCCTGTCTCGCCTGATTTTCACATTATGTTTATCCATCAACTGTGTAACTGATCCCATGAACTCCCTTCCAGGATCCACTTGTAATAGCCATGGATACCTCAGCTTTCTCTTATATATATTATCAAATGCGCGTGCAACTTCTTTACTGTCCTTGGAAGTTAATGGCTCTGCTTCTTTATACCCACTTGCAATATCATCAACAGTCAAAGCATATGTATATGTCTTGCCATCATGTGGCAAGAATAATAAATCAGCTTGATGCACTTCATTCTTATTGTAAACTTCAACCTGGGCCTAACTATTTTCTTTGTTGCAGGCAAATATATCTGCCATACTGCTTGCTTCTTTAAAAACTCTAATGCTTCTTTATCACTGACCTTTGCTTCTTTTGCTAATTTTTTAACTTCAGACATGCCTCTCCAGAATCCCCTTGGACTGTAATATATCGTTTCCATTTATGTATTAAAACAGTTTATAAGCCAGAACACCAGTAGCTGTCATGCCTAGTACAATATATATATAAGTTCACGTTTTTCTGTTCTGTTGTGTAAACATCACTAATAGTTGGTCTAGGTAAAGCCTGCAGTTGCTTGCCTGTCAGTGCATAATATTGTCTCATGGCTTCATCCGCATCATTAATGTTTGCTTTGCATGCAATTCTTTTGTCATCTGTGTATTTAAATAATCAAGTCTTTCTGCTTCTGCTCTTTTGTTGTTCCAAGCAGCTTATGCAGCTTGTACTTGCTCGATTGCTTTATCATGCCGTTCTCTATCGCCTTTGGACATATTTGAAAACAATTAATTTGAACCACTGAACGCCAATGCATTCACCAATGCACCACCCACCATGATTGCTATTGTTGCCATTTGTTTTGTATTAAAAAAATAAAATTACTTTATAATATCTGCAGGTATTATACCTTGCTTAATAAGCATATCACGTGTATACATTGCCAATAGAATATCAACTGTTAGCAACCCTATATCACCCATATTAAAATCTACTTTTTGTGTTTGCATTTTAAATATTTTCTTTGTAAGCTGTGAATAACCTATTGTAAGAACAGATTCAACATACAGATACATCATATTAACTATAAAATTATGTTTAATATTGATTGATGGGGTCGTCATTATTTGTTTAATTAAATTCAAAATGATCTGTTGTTTGAGAGGTGTCGTGAGGCTGTTCATCAGTTTGGGAGTCTGATTTGGTCCTCCACATAAATACGCTTGTAACAACTAAAGCCACACTACCAATTATAATGTTTTTATGTTGCATTAATATATCAGTATTAGTATTAACATGTGTATCATGTATATCATCACATGTAATTTTGAATAATGCTATCAAGTTTAGCTTTTCTTGTTGCAGCTGATTTTATACCTGCTGCTACACGTTTTGGGTTTTTAACTGGTTTCGTTATCACAGGTTCTGTCGCATCCATTTTTATTAACGTTTATAGTTTTATTAAATCAACATGTCTCACTGTGTTTAACATTGCAGTGAAGGGAGCTAAATACATACCATATTTATAATACAGCTCACAACATGTACTTGTCAAAGCATGATTCACAAACCCTCTTCTAAATCATTGATTAGTTTTGGGGATCTATCACATTAAAATACTTAGATAGGCCCATCACATAAAGATAAATAAATGAGTTGCCTAGTGTTGTAGTCATGCTTGCACCAAGGCGTGTCTCATATCTACAGTAAAGTTTGCTAATAGCCTCAGTAGGCATGTTATCCAGGTCTGTTAATTGGTAGTGATGCCCTATATATAGGGTGATATTCCCCCTGCAACTATAGCAGATAGTCGTTCCTTTTTTACATCTTGTGGCTCAGTTGTGTCAGTCACACGTCTTGCAACAGTTCTTCAACATCCATGTTTGTTCTTTGTATATGTTTTCAAGAAATAAAACACAAACACACATCCAAAAGTAATATTAACAACAGCTGATGCTGCGTTTAATAAATCAAGTAGCATTTTAGTAATGTAAAGTAATATTAATTGTTGTATAATTCATCATTGCTTAAGCATTACTCAGCATTACTCAATCATTACTCAGCATTACTCAAGCATTACTCAGCATTACTCAAGCAATACTGAAATAATTAACCATAAAAACATGATGCTCATCAGTGATTTCAGTAATGTTGTAGTATTACTTCAGCATTACTCAGCATTACTGAAATCACGATAACCATCATATGTTTAAACTAACCAATAACCAGTAAACTGGTCTGTTGTTAGTATTAGTTTTGCATGTTTTGTCTTTGCTCGATTTTTTCTAATCACACTTCTTTCATCGCATGGAATAACATCGTTTTCACGTAAACACATCTCATAACTGTCTCTGTCTTTCATATAAAACATACAAAGCCACTTTGTTTGGTCTCTCAAATCTGTTAACACAGAATTCTATCTCTGTGTTATCACCCATACACCCTGAGAATGCAAGTTCAGACAGCATATCTCTACTCCTGCTTCCAAAGGACAATCTCGCAAAATCTGCAAAACAGTATATTGAGGAGGTAAAGGAAGCCACCGAAATATCACTGCAAGTTGCTCTAATTGCCAAAGCAAAACAGAAGGAGTACCGAAATGCAGCTATTCCGAACTACAGGATAGGAGACAAGGTCATGATAAAGAATCACACTGAGATCAACAAAGGAGAGTCCCGGAAACTGTCAGATAAATACAAGGGCCCGTTCGTTGTATGCGAGTACAATGGCAAGTACAACGTCAAGCCAAGCGTATATCGGACAACAAAGTCCTTCCGAACTTCTGGCATCCGGACAACCCGAAACATTATTACGACCACAGTGTCCGTACTACAGGCACTGTGAGACAGAACGACATGCCACGTGCGAACGAAGAACAACTCCGTAAAACGACTTGTCGAAGGCAGTGCAACCGATACGATTATGTCTGAATCAGGGCCCAAGCAGACTAAAACCGCAGACACAGAAAAAGAAGAAACTGAACGGCAAACAGCATCATAAGGTGAAATGGAGAGGATATCCCACTCTCACAATGTAACCAGAGGAAAACATTGACCCTCAATTGCTGTACACCTATCTCCTGACGCACGCACGCACGCACGCACGCACGCACGTACGCACGCACGCACGCACGCACGCACGCACGCACGCACGCACGCACGCACGCACGCACGCACGCACGCACACACACACACACACACACACAAACGGGAAACAAACGAAAAGGCTTTGCTACAAAACCTAAACGGTACGTCAAGCGTAAGGAGAAAACAAATAGTCACGCCCATTAGTCAATTGCAAGACTTAGCAAACAACTGTGTCTCTATCTATGCTCACTATACACTCTATTACTCGGCTATATATATATGCACTCGAGTATTTCCTAACTCTTATTATAGGTTCGCTAGCATTTCATATATATCATAGTTGCGTTAGACTCGTGGATCTGGGCGGTTTCTCTTTGGCGGTTTTTGGTTTGCCCAGATATGGCTATCTGAAACAATCTGTATTAGCCTTGGGCAAATCATTAGCAGTAGTTCGTTTTAGTATAATCTGTACGTACTACATTGTAGAACTACTGTTGTAAATATTTATTGTTTTCTGACATTTTAATAAAAATGTCCTTTTCCAACCATTCAGGTTTTATTGTTTCATTCTCCCATCAGAGTTCCACTGAGCCTATCACATCCTATGCTAGACAACGAGCAGGACATAAATATATGCACTCGAGTATTTCCTAACTGTACTAAGCACACAGGACGTGCACTACAAAATCGTCCAAGCTTCTGCGCATATTGTTCTATTGTTTTAAGATTATTGTCTAAGCATGAATTTACAGTACTATTTACACTACATACACACTGTAAAATATATACATTACGGCCGTAATTAGGATCCACATGTATACCAGACATCGTTGAGTGTTATTGAGAACATATTATATTGAGAGATATATACACACATATGCATTAGTAAGCATTTTAGTTCCGGTCACGGTGTATTCTGTGTCTCCATTTATACATGTCTGAAATTATTTAGGTGCACAACTTGTTAATATGTTAAATACTACAGAATGTGTTTTTAAACGACCATTTATAATTATTTAGTATGCCTAGGCCTATCAACATATGCGTTACAATCAATTATAGTTTCGTAAGTGCTAAAATAAGGACCTGATCAATCCCTATTTAAGCCGTTTTTAACGCTCATTCTCTACTAAGCCTAGGCATTCCAAAATATGACTCTCAATTAAGTACCCCTTTTATTGGTATTTTTAGGAACATCACTCAAAGTTCTGACGTGCAAAATGTCGCACGTCACCTTAATGTTCTTCAAAAGGCACACATTGCACTTGACAATAAATTCAATCACCAAGCAGATATTCTTGCATCATTCAAGTCGGCCACTGACGATCGTTTCAACAATGCCATGGAAGGCATCGAAGACAATCATCACATTATTACCCAGTTACAACAGAAGGTCAAAATATCATTCAATGAACTCATAAAAGAGCAGCGTGCCTGGCTAATGTCCTTAGTCATTAATCAAATGACATATCATCAAGTGGTACAACAGTATTATGCAGACCTACATGATTCGGCACTCTTCTGTATGAGAGGCTATCACCATTGGTCATTGCACAAACGGCATTGGTCACAGTAATGTCTCGTATCAAAGACGTTCTGTATGCACATAGACCAAACTTCAAATTGATTCACTCAGATTGTTCATACTACTATAATCATGCAGATTTCACGGTCACAAAAGGTCAGTCTAATATACTGGTCACTGTTCGTTTCCCCATAGCACCCAGAAACCAACCACTGCAGTTATTTAAGAACATGTCCTATCCTATCCCTGTAAGCAACACATCAGGGCACGCAACAGTGATTAGCATCTTGCCAACATGTTTGGCTACCTCACACCGACACCATTCCAACATGTATACCACATTAGAAGAAAACGCGTTGGACGACTGCCATCATTATATTGATTTTGTTCTTTGTCCCGACAATCTTCCAATGACGCCAACTTCCAACATCAACTGTCCCATGGCCCTATATCTCGGGAATACTACACTAATACACAACTCATGAAATTTCCATTTTGTACCTAACCATGTCACACCAACCATAAAACAGATAAATCACTCTCATTTCCTAGTTATCAACGTTACTTCACTAACTCTTCGATGTAAGTCAGGTACCACTAACATCACATGTCACTTTTGCATTATGGAAGTCCCGTGCAATTGCTCTATACGTTCAAATACATATTTCCTAATGGAACGTTTCATAGGGTACCACACAACCAACCAAACACCTTCTGTCGCTCATGCAGTTAATTTGATAATACTACAAAACTTCTTCGGTAAATCTGCAATTAGCGCTATTGCCGCCAATTCTACATGTCCTTCCCCGGTGAACGTATCAATGAAACCCATTACGTTCTACAACCACGAGTTTAAAAACGTGGTTGCGACAGAAGGTAAAGCTAAATTGAATCTGGAGAAAATCACTGCCGCTAAAGAAGACCGCCTCATATATAGTTCCATGGCAGAGCCAATTCTAGATACAGGTATGTTCGACAAGGACAGTTCAACTCAGTTAATTGTGTCCATTGTTGCGGTGATACTCTACTGTATTTCCCTTATCGCTTACTATTATCTATTTAAAAAGCACAAAGCCTTAGCATCAACGGTCGCCTTAGCAACACAATTTAGAACGGCACCCACGGCAGCATTGCCTTCTTTTGTATACACTAACGTTCCTACCCGAACAACCTCCATTCCTTGGACATCACATGTATATACATCATTACCACACTATAACACATATATACTCCTCACCTTCTCAATCATTGCAGTTATATATTTCGTCAAACAACAACTGAACAACAGAAAAAACCCATCCCTGTTCCTAGAAATACCGAGCGCATCGTCCAGCGTGACATGCCATATACTCAGACTCCCCGCATGCATAGCGTTCTGTACGTACCACTGCGACTCCACGCCTCAAGTTAAAAATATGCATTATGGCTACACGCCTACACTATCTTTGAATTGGAACAACTTTAGAATTTCAGTTTCCGACAACGTTAACACCCTGCTGCCCCCTACCCTGCATACATACCTACTGCCTACGCAATATACTATCTACACGATACGTGACACAAATATGGCTTACTCACCATAATTACTGTATGCCTATAGATATTACTGTCTCGCCATGTTGCCTGAATGAGACCAGTCGGTTAATACACCAGTAATTATGTGCCTGTCGTAAGGGTATGCAAGCATGTACTGTTCTCTCGATCATTGTTGCAACACTGGAGTAATTATCCATTTATTGTCTGCACATTGAAATAATTATAGGACAATATATCAATATCTTTCATTTGGTTGTATTAGTATGCACTTGTTTTATGGACATTGAGGTTCCTCATACGGCTGCGAGTCAGAAACTACAGGGCAGCAGAGAATGAACCACCATGTGTATTATAAACAGCATTAGTTATAACACGTGTGCACGTGTATATAGACATTTTAGAGTTTAACATTTCATCCTGATGTGTATATATATACATGCCTGCGCTTTGATAATGTACCTACCGTGGCGTTTTCTTAGTCTACCTCGGTCGACTTTCGTGTGCCAGAGGGGTGTACTATCAAGCTCAAATTGATAGCCTGTTCATTCCTATTAGATGTACATTTTGTATATACAATAAGGGAGTCGATTTATTTATAGAGACTTCAATGTCATAACTAATAAGTAACCGTTTTCAACCTTACTAAAAAGAGTTTATACATTTATAATTTCGAAATTGTGTTCGTTACAATTAAGCACATCAAATACTTCATATCTTTACACAGATAATTACTGCCATTACTAGATAGTTATTATGCAACATCTATATTACTCGTCTGTGCAATATGATGTCAGGAGATTAGTGTCAAGCAGTATAAACATTAATTGTTTGTTCTGTTGCATATTCGGATAATAATAAACGTGTCTGTCATGGGCATTCTGGGTCCATGAAGATTCAAATTCACCTATTGGCTGCCCTACCTGGATTGGTGAGCGTTTCAAAATTCACCCATTGGTTACCCAATCTGGTTAGGTATGCGTTCGAATCCAGCACTAGCTAATATATACCCCGATATTCTGGCTGCATTACGCTAATCCAGAATCTGAACCAGGTTAAATAAATAAGAATTAAACTTTTCGTAAAATTAAAATTGTGAATTGCATCTTTTAATTATAGCCCACAACAAGCGAGTTCCACAAACGACTACATACACTACTACACAAGAAACGTAGACCCAAACAACGAACAAATAAGCCGGGTCGGCAGTCGCATAATTCCTTATCTTAGTGTATTATAGAGGTGCCTGGTTCTATATGCTAGTATACTAGACATTCGTATGATGCCTTATGTTAGTGTATTATAGAGCTGCCTGGTTCTATATGCTAGTATATTAGACAGTCGCATGATGCCTTAAGTTAGTGTATTATAGAGCTGCCTGGTTCTATATGCTAGTATATTAGACAGTCGCATGATGCCTTAAGATAGTGTATTATACAGCTGCCTGGTTCTATATGCTAGTATATTAGAAAGTCGCATGATGCCTTATGTTAGTGTATTATAGAGCTGTCTGGTTCTATATGCTAGTATATTAGAGAGCCATGTGATGCCATATGTTAGTGTATTATAGAGCTGCCTGGTTCTATATGCTAGAATATTAGACAGTCGCAAGATGCCTTATGTTAGTGTATTATAGAGCTGCCTGGTTCTATATGCTAGTATATTAGAGAGTCGCATGATGCCTTATGTTAGTGTATTATAGAGCTGCTTGGTTCTATATGCTAGTATATTAGAGAGCCATGTGATGCCTTATGTTAGTGTATTATAGAGCTGCCTGGTTCTATATGCTAGTATATTAGAGAGTCATGTGATGCCTTATGTGTGTGTATTATAGAGCTGCCTGGTTATATATGCTAGTATATTAGACAGTCGCATGATGCCTTATGTTAGTGTATTATAGAGCTGCCTGGTTCTATATGCTAGTATATTAGACAGTCGCATGATACCTTATGTTAGTGTATTATAGAGCTGTCTGGTTATATATGCTAGCGTATTAGACAGTCGCATGATGCCTTATGTTAGTGTATTATAGAGCTGCCTGGTTCTATATGCTAGTATAGTAGACAGTCGCATGATGCCTTATGTTGGTGTATTATAGAGCTGTCTGGTTATATATGCTAGTATATTAGACAGTCGCATGATGCCTTATGTTAGTGTATTATAGAGCTGCCTGGTTCTATATGCTAGTATATTAGACAGTCGCATGATGCCTTATGTTAGTGTATTATAGAGCTGCCTGGTTCTATATGCTAGTATATTAGAGAGCAATGTGATGCCTTATGTTAGTGTATTATAGAGCTACCTGGTTCTATATGCTAGTATATTAGACAGTCGCATGATGCCTTATGTTAGTGTATTATAGAGCTGCCTGGTTCTATATGCTAGTATATTAGACAGTCGCATGATGCCTTATGGTATTTTATTATAGAGCTGACTGGTTCTATATCCTAGTATATTAGACAGTCGTATGATGCCTTATGGT
>CM026390.1:6197823-6239478 GCA_014843695.1 Archivesica marissinica | reverse complement strand
TAGATCAGACCGTATCATGGATGTATAATGTAGGACACTGTGATGTGATAGATCAGGCCGTATCATGGATGTATAATGTAGGACACTGTGATGTGATAGATCAGACCGTATCATGGATGTATAATGTAGGACACTGTGATGTGATAGATCAGACCGTATCATGGATGTATAATGTAGGTGTGATGTGATAGATCAGACCGTATCATGGATGTATAATGTAGGACACTGTGATAGATCAGACCGTATCATGGATGTATAATGTAGGACACTGTGATGTGATAGATCAGACCGTATCATGGATGTATAATGTAGACACTGTGATGTGATAGATCAGACCGTATCATGGATGTATAATGTAGGTGTGATGTGATAGATCAGACCGTATCATGGATGTATAATGTAGGACACTGTGATGTGATAGATCAGACCGTATCATGGATGTATAATGTAGGACACTGTGATGTGATAGATCAGACCGTATCATGGATGTATAATGTAGGACACTGTGATGTGATAGATCAGACCGTATCATGGATGTATAATGTAGGACACTGTGATGTGATAGATCAGACCGTATCATGGATGTATAATGTAGGTGTGATGTGATAGATCAGACCGTATCATGGATGTATAATGTAGGTGTGATGTGATAGATCAGACCGTATCATGGATGTATAATGTAGGACACTGTGATGTGATAGATCAGACCGTATCATGGATGTATAATGTAGGACACTGTGATGTGATAGATCAGACCGTATCATGGATGTATAATGTAGGTGTGATGTGATAGATCAGACCGTATCATGGATGTATAATGTAGGTGTGATGTGATAGATCAGACCGTATCATGGATGTATAATGTAGGTGTGATGTGATAGATCAGGCCGTATCATGGATGTATAATGTAGGTGTGATGTGATAGATCAGACCGTATCATGGATGTATAATGTAGGACACTGTGATGTGATAGATCAGACCGTATCATGGATGTATAATGTAGGACACTGTGATGTGATAGATCAGACCGTATCATGGATGTATAATGTAGGTGTGATGTGATAGATCAGACCGTATCATGGATGTATAATGTAGGACACTGTGATGTGATAGATCAGACCGTATCATGGATGTATAATGTAGGACACTGTGATGTGATAGATCAGACCGTATCATGGATGTATAATGTAGGTGTGATGTGATAGATCAGACCGTATCATGGATGTATAATGTAGGTGTGATGTGATAGATCAGACCGTATCATGGATGTATAATGTAGGACACTGTGATGTGATAGATCAGACCGTATCATGGATGTATAATGTAGGTGTGATGTGATAGATCAGACCGTATCATGGATGTATAATGTAGGACACTGTGATGTGATAGATCAGACCGTATCATGGATGTATAATGTAGGACACTGTGATGTGATAGATCAGACCGTATCATGGATGTATAATGTAGGACACTGTGATGTGATAGATCAGACCGTATCATGGATGTATAATGTAGGTGTGATGTGATAGATCAGACCGTATCATGGATGTATAATGTAGGACACTGTGATGTGATAGATCAGACCGTATCATGGATGTATAATGTAGGACACTGTGATGTGATAGATCAGACCGTATCATGGATGTATAATGTAGGACACTGTGATGTGATAGATCAGACCGTATCATGGATGTATAATGTAGGACACTGTGATGTGATAGATCAGACCGTATCATGGATGTATAATGTAGGTGTGATGTGATAGATCAGACCGTATCATGGATGTATAATGTAGGACACTGTGATGTGATAGATCAGACCGTATCATGGATGTATAATGTAGGACACTGTGATGTGATAGATCAGACCGTATCATGGATGTATAATGTAGGACACTGTGATGTGATAGATCAGACCGTATCATGGATGTATAATGTAGGTGTGATGTGATAGATCAGACCGTATCATGGATGTATAATGTAGGACACTGTGATGTGATAGATCAGACCGTATCATGGATGTATAATGTAGGTGTGATGTGATAGATCAGACCGTATCATGGATGTATAATGTAGGACACTGTGATGTGATAGATCAGACCGTATCATGGATGTATAATGTAGGACACTGTGATGTGATAGATCAGACCGTATCATGGATGTATAATGTAGGTGTGATGTGATAGATCAGACCGTATCATGGATGTATAATGTAGGTGTGATGTGATAGATCAGACCGTATCATGGATGTATAATGTAGGTGTGATGTGATAGATCAGACCGTATCATGGATGTATAATGTAGGACACTGTGATGTGATAGATCAGACCGTATCATGGATGTATAATGTAGGTGTGATGTGATAGATCAGACCGTATCATGGATGTATAATGTAGGTGTGATGTGATAGATCAGACCGTATCATGGATGTATAATGTAGGACACTGTGATGTGATAGATCAGACCGTATCATGGATGTATAATGTAGGACACTGTGATGTGATAGATCAGACCGTATCATGGATGTATAATGTAGGACACTGTGATGTGATAGATCAGACCGTATCATGGATGTATAATGTAGGACACTGTGATGTGATAGATCAGACCGTATCATGGATGTATAATGTAGGTGTGATGTGATAGATCAGACCGTATCATGGATGTATAATGTAGGACACTGTGATGTGATAGATCAGACCGTATCATGGATGTATAATGTAGGACACTGTGATGTGATAGATCAGACCGTATCATGGATGTATAATGTAGGACACTGTGATGTGATAGATCAGACCGTATCATGGATGTATAATGTAGGTGTGATGTGATAGATCAGACCGTATCATGGATGTATAATGTAGGACACTGTGATGTGATAGATCAGACCGTATCATGGATGTATAATGTAGGTGTGATGTGATAGATCAGACCGTATCATGGATGTATAATGTAGGACACTGTGATGTGATAGATCAGACCGTATCATGGATGTATAATGTAGGACACTGTGATGTGATAGATCAGACCGTATCATGGATGTATAATGTAGGACACTGTGATGTGATAGATCAGACCGTATCATGGATGTATAATGTAGGACACTGTGATGTGATAGATCAGACCGTATCATGGATGTATAATGTAGGACACTGTGATGTGATAGATCAGACCGTATCATGGATGTATAATGTAGGACACTGTGATGTGATAGATCAGACCGTATCATGGATGTATAATGTAGGACACTGTGATGTGATAGATCAGACCGTATCATGGATGTATAATGTAGGACACTGTGATGTGATAGATCAGACCGTATCATGGATGTATAATGTAGGACACTGTGATGTGATAGATCAGACCGTATCATGGATGTATAATGTAGGTGTGATGTGATAGATCAGACCGTATCATGGATGTATAATGTAGGACACTGTGATGTGATAGATCAGACCGTATCATGGATGTATAATGTAGGTGTGATGTGATAGATCAGACCGTATCATGGATGTATAATGTAGGTGTGATGTGATAGATCAGACCGTATCATGGATGTATAATGTAGGACACTGTGATGTGATAGATCAGACCGTATCATGGATGTATAATGTAGGTGTGATGTGATAGATCAGACCGTATCATGGATGTATAATGTAGGTGTGATGTGATAGATCAGACCGTATCATGGATGTATAATGTAGGACACTGTGATGTGATAGATCAGACCGTATCATGGATGTATAATGTAGGACACTGTGATGTGATAGATCAGACCGTATCATGGATGTATAATGTAGGTGTGATGTGATAGATCAGACCGTATCATGGATGTATAATGTAGGACACTGTGATGTGATAGATCAGACCGTATCATGGATGTATAATGTAGGTGTGATGTGATAGATCAGACCGTATCATGGATGTATAATGTAGGACACTGTGATGTGATAGATCAGACCGTATCATGGATGTATAATGTAGGACACTGTGATGTGATAGATCAGACCGTATCATGGATGTATAATGTAGGACACTGTGATGTGATAGATCAGACCGTATCATGGATGTATAATGTAGGTGTGATGTGATAGATCAGACCGTATCATGGATGTATAATGTAGGTGTGATGTGATAGATCAGACCGTATCATGGATGTATAATGTAGGTGTGATGTGATAGATCAGACCGTATCATGGATGTATAATGTAGGACACTGTGATGTGATAGATCAGACCGTATCATGGATGTATAATGTAGGTGTGATGTGATAGATCAGACCGTATCATGGATGTATAATGTAGGTGTGATGTGATAGATCAGACCGTATCATGGATGTATAATGTAGGACACTGTGATGTGATAGATCAGACCGTATCATGGATGTATAATGTAGGACACTGTGATGTGATAGATCAGACCGTATCATGGATGTATAATGTAGGACACTGTGATGTGATAGATCAGACCGTATCATGGATGTATAATGTAGGACACTGTGATGTGATAGATCAGACCGTATCATGGATGTATAATGTAGGACACTGTGATGTGATAGATCAGACCGTATCATGGATGTATAATGTAGGACACTGTGATGTGATAGATCAGACCGTATCATGGATGTATAATGTAGGACACTGTGATGTGATAGATCAGACCGTATCATGGATGTATAATGTAGGTGTGATGTGATAGATCAGACCGTATCATGGATGTATAATGTAGGACACTGTGATGTGATAGATCAGACCGTATCATGGATGTATAATGTAGGACACTGTGATGTGATAGATCAGACCGTATCATGGATGTATAATGTAGGACACTGTGATGTGATAGATCAGACCGTATCATGGATGTATAATGTAGGACACTGTGATGTGATAGATCAGACCGTATCATGGATGTATAATGTAGGACACTGTGATGTGATAGATCAGACCGTATCATGGATGTATAATGTAGGTGTGATGTGATAGATCAGACCGTATCATGGATGTATAATGTAGGACACTGTGATGTGATAGATCAGACCGTATCATGGATGTATAATGTAGGACACTGTGATGTGATAGATCAGACCGTATCATGGATGTATAATGTAGGACACTGTGATGTGATAGATCAGACCGTATCATGGATGTATAATGTAGGTGTGATGTGATAGATCAGACCGTATCATGGATGTATAATGTAGGACACTGTGATGTGATAGATCAGACCGTATCATGGATGTATAATGTAGGTGTGATGTGATAGATCAGACCGTATCATGGATGTATAATGTAGGACACTGTGATGTGATAGATCAGACCGTATCATGGATGTATAATGTAGGACACTGTGATGTGATAGATCAGACCGTATCATGGATGTATAATGTAGGTGTGATGTGATAGATCAGACCGTATCATGGATGTATAATGTAGGACACTGTGATGTGATAGATCAGACCGTATCATGGATGTATAATGTAGGACACTGTGATGTGATAGATCAGACCGTATCATGGATGTATAATGTAGGACACTGTGATGTGATAGATCAGACCGTATCATGGATGTATAATGTAGGACACTGTGATGTGATAGATCAGACCGTATCATGGATGTATAATGTAGGACACTGTGATGTGATAGATCAGACCGTATCATGGATGTATAATGTAGTGTGATGTGATAGATCAGACCGTATCATGGATGTATAATGTAGGACACTGTGATGTGATAGATCAGACCGTATCATGGATGTATAATGTAGGTGTGATGTGATAGATCAGACCGTATCATGGATGTATAATGTAGGACACTGTGATGTGATAGATCAGACCGTATCATGGATGTATAATGTAGGACACTGTGATGTGATAGATCAGACCGTATCATGGATGTATAATGTAGGTGTGATGTGATAGATCAGACCGTATCATGGATGTATAATGTAGGACACTGTGATGTGATAGATCAGACCGTATCATGGATGTATAATGTAGGACACTGTGATGTGATAGATCAGACCGTATCATGGATGTATAATGTAGGACACTGTGATGTGATAGATCAGACCGTATCATGGATGTATAATGTAGGACACTGTGATGTGATAGATCAGACCGTATCATGGATGTATAATGTAGGACACTGTGATGTGATAGATCAGACCGTATCATGGATGTATAATGTAGGACACTGTGATGTGATAGATCAGACCGTATCATGGATGTATAATGTAGGACACTGTGATGTGATAGATCAGACCCATCATCACAAGAAGTTGTCGCTGTAACATTTCGACTGTATCCAGCTATGGGCACAAACAATGTGATGCACGACCTTGTGATGCACGACTTTGTGATGCACGACCTTGTGATGCACGACCTTGTGATACACGACCTTGTGATGCACGACCTTGTGATGCACGACTGTGATGCACAACCTTGTGATACACGACCTTGTGATACACGACCTTGTGATGCACGACCTTGTGATGCTTGTGTAAGTTAAGGATATATTTGTTTGTTGTTTTTCAGGGTTCTGGGAGTTTTCTGTTGACACAGTTTGGTCTTTGTGCATTCAGATATGATGGAAATACAAAACAGTAAGTCTTTATTTCTATAACAATTTGTTACTCAGCTTTATACTTTGACTAAAATATTATTAGTTTAAAGATATATTCCACTCTAGTAGGGACCTCGTTCTAATACACAGACATATATGTACACTCAAGTAGGGACTTCGTTCTAATACACAGACATATATGTACACTCAAGTAGGGACTTCGTTCTAATACACAGACATATAAGTACACTCAAGTAGGGACTTCGTTCTAATACACAGACATATATGTACACTCTAGTAGGGACTTTGTTCTAATACACAGACATATATATACACTCTAGTAGGGACCTCGTTCTAATAAACAGCCATATATGTACACAGTAGTAGGGACCTCGTTCTAATACACAGACATATATGTACACTCAAGTAGGGACTTCGTTCTAATACACAGACATATATGTACACTCAAGTAGGGACCTTTGATCTAATACACAGACATATATGTACACTCAAGTAGGGACTTCGTTCTAATACACAGACATATATGTACACTCAAGTAGGGACTTCGTTCTAATACACATACATATATGTACACTCTAGTAGGGACCTCATTCTAATACACAGACATATATGTACACTCAAGTAGGGACTTCGTTCTAATACACAGACATATATGTACACTCAAATAGGGACCTTGTTCTAATACACAGACATATATGTACACTCTAGTAGGGACCTCATTCTAATACACATACATATATGTACACTCAAGTAGGGACTTCGTTCTAATACACATACATATATGTACACTCAAATAGGGACCTTGTTCTAATACACAGACATATATGTACACTCAAGTAGGGACTTCGTTCTAATACACAGACATATATGTACACTCAAGTAGGGACTTCGTTCTAATACACAGACATATATGTACACTCTAGTAGGGACCTCATTCTAATACACAGACATATATGTACACTCAAGTAGGGACTTCGTTCTAATACACAGACATATATGTACACTCTAGTAGGGACCTCATTCTAATACACAGACATATATGTACACTCAAGTAGGGACTTCGTTCTAATACACAGACATATATGTACACTCTAGTAGGGACTTCGTTCTAATACACATACATATATGTACACTCTAGTAGGGACCTCGTTCTAATACAGAGCCATATATGTACATGTTAGTAGGGACCTCGTTCTAATACACAGACATATATGTACACTCTAGTAGGGACGTCGTTCTAATACACAGACATATATGTACACTCAAGTAGGGACCTCATTCTAATACACAGACATATATGTACATGCTATGTAGGGACTTTGTTCTAATACACAGACATATATGTACACTCTAGTAGGGACTTCGTTCTAATACACATACATATATGTACATGCTACGTAGGGACTTTGTTCTAATACACAGACATATATGTACACTCTAGTAGGGACTTTGTTCTAATACACAGACATATATGTACACTCAAGTAGGGACTTCGTTCTAATACACAGACATATATGTACACTCTAGTAGGGACCTCGTTCTAATACACAGACATATATGTACACTCAAGTAGGGACTTTGTTCTAATACACAGACATATATGTACACTCTAGTAGGGACTTCGTTCTAATACACAGACATATATGTACACTCTAGTAGGGACTTCGTTCTAATACACAGACATATATGTACACTCTAGTAGGGAATTCGTTCTAATACACAGACATATATGTACACAGTAATAGGGACCTCGTTCTAATACACAGAGATATTTACACTCTAGTAGGGACTTTGATAAAACCACATTGACATAAACCTTGCAATGGAACAGATGTAATGCCAATCTGAATATGTATATAGATGTGCTTAGTTCCATGTACAAACAGTGTATAGTAAACATGTTTAGTTCCATGTACAAACAGTGTATAGTAAACATGTTTAGTTCTATGTACAAACAGTGTATAGTAAACATGCTTAGTTCTATGTACAAACAGTGTATAGTAAACATGCTTAGTTCCATGTACAGTGTATTGTAAACATGCTTAGTTCCATGTACAGTGTATAGTAAACATGTTTAGTTCCATGTACAAACAGTGTATAGTAAACATGCTTAGTTCCATGCACAAACAGTGTATAGTAAACATGCTTAGTTCCATGTACAGTGTATAGTAAACATTCTTAGTTCCATGTACAAACAGTGTATAGTAAACATGCTTAGTTCTATGTACAAACAGTGTATAGTAAACATTCTTAGTTCTATGTACAAACAGTGTATAGTAAACATGCTTAGTTCCATGTACAAACAGTGTATAGTAAACATGTTTAGTTCTATGTACAAACAGTGTATAGTAAACATGCTTAGTTCCATGTACAGTGTATAGTAAACATGTTTAGTTCCATGTACAGTGTATAGTAAACATGTTTAGTTCCATGTACAGTGTATAGTAAACATGATTATAGTGAGATCCCATTAAGACTATGCATATAAGTACAGTGTATTTGTAAAGATGTGTATCATCTAGGGATGTCCCATTAAGACTGGGCATATAGTACAGTGTATTTGTAAAGATGTGTATCATCTAGGGAGGTCCCATTAAGACTAGGCATATAAGTACAGTGTATTTGTAAAGATGTGTATCATCTAGGGAGGTCCCATTAAGACTGGGCATATAGTACAGTGTATTTATAAAGATGTCTATGCTTTTGGGTAGTGTCATTAAGACTGGGGAATTAAGTATAGTGTTTTAATTTTGTAAAGAGATTTATATTGGTGTCTCACACATGTATTCGTGTATTGTATTTGTGTGACAGTTGATGTTGATGCTTTCAGATATGTTGCCAAGCCTTTTAACTTCTACATATTTCCGCGACCATTTTCCAGAGCAGCCCCAGATGTTCGATTTACCTGTCAGGTATGTTAGGAACAAATCTGTCTGTCAAGTATGACAGGAGAAACTGTATGTATGCACCTGTCTGTCTATATGTCTGTCTGTCAAGTATGACAGGAGAAACTGTATGTATGCACCTGTCTGTCTATCTGTCTATCTGTCAAGTATGACAGGAGAAACTGTATGTATGTACCTATCTGTCTATCTGTCTGTCTGTCAAGTATGACAGGAGAAACTGTATGTATGTACCTGTCTGTCTGTCTGCCAAGTATGACAGGAGAAACTGTATGTATGCACCCGTCTGTCTATCTGTCTGTCTGTCAAGTATGACAGGAGAAACTGTATGTATGTACCTGTCTGTCTGTCAAGTATGACAGGAGAAACTGTATGTATGCACCTGTCTGTCTATCTGTCTGTCAAGTATGACAGAGAAACTGTATGTATGTACCTGTCTATCTGTCTGTCTGTCAAGTATGACAGAAGAAACTGTATATATGCACCTGTCTGTCTATCTGTCTGTCTGTCAAGTATGACAGGATGACAGGAGAAACTGTATGTATGTACCTGTCTGTCTATCTGTCTGTCAAGTATGACAGTAGAAACTGTATGTATGTACCTGTCTGTCTGTCTGTCTGTCAAGTATGACAGGAGAAACTGTATGTATGTACCTGTCTATCTGTCTGTCTGTCTGTCAAGTATGACAGGATGACAGGAGAAACTGTATGTATGTACCTGTCTATCTGTCTGTCTGTCAAGTATGACAGGAGAAACTGTATGTATGTACCTGTCTGTCTGTCTGTCAAGTATGACAGGAGAAACTGTATGTATGTACCTGTCTGTCTGTCTGTCTGTCAAGTATGACAGGAGAAACTGTATGTATGCACCTGTCTGTCTGTCTGTCAAGTATGTCAGAAGAAACTGTATGTATGTACTTGTCTGTCTGTCTGTCTGTCTGTCAAGTATGTCAGAAGAAACTGTATGTATGTACCTGTCTGTCTGTCTGTCTGTCAAGTATGACAGGAGAAACTGTATGTATGTACCTGTCTGTCTGTCTGTCAAGTATGACAGGAGAAACTGTATGTATGTACCTGTCTGTCTGTCTGTCAAGTATGACAGGAGAAACTGTATGTATGTACCTGTCCTGTCTGTCTGTCTGTCTGTCTGTCAAGTATGACAGGAGAAACTGTATGTATGCACCTGTCTGTCTGTCTGTCAAGTATGTCAGAAGAAACTGTATGTATGTACTTGTCTGTCTGTCTGTCTGTCAAGTATGTCAGAAGAAACTGTATGTATGTACCTGTCTGTCTGTCTGTCAAATATGACAGGAGAAACTGTATGTATGTACCTGTCTGTCTGTCTGTCAAGTATGACAGGAGAAACTGTATGTATGCACCTGTCTGTCTATCTGTCTGTCAAGCATGACAGGAGAAACTGTATGTATGTACCTGTCTATCTGTCTGTCGGTCAAGTATGACAGGAGAAACTGTATGTATGTACCTGTCTATCTGTCTGTCCGTCAAGTATGACAGGAGAAACTGTATGTATGTACCTGTCTATCTGTCTGTCGGTCAAGTATGACAAGAGAAACTGTATGTATGTACCTGTCTATCTGTCTGTCAAGTATGACAAGAGAAACTGTATGTGTGTACCTGTCTGTCTATCCGTCTGTCAAGTATGACAGGAGAAACTGTATGTATGTACCTGTCTGTCAAGTATGACAGGAGAAACTGTATGTATGTATCTGTCAAGTATGACATAAGAAACTGTATGTATGCACCTGTCTGTCTATCTGTCTGTCAAGTATGACAGGAGAAACTGTATGTATGCACCTGTCTGTCTATCTGTCTGTCAAGTATGACAGGAGAAACTGTATGTATGTACCTGTCTATCTGTCTGTTTGTCAAGTATGACAGGAGAAACTGTATGTATGTACCTATCTGTCTGTCAAGTATGACAGGAGAAACTGTATGTATGTACCTGTCTGTCTATCTGTCTGTCAAGTATGACAGAAGAAACTGTATGTATGTACCTGTCTGTCTATCTGTCTGTCAAGTATGACAGGAGAAACTGTATGTATGCACCTGTCTGTCTATCTGTCTGTCAAGTATGACAGTAGAAACTGTATGTATGTACCTGTCTGTCTATCTGTCTGTCTGTCTGTCAAGTATGACAGGAGAAACTGTATGTATGTACCTGTCTGTCTATCTGTCTGTCTGTCAAGTATGACAGGAGAAACTGTATGTATGTACCCGTCTATTTATCGGTCTGTAAAGTTTGACAGGAGAAACTGTATGTATGTACCTGTCTGTCTATCGGTCTGTCAAGTATGACAGGAGAAACTGTATGTATGTACCTGTCTGTCTATCAGTCTGTCAAGTATGACAGGAGAAACTGTATGTATGTACCTGTCTGTCTGTCTATCTGTCTGTCAAGTATGACAGGAGAAACTGTATGTATGTACCTGTCTGTCTATCTGTCTGTCAAGTATGACAGGAGAAACTGTATGTATGTACCTGTCTATCTGTCAAGTATGACAGGAGAAACTGTATGTATGTACCTGTCTATCTGTCTATCTGTCTGTCAAGTATGACAGGAGAAACTGTATGTATGTACCTATCTGTCTGTCAAGTATGACAGGAGAAACTGTATGTATGTACATGTCTGTCTATCTGTCTGTCAAGTATGACAGAAGAAACTGTATGTATGTACCTGTCTGTCTATCTGTCTGTTAAGTATGACAGGAGAAACTGTATGTATGCACCTGTCTGTCTATCTGTCTGTCAAGTATGACAGAGAAACTGTATGTATGTACCTGTCTATCTGTCTGTCTGTCAAGTATGACAGAAGAAACTGTATATATGCACCTGTCTGTCTATCTGTCTGTCTGTCAAGTATGACAGGATGACAGGAGAAACTGTATGTATGTACCTGTCTGTCTATCTGTCTGTCAAGTATGACAGTAGAAACTGTATGTATGTACCTGTCTGTCTGTCTGTCTGTCAAGTATGACAGGAGAAACTGTATGTATGTACCTGTCTATCTGTCTGTCTGTCTGTCAAGTATGACAGGATGACAGGAGAAACTGTATGTATGTACCTGTCTATCTGTCTGTCTGTCAAGTATGACAGGAGAAACTGTATGTATGTACCTGTCTGTCTGTCTGTCAAGTATGACAGGAGAAACTGTATGTATGTACCTGTCTGTCTGTCTGTCTGTCAAGTATGACAGGAGAAACTGTATGTATGCACCTGTCTGTCTGTCTGTCAAGTATGTCAGAAGAAACTGTATGTATGTACTTGTCTGTCTGTCTGTCTGTCTGTCAAGTATGTCAGAAGAAACTGTATGTATGTACCTGTCTGTCTGTCTGTCTGTCAAGTATGACAGGAGAAACTGTATGTATGTACCTGTCTGTCTGTCTGTCAAGTATGACAGGAGAAACTGTATGTATGTACCTGTCTGTCTGTCTGTCAAGTATGACAGGAGAAACTGTATGTATGTACCTGTCTGTCTGTCT
This sequence comes from Archivesica marissinica, assembly GCA_014843695.1. NCBI lineage: Eukaryota > Metazoa > Mollusca > Bivalvia > Venerida > Vesicomyidae > Archivesica > Archivesica marissinica. The sequence goes on along the minus strand of CM026390.1, from coordinate 6,226,496 downwards.
GTCTGTCTGTCAAGTATGACAGGAGAAACTGTATGTATGCACCTGTCTGTCTGTCTGTCAAGTATGTCAGAAGAAACTGTATGTATGTACTTGTCTGTCTGTCTGTCTGTCAAGTATGTCAGAAGAAACTGTATGTATGTACCTGTCTGTCTGTCTGTCAAATATGACAGGAGAAACTGTATGTATGTACCTGTCTGTCTGTCTGTCAAGTATGACAGGAGAAACTGTATGTATGCACCTGTCTGTCTATCTGTCTGTCAAGCATGACAGGAGAAACTGTATGTATGTACCTGTCTATCTGTCTGTCGGTCAAGTATGACAGGAGAAACTGTATGTATGTACCTGTCTATCTGTCTGTCCGTCAAGTATGACAGGAGAAACTGTATGTATGTACCTGTCTATCTGTCTGTCGGTCAAGTATGACAAGAGAAACTGTATGTATGTACCTGTCTATCTGTCTGTCAAGTATGACAAGAGAAACTGTATGTGTGTACCTGTCTGTCTATCCGTCTGTCAAGTATGACAGGAGAAACTGTATGTATGTACCTGTCTGTCAAGTATGACAGGAGAAACTGTATGTATGTATCTGTCAAGTATGACATAAGAAACTGTATGTATGCACCTGTCTGTCTATCTGTCTGTCAAGTATGACAGGAGAAACTGTATGTATGCACCTGTCTGTCTATCTGTCTGTCAAGTATGACAGGAGAAACTGTATGTATGTACCTGTCTATCTGTCTGTTTGTCAAGTATGACAGGAGAAACTGTATGTATGTACCTATCTGTCTGTCAAGTATGACAGGAGAAACTGTATGTATGTACCTGTCTGTCTATCTGTCTGTCAAGTATGACAGAAGAAACTGTATGTATGTACCTGTCTGTCTATCTGTCTGTCAAGTATGACAGGAGAAACTGTATGTATGCACCTGTCTGTCTATCTGTCTGTCAAGTATGACAGTAGAAACTGTATGTATGTACCTGTCTGTCTATCTGTCTGTCTGTCTGTCAAGTATGACAGGAGAAACTGTATGTATGTACCTGTCTGTCTATCTGTCTGTCTGTCAAGTATGACAGGAGAAACTGTATGTATGTACCCGTCTATTTATCGGTCTGTAAAGTTTGACAGGAGAAACTGTATGTATGTACCTGTCTGTCTATCGGTCTGTCAAGTATGACAGGAGAAACTGTATGTATGTACCTGTCTGTCTATCAGTCTGTCAAGTATGACAGGAGAAACTGTATGTATGTACCTGTCTGTCTGTCTATCTGTCTGTCAAGTATGACAGGAGAAACTGTATGTATGTACCTGTCTGTCTATCTGTCTGTCAAGTATGACAGGAGAAACTGTATGTATGTACCTGTCTATCTGTCAAGTATGACAGGAGAAACTGTATGTATGTACCTGTCTATCTGTCTATCTGTCTGTCAAGTATGACAGGAGAAACTGTATGTATGTACCTATCTGTCTGTCAAGTATGACAGGAGAAACTGTATGTATGTACATGTCTGTCTATCTGTCTGTCAAGTATGACAGAAGAAACTGTATGTATGTACCTGTCTGTCTATCTGTCTGTTAAGTATGACAGGAGAAACTGTATGTATGCACCTGTCTGTCTATCTGTCTGTCAAGTATGACAGGAGAAACTGTATGTATGTACCTGTCTGTCTATCTGTTTGTCTGTCAAGTATGACAGGAGAAACTGTATGTATGTACCTGTCTGTCTATCTGTCTGTCTGTCAAGTATGACAGGAGAAACTGTATGTATGTACCCGTCTATTTATCGGTCTGTAAAGTTTGATAGGAGAAACTGTATGTATGTACCTGTCTGTCTATCGGTATGTCAAGTATGACAGGAGAAACTGTATGTATGTACCTGTCTGTCTATCTGTCTGTCTGTCAAGTATGACAGGAGAAACTGTATGTATGTACCTGTCTGTCTATCTGTCTGTCTGTCAAGTATGACAGGAGAAACTGTATGTATGTACCCGTCTATTTATCGGTCTGTAAAGTTTGACAGGAGAAACTGTATGTATGTACCTGTCTGTCTATCGGTCTGTCAAGTATGACAGGAGAAACTGTATGTATGTACCTGTCTGTCTATCAGTCTGTCAAGTATGACAGGAGAAACTGTATGTATGTACCTGTCTGTCTATCTGTCTGTCAAGTATGACAGGAGAAACTGTATGTATGTACCTGTCTATCTGTCAAGTATGACAGGAGAAACTGTATGTATGTACCTGTCTATCTGTCTGTCAAGTATGACAGGAGAAACTGTATGTATGTACCTGTCTGTCTATCTGTCTGTCAAGTATGACAGGAGAAACTGTATGTATGTACCTGTCTGTCTATCTGTCAAGTATGACAGGATAAACTGTATGTATGTACCTGTCTATCTGTCTGTCAAGTATGACAAGAGAAACTGTATGTATGCACCTGTCTGTCTATCTGTCTGTCAAGTATGACAGGAGAAACTGTATGTATATACCTGTCTGTGTCTATCTGTCTGTCAAGTATGACAGGAGAAACTGTATGTATGTACCTGTCTATCTGTCTGTCAAGTATGACAGGAGAAACTGTATGTATGTACCTGTCTGTCTATCTGTCTGTCAAGTATGACAGTAGAAACTGTATGTATGTACCTTCTGTCTATCTGTCTGTCAAGTATGACAGTAGAAACTGTATGTATGTACCTTCTGTCTATCTGTCTGTCAAGTATGACAGTAGAAACTGTATGTATGTACCTTCTGTCTATCTGTCTGTCAAGTATGACAGTAGAAACTGTATGTATGTACCTTCTGTCTATCTGTCTGTCTGTCAAGTATGACAGTAGAAACTGTATGTATGTACCTTCTGTCTATCTGTCTGTCAAGTATGACAGGAGAAACTGTATGTATATACCTGTCTGTGTCTATCTGTCTGTCAAGTATGACAGGAGAAACTGTATGTATGTACCTGTCTATCTGTCTGTCAAGTATGACAGGAGAAACTGTATGTATGTACCTGTCTGTCTATCTGTCTGTCAAGTATGACAGTAGAAACTGTATGTATGTACCTTCTGTCTATCTGTCTGTCAAGTATGACAGTAGAAACTGTATGTATGTACCTTCTGTCTATCTGTCTGTCAAGTATGACAGGAGAAACTGTATGTATGCACCTGTCTGTCTATCTGTCTGTCAAGTATGACAGGAGAAACTGTATGTATGTACCTGTCTGTGACCTCGGAGGAAGCACCAAGGCCAGGTTCTATTATTTATATAGAACTATGGACAGGTACCTGCTGACTATGGTTGCCAACAGGAATGTTTTACATATTTGGGGAGACATAATGTTTTTGCCTCTGCCATCTGTCTGTCTGTCTGTCTGCGTAAGCTTCTTTGCACTTCATCTCCATAACCCCTGTGTTGAATTTTCACCAAACTTGACAGGAAGCATGATGTCAAGCTGTGCATATTATAATCCCATTCCGGTTGGATGAGGTTTTTGTGCGGATTTATGGCCATTTGAACATTTTTATAACATATCCCTTGTCCATGCTTCATATGATTTGTAGTATTCCATGACCGGACTGTTGATATATGATCTATAGTATTCCATGACCTACTGTTGATATATGATCTATAGTATTCCATGACCGGACTGTTGATATATGATCTGTAGTATTCCATAACCGGACTGTTGATATATGATCTATAGTATTCCATGACCTACTGTTGATATATGATCTATAGTATTCCATGACCTATTGTTGATATATGATCTATAGTATTCCATGACCTATTGTTGATATATGATCTATAGTATTCCATGACCGGACTGTTGATATATGATCTATAGTATTCCATGACCGGACTGTTGATATATGATCTGTAGTATTCCATGACCGGACTGTTGATATATGATCTATAGTATTCCATGACCGGACTGTTGATATATGATCTGTAGTATTCCATGACCTACTGTTTATATATGATCTATAGTATTCCATGACCTACTGTTGATATATGATCTGTAGTATTCCATGACCTACTGTTGATATATGATCTGTAGTATTCCATGACCTACTGTTGATATATGATCTATAGTATTCCATGACCTATTGTTGATATATGATCTATAGTATTCCATGACCGGACTGTTGATATATGATCTGTAGTATTCCATGACCTACTGTTGATATATGATCTATAGTATTCCATGACCTGACTGTTGATATATGATCTATAGTATTCCATGACCGGACTGTTGATATATGATCTGTAATATCCCATGACCTGACTGTTGATATATGATCTATAGTATTCCATGACCGGACTGTTGATATATGATCTATAGTATTCCATGACCGGACTGTTGATATATGATCTATAGTATTCCATGACCGGACTGTTGATATATGATCTATAGTATTCCATGACCGGACTGTTGATATATGATCTGTAGTATTCCATGACCTGACTGTTGATATATGATCTGTAGTATTCCATGACCTGACTGTTGATATATGATCTATATTATTCCATGACCGGACTGTTGATATATGATTGTAGTATTCCATGACCGGACTGTTGATATATGATCTATAGTATTCCATGACCGGACTGTTGATATATGATCTATAGTATTCCATGACCTACTGTTGATATATGATCTTAGTATCCATGACCGACTGTTGAAAACAACCAACCACATATATGATCTATAGTATTCCATGACCACTGTTGATATATGATCTGTAGTATTCCATGACCACTGTTGATATATGATCTATAGTATTCCATGACCGGACTGTTGATATATGATCTGTAGTATTCCATGACCGACTGTTGATATATGATCTGTAGTATTCCATGACCTGACTGTTGATATATGATCTATAGTATTCCATGACCGGACTGTTGATATATGATTGTAGTATTCCATGACCGGACTGTTGATATATGATCTATAGTATTCCATGACCGGACTGTTGATATATGATCTATAGTATTCCATGACCTACTGTTGATATATGATCTATAGTATTCCATGACCGGACTGTTGATATATGATCTGTAGTATTCCATGACCTACTGTTTATATATGATCTATAGTATTCCATGACCTACTGTTGATATATGATCTGTAGTATTCCATGACCTACTGTTGATATATGATCTATAGTATTCCATGACCGGACTGTTGATATATGATCTATAGTATTCCATGACTGGACTGTTGATATATGATCTGTAGTATTCCATGACCGGACTGTTGATGTATGATCTATAGTATTCCATGACCGGACTGTTGATATATGATCTATAGTATTCCATGACCGGATTGTTGATATATGATCTATAGTATTCCATGACCTACTGTTGATATATGATCTGTAGTATTCCATGACCTGACTGTTGATATATGATCTGTAGTATTCCATGACCTGACTGTTGATATATGATCTGTAGTATTCCATGACTTGACTGTTGATATATGATTGTAGTATTCCATGACCTGACTGTTGATATATGATCTATAGTATTCCATGACCTGACTGTTGATATATGATCTATAGTATTCCATGACCTGACTGTTGATATATGATCTATTGTATTCCATGACCTGACTGTTGATATATGATCTATAGTATTCCATGACCGGACTGTTGATATATGATCTGTAGTATTCCATGACCGGACTGTTGATATATGATCTGTAGTATTCCATGACCTATTGTTGATATATGATCTATAGTATTCCATGACTGGACTGTTGATATATGATCTGTAGTATTCCATGACCGGACTGTTGATATATGATCTGTAGTATTCCATGACCTATTGTTGATATATGATCTATATTATTCCATGACTGGACTGTTGATATATGATCTGTAGTATTCCATGACCTATTGTTGATATATGATCTGTAGTATTCCATGACCTACTGTTGATATATGATCTGTAGTATTCCTTGACCTATTGTTGATATATGATCTGTAGTATTCCATGACCGGATTGTTGATATATGATCTATAGTATTCCTTGACCTATTGTTGATATATGATCTGTAGTATTCCATGACCGGATTGTTGATATATGATCTATAGTATTCCATGACCTACTGTTGATATATGATCTGTAGTATTCCATGACCTACTGTTGATATATGATCTGTAGTATTCCATGACCTACTGTTGATATATGATCTGTAGTATTCCATGACCTACTGTTGATATATGATCTGTAGTATTCCATGACCTACTGTTGATATATGATCTGTAGTATTCCATGACCTACTGTTGATATATGATCTGTAGTATTCCATGACCTACTGTTGATATATGATCTGTAGTATTCCATGACCTACTGTTGATATATGATCTGTAGTATTCCATGACCTACTGTTGATATATGATCTGTAGTATTCCATGACCTACTGTTGATATATGATCTGTAGTATTCCATGACCTACTGTTGATATATGATCTGTAGTATTCCATGACCTACTGTTGATATATGATCTGTAGTATTCCATGACTACTGTTGATATATGATCTGTAGTATTCCATGACCGGACTGTTGATATATGATCTATAGTATTCCATGACCGGACTGTTGATATATGATCTGTAGTATTCCATGACCGGATTGTTGATATATGATCTGTAGTATTCCTTGACCTACTGTTGATATATGATCTGTAGTATTCCATGACCGGACTGTTGATATATGATCTATAGTATTCCATGACCGGACTGTTGATATATGATCTGTAGTATTCCATGACCGGACTGTTGATATATGATCTGTAGTATTCCATGACCTGACTGTTGATATATGATCTGTAGTATTCCATGACCGGACTGTTGATATATGATCTATAGTATTCCATGACCGGACTGTTGATATATGATCTATAGTATTCCATGACCGGACTGTTCATATATGATCTATAGTATTCCATGACCGGACTGTTGATATATGATCTATAGTATTCCATGACCGGACTGTTGATATATGATCTGTAGTATTCCATGACCGGACTGTTGATATATGATCTGTAGTATTCCATGACCTATTGTTGATATATGATCTATAGTATTCCATGACTGGACTGTTGATATATGATCTGTAGTATTCCATGACCTATTGTTGATATATGATCTGTAGTATTCCATGACCTACTGTTGATATATGATCTGTAGTATTCCTTGACCTATTGTTGATATATGATCTGTAGTATTCCATGACCGGATTGTTGATATATGATCTATAGTATTCCTTGACCTATTGTTGATATATGATCTGTAGTATTCCATGACCGGATTGTTGATATATGATCTATAGTATTCCATGACCTACTGTTGATATATGATCTGTAGTATTCCATGACCTACTGTTGATATATGATCTGTAGTATTCCATGACCTACTGTTGATATATGATCTGTAGTATTCCATGACCTACTGTTGATATATGATCTGTAGTATTCCATGACCTACTGTTGATATATGATCTGTAGTATTCCATGACCTACTGTTGATATATGATCTGTAGTATTCCATGACCGACTGTTGATATATGATCTGTAGTATTCCATGACCTACTGTTGATATATGATCTGTAGTATTCCATGACCTACTGTTGATATATGATCTGTAGTATTCCATGACTGGACTGTTGATATATGATCTGTAGTATTCCATGACCGGACTGTTGATATATGATCTGTAGTATTCCATGACCTACTGTTTATATATGATCTGTAGTATTCCATGACCGGACTGTTGATATATGATCTGTAGTATTCCATGACCGGACTGTTGATATATGATCTGTAGTATTCCATGACCGGACTGTTGATATATGATCTGTAGTATTCCATGACCGGACTGTTGATATATGATCTATAGTATTCCATGACCTGACTGTTGATATATGATCTGTAGTATTCCATGACCTACTGTTGATATATGATCTGTAGTATTCCATGACCGGACTGTTGATATATGATCTGTAGTATTCCATGACTGGACTGTTGATATATGATCTGTAGTATTCCATGACCGGACTGTTGATATATGATCTATAGTATTCCATGACCGGACTGTTGATATATGATCTGTAGTATTCCATGACCGGATTGTTGATATATGATCTGTAGTATTCCTTGACCTACTGTTGATATATGATCTGTAGTATTCCATGACCGGACTGTTGATATATGATCTATAGTATTCCATGACCGGACTGTTGATATATGATCTGTAGTATTCCATGACCGGACTGTTGATATATGATCTGTAGTATTCCATGACCTGACTGTTGATATATGATCTGTAGTATTCCATGACCGGACTGTTGATATATGATCTATAGTATTCCATGACCGGACTGTTGATATATGATCTATAGTATTCCATGACCGGACTGTTGATATATGATCTATAGTATTCCATGACCGGACTGTTGATATATGATCTATAGTATTCCATGACCGGACTGTTGATATATGATATATAGTATTCCATGACCGGACTGTTGATATATGATCTATAGTATTCCATGACCGGACTGTTGATATATGATCTGTAGTATTCCATGACCGGACTGTTGATATATGATCTGTAGTATTCCATGACCGGACTGTTGATATATGATCTGTCGTATTCCATGACCTGACTGTTGATATATGATCTATAGTATTCCATGACCGGACTGTTGATATATGATCTGTAAAAGTCCCATGACCTGACTGTTGATATATGATCTATAGTATTCCATGACCGGACTGTTGATATATGATCTATAGTATTCCATGACCGGACTGTTATATATGATCTGTAGTATTCCATGACCTGACTGTTGATATATGATCTATAGTATTCCATGACCTACTGTTGATATATGAGCTGTAGTATTCCATGACCGGACTGTTGATATATGATCTGTAGTATTCCATGACCGGACTGTTGATATATGATCTGTAGTATTCCATGACCGGACTGTTGATATATGATCTGTAGTATTCCTTGACCTATTGTTGATATATGATCTGTAGTATTCCATGACCGGACTGTTGATATATGATCTGTAGTATTCCATGACAGGACTGTTGATATATGATCTGTAGTATTCCTTAACCTATTGTTGATATATGATCTGTAGTATTCCATGACCGGACTGTTGATATATGATCTGTAGTATTCCATGACCGGACTGTTGATATATGATCTATAGTATTCCATGACCGGACTGTTGATATATGATCTGTAGTATTCCATGACCGGACTGTTGATATATGATCTGTAGTATTCCATGACCGGACTGTTGATATATGATCTGTAGTATTCCATGACCTACTGTTGATATATGATCTGTAGTATTCCATGACCGGACTGTTGATATATGATCTGTAGTATTCCATGACCGGACTGTTGATATATGATATATAGTATTCCATGACCTACTGTTGATATATGATCTATATTATTCCATGACCGGACTGTTGATATATGATCTGTAGTATTCCATGACCGGACTGTTGATATATGATCTGTAGTATTCCATGACCTGACTGTTGATATATGATCTGTAGTATTCCATGACCGGACTGTTGATATATGATCTGTAGTATTCCATGACCGGACTGTTGATATATGATCTGTAGTATTCCATGACCTGACTGTTGATATATGATCTGTAGAATTGATCTTGCAGAGTTCTAGCATGAACTTTCTGATGAACCAAGGATTTGACTTCAACAAATGGATCGGTGAGGGTATATCCTACCTCCGCCCTGTAGATGAGGCCAGGCTTAGGGAACAGGTTGTCAAGAAACATGAAGTGTTTGCATCACCAGCATTTATGTCTCCTAGTGGAGGGTCCCAGCCTGGAGGGGTTGTTAAGGGGCCGGTCGTTGTGCCACCTGAACAACAAGAATTTGTAGATAGTATATGGTAAGTACAGCCAACATGAAATTCTACAAAACAAAAATTCCAAACACATTTATTTTTTGCTCACTAGAAATTCTAGGTTAATTTTGTTTAGCTTAGAACTATAATTCTAAGAATAATATCAGTACATACAGAGACCTTAAATAATATTAAATGAATCCTTGACACGGATGTATGTATGATGTATATATGTGTTTACTAATAATAAAAACGAATGTGCATACTTCCCAAACACTGGCATGTTTATATAACCCTTTGAGCGTTTCTACTCAAGTGAGCAATCTATGGCCTTCATGGCACTCTTGTTCATGTGATATATTATGTGCAGATCGACTAGCTGTACCAAGTGAGCAATCTATGGCCTTCATGGCACTCTTGTTCATGTGATATATTACGTGCAGATCGACTAGCTGTACCAAGTGAGCAATCTATGGCCTTCATGGCACTCTAGTTCATGTGATACATTACATGCAGATCGACTAGCTATACGAAGTGAGCAATCTATGGCCTTCATGGCACTCTTGTGCATGTGATATATTACGTGCAGATCGACTAGCTGTACCAAGTGAGCAATCTATGGCCTTCATGGCACTCTTGTTCATGTGATATATTACGTGCAGATCGACTAGCTGTACCAAGTGAGCAATCTATGGCCTTCATGGCACTCTAGTTCATGTGATACATTACATGCAGATCGACTAGCTATACGAAGTGAGCAATCTATGGCCTTCATGGCACTCTTGTGCATGTGATATATTACGTGCAGATCGACTAGCTGTACCAAGTGAGCAATCTATGGCCTTCATGGCACTCTTGTTCATGTGATATATTACGTGCAGATCGACTAGCTGTACCAAGTGAGCAATCTATGGCCTTCATGGCACTCTAGTTCATGTGATAATATTACGTGCAGATCGATTAGCTGTACCAAGTGTACGACGTATTCCATGTGATACATTACGTGCAGATCGACTAGCTGTACCAATTGTAGGACGTAGTCATATCTTTGAAACCACTGGAATGTTCATCAAATAACTTCACACATCTAGTCATCATTTTGCACCTAAGTTCGTAACTAGAAGTCTGTAACTAGAAGTCCGTGACTACCGTGATTTGTCTATATTGAAATAACTGCATAAAAGGGGCATACTATTTATTTACAACCATGGTTTGGATCAAACCTACAACCTTCCTACCTTCAATGTATTACATACAACCGTCCTACCTTCAATGTATTACATACAACCATCCTACATTCAATGTATTACATGTATTACATACAACCGTCCTACCTCAATGTATTACATACAACTGTTCTACCTTCAATGTATTACATACAACCGTCCTACCTTCAATGTATTACATACAACCATACCTTCAATGTATTACATACAACCATCCTACCTTCAATGTATTACATACAACCGTCCTACCTTCAATGTATTACATACAACCGTCCTACCTTCAATGTATTACATACAACCGTCCTACCTTCAATGTATTACATACAACCGTCCTACCTTCAATGTATTACATACAACCGTCCTACCTTCAATGTATTACATACAACGTTCTACCTTCAATGTAATCCTACCTTCATTGTATTACATACAACCCTCCTACCTTCAATGTATTACATGCAACCGTCCTACCTTCAATGTATTACATATAACCGTCCTTGTTATTGTTGAATTAATTATTAGTTGTACTTTATAGCAAGAAGGTTGAGAAGTTTCTGGAGTCTGGTGAACACGAGACATTATCACTGTTACCTTGTACAGGATTCCAGAGGAAACTTACATACCAGACACTACAGGCAAAGTAAGAAATAGACTATAGTACCACGAGACATTATCACTGTTACCTTGTACAGGATTCCAGAGGAAACTTACATACCAGACACTACAGGCAAAGTAAGAAATAGACTATAGTACCACGAGACATTATCACTGTTACCTTGTACAGGATTCCAGAGGAAACTTACATACCAGACACTACAGGCAAAGTAAGAAATAGACTATAGTACCACGAGACATTATCACTGTTACCTTGTACAGGATTCCAGAGGAAACTTACATACCAGACACTACAGGCAAGGTAAGAAATAGACTATAGTACCACGAGATAGTATCATTGATACCTTGTACAGGATTCCAGAGGAAACTTACATACCAGACACTACAGGCAAAGTAAGAAATAGACTATAGTACCACGAGACATTATCACTGTTACCTTGTACAGGATTCCAGAGGAAACTTACATACCAGACACTACAGGCAAAGTAAGAAATAGACTATAGTACCACGAGACATTATCACTGTTACCTTGTACAGGATTCCAGAGGAAACTTACATACCAGACACTACAGGCAAAGTAAGAAATAGACTATAGTACCACGAGACAGTATCACTGTTACCTTGTACAGGATTCCAGAGGAAACTTACATACCAGACACTACAGGCAAAGTAAGAAATAGACTATAGTACCATGAGACATTATCACTGTTACCTTGTACAGGATTCCAGAGGAAACTTACATACCAGACACTACAGGCAAAGTAAGAAATAGACTATAGTACCATGAGACATTATCACTGTTACCTTGTACAGGATTCCAGAGGAAACTTACATACCAGACACTACAGGCAAAGTAAGAAATAGACTATAGTACCATGAGACATTATCACTGTTACCTTGTACAGGATTCCAGAGGAAACTTACATACCAGACACTACAGGCAAAGTAAGAAATAGACTATAGTACCATGAGTCATTATCACTGTTACCTTGTACAGGATTCCAGAGGAAACTTACATACCAGACACTACAGGCAAGGTAAGAAATAGACTATAGTACCACGAGACAGTATCATTGCTACCTTGTGTGTTTTACGTTTATTTATCGTCGCTACCGGTTGACCATATGAGCGACGCCTCCTGAAGAGATTAGTCATTTTAGGTGTAAGGCACCGACACAAGACCTCGGTTTAAAGTCCCATCTGAAAGTCTGTTAATTTTATTAGGGTCAGACGGGGATCAAACGTGCGATCCCTGGATTACCAGTCCAACGTGTTAACCACTGGACTACAGATCATTCTTTTATTTACAACGCATTTCATTTGAAAAAGTGAGTGCCCTTACAGGGACTCCAAAGGTATATCATTAAATAATTAAGCAACATTTAACACAAGTATTGAAACTATAAGGATTTGTTATAAATAGAATTCTATCCTGTTGATAAAAATCTTAAAATAATAGAATTTTTACTCTGTTAAAGGGAGGTGCAAACAAATTAATATTTAAATGTGTGTTCGTGTTCGTCGACGATCTTTAGATGCAACACATTAATATCACCCAAGAGCATAATTCAAGCTTCCAACACAGGCATGTTAAAGGTTGGATTTCAGTATTTCAGTATCAACTGATGCCTTCGTAATTCCTTCGTAATTTCATACTCTTCTTAGTTTATACAAATTTATTTTAGCTCTATTGCGAAACAAGTTATTAGCGAAACAAATTATTACAACTTATATTAATTACTCTCGAGACTTCATTCCTGATGGAATCCATCGCCACGAGGGAGAGAGAAGAGGCAGTGTGGAATTTAAATGCCTTGCCTAAGGGCACACTCGTAACGGCTCCAGCGGGGCTCGAACTCCGGGCCTGTTCGCACATGAAGCGAACGTGCTTCATACTCTTCTTCACTCACAAATTCATATTGAATGCCACGTTCATGTTGCTTTGCATATATAAGTAGTGTATTAGGTGAGGACCTTGCTCGTATCTTCTTGCCATGTGTGTGTGCACTGTTTGTTATCATTATTTGATCTTGTATTTTTTCCAGACATGGCCGTGCTATCCACGTACAGAGTAAGACTGGGGATAACAAACAGAGATATATTGTTGTTACCAAGGTTACGGGCGAGGACGAGATGAAAAGAATAGAGGAGAGCAAGCACAATCAAGATCTGGTACGCAATATTTGCAACGTTCAACCGTTAGCCTAGACAAGCTTGCAACGTTCAACCATTAGCCTAGACAAGCTTGCAACGTTCAACCGTTAGCCTAGACAAGCTTGCAACGTTCAACCGTTAGCCTAGACAAGCTTGCAACGTTCAACCGTTAGCCTAGACAAGCTTGCAACGTTCAACCGTTAGCCTAGACAAGCTTGCAACGTTCAACCGTTAGCCTAGACAAGCTTGCAACGTTCAACCGTTAGCCTAGGCAAGCTTGCAACATTTAACAGTTAGTCTAGACAAGCTTGCAACGTTCAACCGTTAGCCTAGACAAGCTTGCAATGTTCAACCGTTAGCCTAGACAAGCTTGCAACCTTCAACCGTTAGCCTAGACAAGCTTGCAACGTTCAACTGTTAGCCTAGACAAGCTTGCAATGTTCAACTGTTAGCCTAGACAAGCTTGCAACATTCAACCGTTAGCCTAGGCAAGCTTGCAACATTCAACCGTTAGCTAGACAAGCTTGCAATGTTCAACCATTAGCCTAGACAAGCTTGCAACCTTCAACCGTTAGCCTAGACAAGCTTGCAATGTTCAACCATTAGCCTAGACAAGCTTGCAACCTTCAACCGTTAGCCTAGACAAGCTTGCAACATTCAACTGTTAGTCTAGACAAGCTTGCAATGTTCAACTCTTAGCCTAGACAAGCTTGCAACGTTCAACCGTTAGCCTAGACAAGCTTGCAACATTCAACCGTTAGCCTAGACAAGCTTGCAACGTTCAATTGTTAGCCTAGACAAGCTTGCAACGTTCAACAGTTAGCCTAGACAAGCTTGCAACGCTCAACAGTTAGCCTAGACAAGCTTGCAATGTTCAACTGTTAGCCTAGACAAGCTTGCAACGTTCAACAGTTAGCCTAGACAAGCAATATTAGCAATGTTCAACCATTAGCCTAGACAAGCTTGCAACGTTCAACCATTAGCCTAGACAAGCAATATTTGCAACGTTCAACCGTTAGCCTAGACAAGCAATATTTGCAACGTTCAACCGTTAGCCTAGACAAGCTTGCAACGTTCAACCGTTAGCCTAGGCAAGCTTGCAACATTTAACAGTTAGTCTAGACAAGCTTGCAATGTTCAACCGTTAGCCTAGACAAGCTTGCAATGTTCAACCGTTAGCCTAGACAAGCTTGCAACGTTCAACCGTTAGCCTAGACAAGCTTGCAATGTTCAACCGTTAGCCTAGACAAGCTTGCAACGTTCAGCCGTTAGCCTAGACAAGCAATATTTGCAATGTTCAGCCGTTAGCCTAGACAAGCAATATTTGCAACGTTCAACCGTTAGCCTAGACAATCAATATTTGCAACGTTCAACCGTTAGCCTAGACAATCAATATTTGCAACGTTCAACAGTTAGCCTAGACACGCTTGCAACGTTCAACTGTTAGCCTAGACAAGCTTGCAATGTTCAACAGTTAGTCTAGACAAGCAATATTTGCAACGTTCAGCCGTTAGCCTAGAAAAGCTTGTAATGTTCAACCGTTAGCCTAGACAAGCTTGCAACGTTCAACAGTTAGCTTAGACAAGCAATATTTGCAACGTTCAACCATTAGCCTAGAAAAGTTTGCAACGTTCAACCGTTAGCCTAGACAAGCAATATTTGCAATGTTCAACCGTTAGCCTAGACAAACAATATTTGCAATGTTCAACCGTTAGCCTAGACAAGCAATATTTGCAACTTTCAACCGTTAGCCTAGAAAATCAATATTTGCAACATTCAACAGTTAGCCTAGACAAGCAATATTTGCAACGTTCAACCATTAGCCTAGACAAGCAAATATTGTTCAACAGTTAGCCTAGACAAGCAATATTTGCAACTTTCAACCGTTAGCCTAGACAAGCAATATTATGTATTAATAGACTGCTTCAAGTATTACACAACATGAGTGTGTGATCTAGGTATGTATTAATAGACTGCTTCAAGTATTACAGAACATGAGTCTGTGATCTAGGTATGTATCAATAGACTGCTTCCAGTATTACAGAACATGAGTCTGTGATCTAGGTATGTATCAATAGACTGCTTCCAGTATTACAGAACATGAGTGTGTGATCTAGGTATGTATCAATAGACTGCTTCCAGTATTACAGAACATGAGTCTGTGATCTAGGTATGTATCAATAGACTGCTTCCAGTATTACAGAACATGAGTCTGTGATCTAGGTATGTATCAATAGACTGCTTCCAGTATTACAGAACATGAGTCTGTGATCTAGGTATGTATCAATAGACTGCTTCCAGTATTACAGAACATGAGTGTGTGATCTAGGTATGTATCAATAGACTGCTTCCAGTATTACAGAACATGAGTCTGTGATCTAGGTATGTATCAATAGACTGCTTCCAGTATTACAGAACATGAGTCTGTGATCTAGGTATGTATCAATAGACTGCTTCCAGTATTACAGAACATGAGTGTGTGATCTAGGTATGTATCAATAGACTGCTTCCAGTATTACAGAACATGAGTGTGTGATCTAGGTATGTATCAATAGACTGCTTCCAGTATTACACAACATGAGTCTGTGATCTAGGTATGTATCAATAGACTGCTTCCAGTATTACAGAACATGAGTCTGTGATCTAGGTATGTATCAATAGACTGCTTCCAGTATTACACAACATGAGTCTGATCCAAGTTAAAGTTGTGTCTGGGGATATTCCTAACCTAGGGTTAGGGTTAAAGTTGTGTCTGGGGATACTCCTAACCTAGGGTTAGGGTTAAAGTTGTGTCTGGGGATACTCATAACCTAGGGTTAGGGTTAAAGTTGTGTCTGGGTACCCTAACCTAGGGTTGTCTAACTTTTTGCGGGGATCTCCTAACCTAGGTAGGGAAAGTTGTGTCTGATACCCTACGGTTAGGTTAAAGTTTGTCTGGGATACTCCTAACCTAGGTTAGGTTAAATGTGTCTGGAACCACAACACCCACAAAACACACAGGTTAGCGTTAAAGTTGTGTCTGGGGATACTCCTAACCTAGGGTTAGGGTTAAAGTTGTGTCTGGGGATATTCCTAACCTATTTATCTCTCGTTTGTAACAGGCTGAAGTAGATGCTGCAGTAGGATTTACCCAAGTTATAAAGATGATATCACAAAGTGTAAGTACGTGTAATACCTCCGTTAACTGTTGCACGAGGCACTTACACTGAGTGTAGATGTACGAGGAACTCACTCACACTGTGTGTAGATGTACGAGGAACTCACTCACACTGAGTAGATGCACGAGGCACTCACACTGAGTGTAGATGTACGAGGCACTCACTTACACTGTGTGTAGATGCACGAGGCACTCACACTGAGTGTAGATGTACGAGGAACTCACTCACACTGAGTGTAGATGTACGAGGAACTCACTCACACTGTGTGTAGATGCACGAGGAACTCACTCACACTGAGTGTAGATGTACGAGGCACTCACACTGAGTGTAGATGTATGAGGTACTCACTCACACTGTGTGTAGATGCACGAGGAACTCACTCACACTGAGTGTAGATGTACGAGGAACTCACTCACACTGTGTGTAGATGTACGAGGAACTCACTTACACTGTGTGTAGATGCACGAGGCATCTACACACGAGGCACTCACTTACACTGTGTGTAGATACACAAGGCACTCACTTACACTGTGTGTAGATGCACGAGGCACTCACTTACACTGTGTGTAGATGCACGAGGCACTTACACTGAGTGTAGATGTACGAGGAACTCACTTACACTGTGTGTAGATACACAAGGCACTCACTTACACTGTGTGTAGATGCACGAGGCACTCACTTACACTGTGTGTAGATGCACGAGGCACTTACACTGTGTGTAGATGTACGAGGAACTCACTCACACTGTGTGTAGATGCACGAGGAACTCACTCACACTGAGTGTAGATGTACGAGGCACTCACACTGAGTGTAGATGTACAAGGTACTCACTCACACTGTGTGTAGATGCACGAGGAACTCACTCACACTGAGTGTAGATGTACGAGGAACTCACTCACACTGTGTGTAGATGCACGAGGCATCTACACACGAGGCACTCACTTACACTGAGTGTAGATGTACGAGGAACTCACTTACACTGTGTGTAGATGCACGAGGCACTCACTTACACTGTGTGTAGATGCACGAGGCACTTACACTGTGTGTAGATGTACGAGGAACTCACTTACACTGTGTGTAGATACATGAGGCACTCACACTGAGTGTAGATGTACGAGGTACTCACTCACACTGTGTGTAGATGCACGAGGAACTCACTCACACTGAGTGTAGATGTACGAGGAACTCACTCACACTGTGTGTAGATGTACGAGGAACTCACTTACACTGTGTGTAGATGCACGAGGCACTCACTTACACTGTGTGTAGATACACAAGGCACTCACTTACACTGTGTGTAGATGCACGAGGCACTCACTTACACTGTGTGTAGATGCACGAGGCACTTACACTGAGTGTAGATGTACGAGGAACTCACTTACACTGTGTGTAGATACACAAGGCACTCACTTACACTGTGTGTAGATGCACGAGGCACTCACTTACACTGTGTGTAGATGCACGAGGCACTTACACTGTGTGTAGATGTACGAGGAACTCACTTACACTGAGTGTAGATGTATGAGGAACTCACTTACACTGTGTGTAGATACACGAGGCACTCACTTACA
Organism: Archivesica marissinica; assembly: GCA_014843695.1. Lineage (NCBI taxonomy): Eukaryota > Metazoa > Mollusca > Bivalvia > Venerida > Vesicomyidae > Archivesica > Archivesica marissinica. The sequence goes on along the minus strand of CM026390.1, from coordinate 6,207,879 downwards.
CTGTGTGTAGATACACGAGGCACTCACTCACACTGAGTGTAGATGTACGAGGAACTCACTTACACTGTGTGTAGATGTACGAGGAATTCACTTACACTGTGTGTAGATACACAAGGTACTCACTTACACTGTGTGTAGATACACGAGGTACTCACTTATTCTGTGTGTAGATGCATGAGGAACTCACTTACACTGTGTGTAGAAGCATGAGGAACTCACTTACACTGAGTGTAGATGCACGAGGTACTCACTTACACTGTGTGTAGATGCATGAGGAACTCACTTACACTGTGTGTAGATGCATGAGGTACTCACTTACACTGAGTGTAGATGCATGAGGCACTCACTTACACTGTGTGTAGATACACGAGGTACTCACTTACACTGTGTGTAGATGCATGAGGAACTCACTTACACTGTGTGTAGATACACGAGGTACTCACTTACACTGTGTGTAGATGCATGAGGAACTCACTTACACTGTGTGTAGATGCACGAGGTACTCACTTACACTGTGTGTAGATGCATGAGGAACTCACTTACACTGTGTGTAGATGCACGAGGTACTCACTTACACTGTGTGTAGATGCACGAGGTACTCACTTACACTGTGTGTAGATGCATGAGGCACTCACTTACACTGTGTGTAGATGCATGAGGCACTTACACTGAGTGTAGATGCACGAGGTACTCACTTACACTGTGTGTAGATGCATGAGGCACTCACTTACACTGTGTGTAGATGCATGAGGCACTTACACTGAGTGTAGATGCATGAGGCACTCACTTACTCTGTGTGTAGATGCATGAGGAATTCACTTACAATGAGTGTAGATGCACGAGGCACTCACTTACACCAAGTGTAGATGCATGAGGCACTTACACTGAGTGTAGATGCACGAGGCACTCACTTACACTGAGTGTAGATGCACGAGGCACTCACTTACCCTGTGTGTAGATGCACAATGCACTCACTTACACTGAGTGTAGATGCATGAGGCACTCACTTACACTGAGTGTTGATGCATGTGGCACTCACTTACACTGTGTGTATATGCATGAGGCACTTACACTGTGTGTAGATGCACGAGGAACTCGCTTACACTGTGTGTAGATGCACGAGGCACTCACTTACACTGAGTGTAGATACATAAGGCACTTACACAGAGTGTAGATGCACGGGGAACTCACTTACACTGAGTGTAGATGCACGAGGCACTCACTTACACGGAGTGTAGATGCACGGGACACTCGCACTGAGTGTAGATGCATGGGACACTCGCACTGAGTGTAGATGCATGAGGCACTCACACTGAGTGTAGATGCACGAGGCACTCACTTACACTGTGTGTAGATGCACGAGGCACTCACTTACACTGAGTGTAGATGCACGAGGCACTTACACTGAGTGTAGATGCACGAGGCACTCACTTACACTGAGTGTAGATGCACGAGGCACTCACTTACACTGAGTGTAGATGCATGAGGCACTCACTTACACTGAGTGTTGATGCATGGGCAACTTACACTGAGTGTAGATGCACGAGGCACTCACTTACACTGAGTGTAGATGCACGAGGCACTCACTTACAATGAGTGTAGATGCACGAGGCACTCACTTACACTGAGTGTAGATGCATGGGGCACTTACACTGAGTGTATATTCACGAGGAATTCACTTACACTGAGTGTAGATGCATGAGGCACTTACACTGAGTGTTGATGCATGAGGCACTTACACTGAGTGTTGATGCATGAGGCACTCACTTACACTGTGTGTAGATGCATGAGGAACTTACACTGTGTGTAGATGCACGAGGCACTCACTTACACTGAGTGTAGATGCACGGGACACTCGCACTGAGTGTAGATGCATGAGGCACTCACTTACACTGAGTGTAGATGCATGAGGCACTCACTTACACTGTGTGTAGATACACGAGGCACTCACTTACACTGTGTGTAGATGCACGAGGTACTCACTTACACTGAGTGTAGATGCATGAGGTATGATGTCCATCCATCAATGGTCTATATCCGTCCATCATTCTGTCCACATTTGTTTTATTATCGAGGACTGTAGGATTGGTCTATGTCCGTCCATCATTGGTCTATATCCGTCCATCATTCTGTCCACATTTGTTTTATTATCGAGGACTAGGATTGGTCTATGTCCGTCAATCATTGGTCTATATCCGTCCATCATTCTGTCCACATTTGTTTTATTATCGAGGACTGTAGGATTGGTCTATGTCCGTCCATCATTGGTCTATGTCCGTCCATCATTCTGTCCACATTTTCGTGTCAGGACTATCTTTGTTTTCAATGCGAGTTTGAAATAACTTTGCTTAGAAGATCTCCGGAATAACTTGGCATATTCATTATGCACACTGCAAATGCGCATGTCCATAACTGCGAGTCAGCTGCATATCATTAGTGAGGAAATTCATACGAAAATGGATACAATCAGGGCATATACGTTCATCGAAGGAAATGCAATAGCGATGTAAATATTTGCATATAAACCCACAAGTGAGTCATTTACAAGCAACAAATTTGTCTGTCTGTCTGGTCTGTACTCGGCTGTGTTGCAGTACACTACACTCGGCTGTGTTGCTGTACACTATATTCGGCTGTATTGCTGCACACTGTACTCGGCTGTGTTGCAGTACACTACACTTGGCTGTGTTGCTGTACACTATATTCGGCTGTATTGCTGCACACTGTACTCGGCTGTGTTGCTGCACACTGTACTCGGCTGTGTTGCTGCACACTGTACTCAGCTGTGTTGCTGCACACTGTACTCGGCTGTGTTGCAGTACACTACACTTGGCTGTGTTGCTGTACACTATATTCGGCTGTATTGCTGCACACTGTACTCGGCTGTGTTGCTGCACACTGTACTCGGCTGTATTGCTGTACACTGTACTCGGCTGTGTTGCTGCACACAGTACTCAGCTGTATTGCTGTACACTGTACTCAGCTGTGTTGCTGTACACTGTACTCGGCTGTGTTGCTGTACACTGTACTCGGCTGTATTGCTGTACACTGTACTCGGCTGTATTGCTGCACACTACTCAGCTGTGTTGCTGCACACTGTACTCGGCTGTGTTGCTGCACACTGTACTCGGCTGTATTGTTGTACACTGTACTCGGCTGTATTGCTGCACACTGTATTTGGCTGTGTTGCTGCACACTGTACTCGGCTGTGTTGCTGCACACTACTCAGCTGTGTTGCTGTACACTGTATTCGGTTGTGTTGCTGCACGATGTATTCGGCTGTGTTGCTGTACACTGTACTCGGCTGTGTTGCTGTACACTGTATTCGGCTGTGTTGCTGCACACTGTACTTGGCTGTGTTGCTGTACACTGTATTCGGCTGTGTTGCTGCTCACTGTACTCGGCTGTGTTGCTGTACACTGTACTCAGCTGTGTTGCTGTACACTGTACTCGGCTGTGTTGCTGTACACTGTACTCGGCTGTGTTGCTGTACACTGTACTCGGCTGTGTTGCTGTACACTGTACTCGGCTGTGTTGCTGTACACTGTATTCGGCTGTGTTGCTGCACACTGTACTCGGCTGTGTTGCTGCACACTGTACTCGGCTGTGTTGCTGCACACTGTACTCGGCTGTGTTGCTGTACTTGGCTGTGTTGCTGCACACTACTCAGCTGTGTTGCTGTACACTGTATTCGGTTGTGTTGCTGCACGATGTATTCGGCTGTGTTGCTGTACACTGTACTCGGCTGTGTTGCTGTACACTGTATTCAGCTGTGTTGCTGCACACTGTACTCGGCTGTGTTGCTGCACACTGTACTCGGCTGTGTTGCTGTACACTGTACTCAGCTGTGTTGCTGTACACTGTACTTGGCTGTGTTGCTGTACACTGTACTCGGCTGTGTTGCTGTACACTGTATTCGGCTGTGTTGCTGTACACTGTACTCGGCTGTGTTGCTGTACACTGTATTCGGCTGTGTTGCTGCACACTGTACTCGGCTGTGTTGCTGCACACTGTACTCGGCTGTGTTGCTGCACACTGTACTCGGCTGTGTTGATGTACACTGTACTCGGCTGTGTTGCTGTACACTGTATTCGGCTGTGTTGCTGCACACTGTACTCAGCTGTGTCGCTGTACACTGTACTCGGCTGTGTTGCTGTACACACTGTACTCGGCTGTGTTGCTGTACACTGTACTCGGCTGTGTTGCTGCACACTGTACTCAGCTGTGTTGATGTACACTGTACTCAGCTGTGTTGCTGCACACTGTACTCGGCTGTGTTGCTGTACACTGTACTCAGCTGTGTTGCTGTACACTGTACTCGGCTGTGTTGATGTACACTGTACTCGGCTGTGTTGCTGTACACTGTATTCGGCTGTGTTGCTGCACACTATACTCAGCTGTGTTGCTGTACACTGTACTCGGCTGTGTTGCTGCACACTGTACTCGGCTGTGTTGCTGCACACTGTACTCGGCTGTGAGATGATGACGTGTATGTTTGTTGAGGTGTATGCATTATAAAACATTACCAGATTACGTGTATGTTTCAGGGCAAGTTGATAATAGGTCACAACATGATGCTAGATGTTGCTCACACCATCAACCAGTTTATGTACCCGCTACCGCCTGTAAGTTTATGTACCCGCTACCACCTGTAAGTTCATGTACCTGTTACCCACTGTAAGTTCATGTACCTGTTACCCACTAAGTTCATGTACCTGTTACCCACTGTAAGTTCATGTACCTGTTACCCACTGTAAGTTCACTTACCTGTTACCCACTGTAAGTTCACGTACCTGTTACCCACTGTAAGTTCACGTACCTGTTACCCACTGTAAGTTCACGTACCTGTTACCCACTGTAAGTTCACGTACCTGTTACCCACTGTAAGTTCACGTACCTGTTACCCACTGTAAGTTCATGTACCTACTATCCCCTGTAAGTTCATGTACCTACTATCCCCTGTCTATTCCAAGACTAGAAAGAGGATACTAGTCGAAATGCTTCATGAGCATGGTGTCAGCATTTCGTACGACAGAGTGTTGGATATATCTGCACAGCTGGGAGATGCAACAGTGAACAAGTATGTGGATGATGGTGTAGTCTGTCCACCAGTTCTGCGCAGAGGGTTGTGCACCACAGCAGCCATGGATAACATAGACCATAACCCCACTGCAACGACAGCTACCACTTCTTTCCATGGCACTAGCATCTCACTTTTCCAGCATCCAACAAAGGATGACAAAGGTGAAGAGCATGAACCATTCAAGTTTGGAGGAGAGAAGGTTAAGACAGTTCCAGAACTTCCTGACTCCTACACCAATATCCGTCCTGCCTTCTTTGCCAAGTAGAACACTTCTCCTCCACAGGGTGGTGTGACATGCCAGTCTCCTGAGACCACACCTGGCACTCGAGTATGGAGAAGGTCGGTGATACAACAACAAGACAATAGTTACCATAGATACACACACGTCTATGTAGAATCAATACACATGGTGACCTTCATGGTCTAAATATACAACGACTCCGTACCCATCATGACCTCATATGGTATATCTATATATATACAAACTTAGAACCACTCGAGACCTATTACTCCGCTCCTGCAATTTGAGCGTACATGACACCCCTTTCAACAACAGCTGATCACCACTCTGCCCCAGCCATATATTCAACACTGGATTCAACAGTAGTTATTAGTTAATTATTATGTATGTAATGAACAGTAGATATCCATCGTCGTAAATCACTAGAACCACATTTAATAACGATTTACTACATGTTTCTGGTAACGTCTCGTACAGTTGCTTTAAACGACGTTTCAGATAATATAACCTCTAATGACAACTATGAACAATATAATATATAGTTACATAGCCAAATCTGTCACATGTACAAGTCACCACAGTCAAGTGTGATGTTCCCGGAGTAATGTCAGTGCAATGTGCGGTGGTCCAATTTATAGCGCCGTCGCTGAGTACACGCACGATCTTTTCATGAATTTTATCAGCCGATATGATACATACAAAATTGACTGCGCTTTCTTATCAGGCCCTGGAGGTTAATTTCACTGATAAAGGGAACAGTGATTTGAAAAGAATAAACCCAAATCTGCTAATACTAGTCTGATTTATACGTGATATATAATAATACACCACTGTCCTTTATCTAGTATAGATACATTCGTCCCAATTTATGATAAAATCACTGATTCAATGTTTCAATGGTACATGTTCTGAAACCCATTGATAAAGAGGCCCCGCGCCCCAACTACACAGTAGTTAAAATGGTCACTTTCATTTTGTTACACATTTCTTGTTCATTTATATTTGCAGGAATATGAGGATTTCAAATCTATGTGCAGAAGTGTTTTTCCTAGGTAAGGCTGGTTTGACCAATTTTATAAGCGTCGAGACTTCGTACAAATGGACTGATTAGAAGCCATAGATCTTGATAATGTTTCATCATGATTCAATTTTGACATCATTTGATGTGAAACCATTTTAAGAGATGTGACAATGTCGGCCATGTTACATTTCACACATACGATAGTGAGCATTTGTTTATTTGTGTATGACATAATACAGGTTTAATGATGTGTACAGGTTTAATGATGTGACATAATACAGGTTTAATGATGTGACATAATACAGGTTTAATGATATGACATAATACAGGTTTAATGATGTGTACAGGTTTAATGATGTGACATAATACAGGTTTAATGATGTGACATAATACAGGTTTAATGATGTGACATAATACAGGTTTAATGATGTGACATAATACAGGTTTAATGATGTGACATAATACAGGTTTAAGATGGACATAATACAGGTTGATTGACATACAGGTTATACACGACAACTACAGGTTGATTGACCGTACAGAGTTATACACGGACAACTTGAGGTTGATTGACCGTACATGGTTATACACGGACAACTTGAGGTTGATTGACCGTACAGAGTTATACACGGACAACTTGAGGTTGATTGACCGTACAGGGTTATACACGGACAACTTGAGGTTGATTGACCGTACAGAGTTATACACGGACAACTTGAGGTTGATTGACCGTACAGAGTTATACACGGACAACTTGAGGTTGATTGACCGTACAGAGTTATACACGGACAACTTGAGGTTGATTGACCACAGTACAGGTTATACACGGACAACTTGAGGTTGATTGACCGTACAGAGTTATACACGGACAACTTGAGGTTGATTGACCGTACAGAGTTATACACGGACAACTTGAGGTTGATTGACCGTACAGAGTTATACACGGACAACTTGAGGTTGATTGACCGTACAGAGTTATACACGGACAACTTGAGGTTGATTGACCGTACAGAGTTATACACGGACAACTTGAGGTTGATTGACCGTACAGAGTTATACACGGACAACTTGAGGTTGATTGACCGTACATGGTTATACACGGACAACTTGAGGTTGATTGACCGTACAGAGTTATACACAGACAACTTGAGGTTGATTGACCGTACAGAGTTACACAGACAACTTGAGGTTGATTGACCTACAGTTATACACGGACAACTTGAGGTTGATTGACCGTACAGAGTTATACACGGACAACTTGAGGTTGATTGACCGTACAGAGTTATACACGGACAACTTGAGGTTGATTGACCGTACATGGTTATACACGGACAACTTGAGGTTGATTGACCGTACAGAGTTATACACGGACAACTTGAGGTTGATTGACCGTACAGAGTTATACACGGACAACTTGAGGTTGATTGACCGTACAGAGTTATACACGGACAACTTGAGGTTGATTGACCGTACAGAGTTATACACGGACAACTTGAGGTTGATTGACCGTACAGGGTTATACACGGACAACTTGAGGTTGATTGACCGTACAGAGTTATACACGGACAACTTGAGGTTGATTGACTGTACATAGTTATACACGGACAACTTGAGGTTGATTGACTGTACAGAGTTATACACGGACAACTTGAGGTTGATTGACCGTACATGGTTATACACGGACAACTTGAGGTTGATTGACTGTACAGAGTTATACACGGACAACTTGAGGTTGATTGACCGTACATGGTTATACATGGACAACTTGAGGTTGATTGACCGTACATGGTTTTACATGGACAACTTGAGGTTGATTGACCGTACAGAGTTATACACGGACAGCTTGATGTTGATTGACCGTACAGAGTTATACACGGACAACTTGAGGTTGATTGACCGTACAGAGTTATACACGGACAACTTGAGGTTGATTGACCGTACAGAGTTATACACGGACAACTTGAGGTTGATTGACTGTACAGAGTTATACACGGACAACTTGAGGTTGATTGACCGTACATGGTTATACACGGACAACTTGAGGTTGATTGACCGTACAGAGTTATACACGGACAACTTGAGGTTGATTGACTGTACAGAGTTATACACGGACAACTTGAGGTTGATTGACCGTACAGAGTTATACACGGACAACTTGAGGTTGATTGACTGTACAGAGTTATACACGGACAACTTGAGGTTGATTGACTGTACAAAGTTATACACGGACAACTTGAGGTTGATTGACTGTACATGGTTATACACGGACAACTTGAGGTTGATTGACTGTACAGAGTTATACACAGACAACTTGAGGTTGATTGACCGTACAGAGTTATACACAGACAACTTGAGGTTGATTGACCGTACAGAGTTATACACGGACAACTTGAGGTTGATTGACTGTACAGAGTTATACACGGACAACTTGAGGTTGATTGACTGTACAGAGTTATACACAGACAACTTGAGGTTGATTGACCGTACAGAGTTATACACAGACAACTTGAGGTTGATTGACTGTACAGAGTTATACACAGACAACTTGAGGTTGATTGACTGTACAGAGTTATACACAGACAACTTGAGGTTGATTGACCGTACATGTACATGGTTATACACGGACAACTTGAGGTTGATTGACCGTACATGGTTATACACGGACAACTTGAGGTTGATTGACCGTACAGAGTTATACACGGACAACTTGAGGTTGATTGACCGTACATGTACATGGTTATACACGGACAACTTGAGGTTGATTGACCGTACATGGTTATACACGGACAACTTGAGGTTGATTGACCGTACAGAGTTATACACGGTATGTTGCAGGTGTATTAATCTCCTTTGCTGATAGTTCTAAGCTAAACCAAGTTTATACAATAACCTAAGACTATAAGATGTATTAAATAATAACGATGTTACAATATCTGTGACAAATGTGGCGTCCGTGGCTCAGTGGTAGAGCGTCGACCACAGTGGCGTCCGTGGCTCAGTGGTAGAGCGTCGACCACAGTGGCGTCCGTGGCTCAGTGGTAGAGCGTCGACAAATCTTCTTTATCAACTTTTCAATTATTTGTGAATTTCCTCTGATGTGCTGTTGATTATTTGTATTTTTCTGTGATTTAGTCGTTACAGTTTTGGGATTAATGTATGATTTTCTGTGAATTAGCTATGTTTACTGTTTGTTTCAGATTGATGGATACTAAATTAATGTCGAACACTCAACCTTTCAAAGTAAGTAAACTTTAATAGAATATTTTCTTACTCGACTCAAAGTAGAATGAACTTTCCTAATTAAGCAAGAATAATGATGAATGAGGTCATTATAAATTACTAGTTTCACTGTTTCATTAACCAACAATAGCAAATGTTTCATTAACCAACAATAGCAAATGTTTCATTAACCAACAATAGCAATGTTTCATTAACCAACAATAGCAATGTTTCATTAACCAACTATAGCAATGTTTCATTAACCAACTATAGCAATGTTTCATTAACCAACAATAGCAATGTTTCATTAACCAACAATAGCAATGTTTCATTAACCAACAATAGCAATGTTTCCATTGACCAACAATAGCAATGTTTCATTAACCAACTATAGCAATGTTTCATTAACCAACAATAGCAATGTTTCATTAACCAACAATAGCAATGTTTCATTAACCAACAATAGCAATGTTTCATTAACCAACAATAGCA
>CM026390.1:6132287-6196823 GCA_014843695.1 Archivesica marissinica | reverse complement strand
CAACAATAGCAATGTTTCATTATCCAACTATAGCAATGTTTCATTAACCAACAATAGCAATGTTTCATTAACCAACAATAGCAATGTTTCATTAACCAACAATAGCAATGTTTCATTACAACAATAGCAATGTTTCATTAACCAACAATAGCAATGTTTCATTAACCAACAATAGCAATGTTTCATTAACCAACAATAGCAATGTTTCATTAACCAACAATAGCAATGTTTCATTAACCAACAATAGCAATGTTTCATTAACCAACAATAGCAATGTTTCATTAACCAACAATAGCAATGTTTCTTCTTTATTGATCAACAATAGCAATGTTTCATTAACCAACTATAGCAATGTTTCATTAACCAACAATAGCAATGTTTCATTAACCAACAATAGCAATGTTTCATTAACCAACAATAGCAATGTTTCATTAACCAACAATAGCAATGTTTCATTAACCAACAATAGCAATGTTTCATTAACCAACTATAGCAATGTTTCATTAACCAACAATAGCAATGTTTCATTAACCAACTATAGCAATGTTTCATTAACCAACAATAGCAATGTTTCATTAACCAACAATAGCAATGTTTCATTAACCAACAATAGCAATGTTTCATTAACCAACAATAGCAATGTTTCATTAACCAACAATAGCAATGTTTCATTAACCAACAATAGCAATGTTTCATTAACCAACTATAGCAATGTTTCATTAACCAACAATAGCAATGTTTCATTAACCAACAATAGCAATGTTTCATTAACCAACAATAGCAATGTTTCATTAACCAACTATAGCAATGTTTCATTAACCAACAATAGCAATGTTTCATTAACCAACTATAGCAATGTTTCATTAACCAACAATAGCAATGTTTCATTAACCAACAATAGCAATGTTTCATTAACCAACAATAGCAATGTTTCATTAACCAACAATAGCAATGTTTCATTAACCAACAATAGCAATGTTTCATTAACCAACAATAGCAATGTTTCATTAACCAACAATAGCAATGTTTCATTAACCAACTATAGCAATGTTTCATTAACCAACAATAGCAATGTTTCATTAACCAACAATAGCAATGTTTCATTAACCAACAATAGCAATGTTTCATTAACCAACAATAGCAATGTTTCATTAACCAACAATAGCAATGTTTCATTAACCAACAATAGCAATGTTTCATTAACCAACAATAGCAATGTTTCATTAACCAACAATAGCAATGTTTCATTAACCAACAATAGCAATGTTTCATTAACCAACAATAGCAATGTTTCATTAACCAACAATAGCAATGTTTCATTAACCAACAATAGCAATGTTTCATTAACCAACTATAGCAATGTTTCATTAACCAACCATAGCAATGTTTCATTAACCAACAATAGCAATGTTTCATTATCCAACTATAGCAATGTTTCATTAACCAACAATAGCAATGTTTCATTAACCAACAATAGCAATGTTTCATTAACCAACATAGCAATGTTTCATTATCCAACTATAGCAATGTTTCATTAACCAACTATAGCAATGTTTCATTAACCAACTATAGCAATGTTTCATTGACCAACAATAGCAATGTTTCATTAACCAACAATAGCAATGTTTCATTAACCAACAATAGCAATGTTTCATTAACCAACAATAGCAATGTTTCATTAACCAACAATAGCAATGTTTCATTGACCAACAATAGCAATGTTTCATTGACCAACAATAGCAATGTTTCATTAACCAACTATAGCAATGTTTCATTAACCAACAATAGCAATGTTTCATTAACCAACAATAGCAATGTTTCTTTTATTGATCAACAATAGCAATGTTTCATTAACCAACTATAGCAATGTTTCATTAACCAACAATAGCAATGTTTCATTAACCAACAATAGCAATGTTTCATTAACCAACAATAGCAGTTTCATTAACGAACAATAGCAATGTTTCATTAACCAACAATAGCAATGTTTCATTAACCAACAATAGCAATGTTTCATTAACCAACAATAGCAATGTTTCATTAACCAACAATAGCAATGTTTCATTAACCAACTATAGCAATGTTTCATTAACCAACAATAGCAATGTTTCATTATCCAACTATAGCAATGTTTCATTAACCAACAATAGCAATGTTTCATTAACCAACAATAGCAATGTTTCATTAACCAACTATAGCAATGTTTCATTAACCAACAATAGCAATGTTTCATTAACCAACAATAGCAATGTTTCATTAACCAACAATAGCAATGTTTCATTAACCAACAATAGCAATGTTTCATTAACCAACAATAGCAATGTTTCATTAACCAACAATAGCAAATGTTTCATTAACCAACTATAGCAATGTTTCATTAACCAAACATAGCAATGTTTCATTAACCAACAATAGCAATGTTTCATTAACCAACAATAGCAATGTTTCATTATCCAACTATAGCAATGTTTCATTAACCAACTATAGCAATGTTTCATTAACCAACAATAGCAATGTTTCATTAACCAACAATAGCAATGTTTCATTAACCAACTATAGCAATGTTTCATTAACCAACAATAGCAATGTTTCATTGACCAACAATAGCAATGTTTCATTGACCAACAATAGCAATGTTTCATTGACCAACAATAGCAATGTTTCATTAACCAACTATAGCAATGTTTCATTGACCAACAATAGCAATGTTTCATTAACCAACAATAGCAATGTTTCATTAACCAACAATAGCAATGTTTCATTGACCAACAATAGCAATGTTTCATTGACCAACAATAGCAATGTTTCATTGACCAACAATAGCAATGTTTCATTGACCAACAATAGCAATGTTTCATTATCCAACAATAGCAATGTTTCATTGACCAACAATAGCAATGTTTCATTGACCAACAATAGCAATGTTTCATTAACCAACAATAGCAATGTTTCATTGACCAACAATAGCAATGTTTCATTGACCAACAATAGCAATGTTTCATTGACCAACAATAGCAATGTTTCATTGACCAACAATAGCAATGTTTCATTATCCAACTATAGCAATGTTTCATTGACCAACAATAGCAATGTTTCATTAACCAACAATAGCAATGTTTCATTGACCAACAATAGCAATGTTTCATTAACCAACAATAGCAATGTTTCATTGACCAACTATAGCAATGTTTCATTAACCAACAATAGCAATGTTTCATTAACCAACAATAGCAATGTTTCATTGACCAACAATAGCAATGTTTCATTAACCAACAATAGCAATGTTTCATTGACCAACAATAGCAATGTTTCATTGACCAACAATAGCAATGTTTCATTGACCAACAATAGCAATGTTTCATTGACCAACAATAGCAATGTTTCATTGACCAACAATAGCAATGTTTCATTATCCAACAATAGCAATGTTTCATTGACCACCATTAGCAATGTTTCATTGACCAACAATAGCAATGTTTCATTGACCAACATTAGCAATGTTTCATTGACCAACAATAGCAATGTTTCATTGACCAACAATAGCAATGTTTCATTGACCAACAATAGCAATGTTTCATTGACCAACAATAGCAATGTTTCATTATCCAACTATAGCAATGTTTCATTAACCAACAATAGCAATGTTTCATTGACCAACAATAGCAATGTTTCATTATCCAACAATAGCAATGTTTCATTGACCAACATTAGCAATGTTTCATTATCCAACTATAGCAATGTTTCATTGACCAACAATAGCAATGTTTCATTGACCAACAATAGCAATGTTTCATTGACCAACTATAGCAATGTTTCATTAACCAACAATAGCAATGTTTCATTATCCAACAATAGCAATGTTTCATTGACCAACAATAGCAATGTTTCATTAACCAACAATAGCAATGTTTCATTGACCAACAATAGCAATGTTTCATTGACCAACAATAGCAATGTTTCATTATCCAACTATAGCAATGTTTCATTAACCAACAATAGCAATGTTTCATTGACCAACAATAGCAATGTTTCATTGACCAACAATAGCAATAGCAATGTTTCATTGACCAACAATAGCAATGTTTCATTATCCAACAATAGCAATGTTTCATTGACCACCATTAGCAATGTTTCATTGACCAACAATAGCAATGTTTCATTGACCAACAGTAGCAATGTTTCATTGACCAACATTAGCAATGTTTCATTGACCAACAATAGCAATGTTTCATTATCCAACAATAGCAATGTTTCATTGACCAACAATAGCAATGTTTCATTATCCAACAATAGCAATGTTTCATTATCCAACAATAGCAATGTTTCATTGACCAACATTAGCAATGTTTCATTGACCAACAATAGCAATGTTTCATTGACCAACTATAGCAATGTTTCATTAACCAACAATAGCAATGTTTCATTAACCAACAATAGCAATGTTTCATTGACCAACTATAGCAATGTTTCATTAACCAACAATAGCAATGTTTCATTATCCAACAATAGCAATGTTTCATTGACCAACAATAGCAATGTGTCATTATCCAACAATACCAATGTATGCTGTACTGTACCTTGTATACTGTACTATGCCTTGTATGCTGTACTATACATTGTATACTGTACTATGCCTTGTATACTGTACTATACCTTGTATACTGTACTATTCCTTGTATACTATACTATACCTTGTATACTGTACTATACCTTGTATACTGTACTATACCTTGTATACTATACTATACCTTGTATACTGTACTATGCCTTGTATACTGTTCTATACCTTGTATACTGTTCTATACCTTGTATTCTATACTATACCTTGTGTACTGTACTATACCTTGTATACTGTACTATACCATATACCTTGTATACTGTACTATACCTTGTATACTGTACTATACCTTGTATACTGTACTATACTGTGTATACTGTACTATACCTTGTATACTGTACTATACCTTGTATACTGTACTATACCTTGTATACTGTACTATACCTTGTATACTGTACTATACCTTGTATACTGTACTATACCTTGTATACTGTACTATACCTTGTATACTGTACTATACCTTGTATACTGTACTATACCTTGTATACTGTACTATACTGTGTATGCTGTACTATACCTTGTATTCTGTACTATACCTTGTATACTGTACTATACCTTGTATACTGTACTATACCTTGTATACTGTACTATACCTTGTATACTGTACTATGCCGTGTATGCTGTACTATACCTTGTATTCTGTACTATACCTTGTATACTGTACTATACCTTGTATACTGTACTATACCTTGTATACTGTACTATACCATATACCTTGTATACTGTACTATACCTTGTATACTGTACTATACCATATACCTTGTATGCTGTACTGTACCTTGTATACTGTACTATACCTTGTGTACTGTACTATACCTTGTATACTGTACTATACCTTGTATGCTGTACTATACCTTGTAATCTATACTATACCTTGTATAATGTACTGTACTGTGTATGCTGTACTGTACTGTGTATGCTGTACTATACCTTGTATACTGTACTATACCTTGTGTACTGTACTATACCTTGTATACTGTACTATACCTTGTATACTGTACTATACCTTGTATGCTGTACTATACCTTGTATACTGTACTATACCTTGTATACTGTCCTATACCTTATATACTGTACTATACCTTGTATGCTGTACTATACCTTGTATACTGTACTATACCTTGTATACTGTACCATACCTTGTATACTGTACTATACCTTGTATACTGTACTATACCTTGTATACTGTACTATACCTTGTATGCTGTTCTATACATTGTATGCTGTACTATACCTTGTATACTGTACTGTACCTTGTATTCTATACTATACCTTGTATACTGTACTGTACCTTGTGTACTGTACCATACCTTGTATACTGTACTATACCTTGTATACTGTACTATACCTTGTATACTGTACTATGCCTTGTATGCTGTACTATGCCTTGTATACTGTACTATGCCTTGTATACTGTACTATACCATATACCTTGTATACTGTACTATGCCTTGTATGCTGTACTATGCCTTGTATACTGTACTATGCCTTGTATACTGTACTATACCATATACCTTGTATACTGTACTATACCTTGTATACTGTACTATACCTGTATACTGTACTATACCTTGTATACTGTACTATACCTTGTATACTGTACTGTACCTTGTATACTCTACTATACCTTGTGTACTGTACTATACATTGTGTACTGTACTGTACCTTGTATACTGTAATATACCTTGTATGCTGTACTATACCTTGTGTACTGTACTGTACCTTGTGTACTATACTATACCTTGTATACTGTACTATACCTTGTATGCTGTACTATACCTTGTATGCTGTACTGTACCTTGTGTACTATACTATACCTTGTATACTGTACTGTACCTTGTATTCTATACTATACCTTGTATACTGTACTGTACCTTGTGTACTGTACCATACCTTGTATACTGTACTATACCTTGTGTACTGTACTATACCTTGTATACTGTACTATACCTTGTGTACTGTACTATACCTTGTATACTGTACTATACCATGTATACTGTACTATACCTTGTGTACTGTACTATACCTTGTATATTGTACTATACCTTGTATACTGTACTATACCTTGTATACTGTACCTTATGTACTGTATATATATACCCAATAATAGAGAATACTGGGTTGGGTGGCCTACACACTGTATTACAACGTCCTCCGTTTCTTGTTGTATTTATTTACAGGACAGAATAGAGAATACTGGGTTGGGTGGCCTACACACTGTATTACAACGTCCTCCGTTTCTTGTATTATTTACAGGACAGAATAGAGAATACTGGGTTGGGTAGCCTACACACTGTATTACAACGTCCTCCGTTTCTTGTATTATTTACAGGACAGAATAGAGAATACTGGGTTGGGTAGCCTACACACTGTATTACAACGTCCTCCGTTTCTTGTATTATTTACAGGACAGAATAGAGAATACTGGGTTGGGTAGCCTACACACTGTATTACAACGTCCTCCGTTTCTTGTATTATTTACAGGACAGAATAGAGAATACTGGTTGGTGTTGTTTGTTGTTTGGGTTGGGTAGCCTACACACTGTATTACAACGTCCTCCGTTTCTTGTATTATTTACAGGACAGAATAGAGAATACTGGGTTGGGTAGCCTACACACTGTATTACAACGTCCTCCGTTTCTTGTATTATTTACAGGACAGAATAGAGAATACTGGGTTGGGTAGCCTACACACTGTATTACAACGTCCTCCGTTTCTTGTATTATTTACAGGACAGAATAGAGAATACTGGGTTGGGTAGCCTACACACTGTATTACAACGTCCTCCGTTTCTTGTATTATTTACAGGACAGAATAGAGAATACTGGGTTGGGTAGCCTACACACTGTATTACAACGTCCTCCATTTCTTGTATTATTTACAGGACAGAATAGAGAATACTTGGTTGGGTGGCCTACACACTGTATTACAACGTCCTCCGTTTCTTGTATTATTTACAGGACAGAATAGAGAATACTGGGTTGGGTGGCCTACACACTGTATTACAACGTGCTCCGTTTCTTGTTGTATTATTTACAGGACAGAATAGAGAATACTGGGTTGGGTGGCCTACACACTGTATTACAACGTCCTCCGTTTCTTGTTGTATTATTTACAGGACAGAATAGAGAATACTGGGTTGGGTGGCCTACACACTGTATTACAACGTCCTCCGTTTCTTGTTGTATTTATTTACAGGACAGAATAGAGAATACTGGGTTGGGTAGCCTACACACTGTATTACAACGTCCTCCGTTTCTTGTATTATTTACAGGACAGAATAGAGAATACTGGGTTGGGTGGCCTACACATTGTATTACAACGTCCTCCGTTTCTTGTTGTATTTACAGGACAGAATAGAGAATACTGGGTTGGGTGGCCTACACACTGTATTACAACGTCCTCCGTTTCTTGTATTATTTACAGGACAGAATAGAGAATACTGGGTTGGGTAGCCTACACACTGTATTACAACGTCCTCCGTTTCTTGCTCCTCATGTTGGTACGTAACATTTCCTCTTTACAATCCACACATTGAATGGAATAGTATTGCTAACATGTATATTTGTAAAGAATTATCAAATATCTTATGATCAAGTATCACTATAAACTATTGGCATATACCAGTATCGCTATTAGCATATACCAGTATCGCTATTAGCATATACCAGTATCGCTATTAGCATATACCAGTATCACTATTAGCATATACCAGTATCGCTATTAGCATATACCAGTATCACTATAAACTATTAGCATATACCAGTATCACTATAAACTATTAGCATATACCAGTATCGCTATTAGCATATACCAGTATCACTATAAACTATTAGCATATACCAGTATCACTATAAACTATTAGCATATACCAGTATCACTAAAAACTATTAGCATATACCAGTATCACTATAAACTATTAGCATATACCAGTATCACTATAAACTATTAGCATATACCAGTATCACTATAAACTATTAGCATATACCAGTATCACTATAAACTATTAACATATACCAGTATCACTATTAGCATATACCAGTATCACTATAAACTATTAACATATACCTGTATCACTATTAGCATATACCAGTATCACTATTAGCATATACCAGTATCACTATTAACTATTAGCATATACCAGTATCACTATAAACTATTAGCATATACCAGTATCACTATAAACTATTAGCATATACCAGTATCACTAAAAACTATTAGCATATACCAGTATCACTATTAGCATATACCAGTATCACTATTAACTATTAACATATACCAGTATCACTATTAGCATATACCAGTATCACTATAAACTATTAACATATACCTGTATCACTATTAGCATATACCAGTATCACTATTAGCATATACCAGTATCACTATTAACTATTAGCATATACCAGTATCACTATAAACTATTAGCATATACCAGTATCACTATAAACTATTAGCATATACCAGTATCACTAAAAACTATTAGCATATACCAGTATCACTATTAGCATATACCAGTATCACTATTAACTATTAGCATATACCAGTATCACTATTAGCATATACCAGTATCACTATTAGCATATACCAGTATCACTATTAACTATTAGCATATACCAGTATCACTATTAGCATATACCAGTATCACTATAAACTATTAGCATATACCAGTATCACTATTAACTATTAGCATATACCAGTATCACTATAAACTATTAGCATATACCAGTATCACTATTAACTATTAGCATATACCAGTATCACTATTAACTATTGGCATATACCAGTATCACTATTAGCATATACCAGTATCACTATTAGCATATACCAGTATCACTATTAACTATTAGCATATACCAGTATCACTATTAACTATTGGCATATACCAGTATCACTATTAGCATATACCAGTATCACTATTAACTATTAGCATATACCAGTATCACTATTAGCATATACCAGTATCACTATTAACTATTAGCATATACCAGTATCACTATTAGCATATACCAGTATCACTATTAGCATATACCAGTATCACTATTAGCATATACCAGTATCACTATAGCATATACCAGTATCACTATTAACTATTGGCATATACCAGTATCACTATAAACTATTGGCATATACCAGTATCACTATTAGCATACCAGTATCACTATTAACTATTGGCATATACCAGTATCACTATTAGCATATACCAGTATCACTATAAACTATTGGCATATACCAGTATCACTATTAACTATTGGCATATACCAGTATCACTATTAACTATTGGCATATACCAGTATCACTATTAGCATATACCAGTATCACTATTAACTATTGGCATATACCAGTATCACTATTAACTATTGGCATATACCAATATTGCTATTAGCATATACCAGTATTACTATTAGCATATACCAGTATTACTATTAGCATATACCGGTATCACTATTAACTATAAGCATATTCCAGTATCACTATGAACTATTAGCATATACCAGTATCACTATAAACTATTAGCATAAACCAGTATTGCTATTAGCATATACCAATATCACTATAGCATATACCAGTATTGCTATTAGCATATACCAGTATTACTATTAGCATATACCGGTATCACTATTATTGCATATTCCAGTATCACTATGAACTATTAGCATATACCAGTATCACTATAAACTATTAGCATAAACCAGTATTGCTATTAGCATATACCAATATCACTATTAGCATATACCAGTATTGCTATTAGCATATACCAGTCGTCTGTACTTCCATCCACTATTTTTATAAATCACATCTCTTGTCCAATTTACTGGATCAAACATAGCCATTACTGGATCAAACATAGCCATCACTGGATCAAACATAGCCATTACTGAATCAAACATAGCCATCACTGGATCAAACATAGCCATTGGATCAAACATAGCCATTACTGGATCAAACATAGCCATTACTGAATCAAACATAGCCATCACTGGATCAAATATAGCCATTACTGGATCAAACATAGCCATTACTGAATCAAACATAGCCATTACTGAATCAAATATAGCCATTACTGAATCAAATATAGCCATTACTGGATCAAACATAACCATTACTGGATCAAACATAACCGTTACTGGATCAAACATAGCCATCACTGGATCAAACATAGCCATTACTGAATCAAATATAGCCATTACTGGATCAAACATAACCATTACTGGATCAAACATAACCGTTACTGGATCAAACATAGCCATTACTGGATCAAACATAACCATTACTGGATCAAACATAGCCATCACTGGATCAAACATAACCATTACTGAATCAAATATAGCCATTACTGGATCAAACATAACCATTACTGGATCAAACATAGCCATTACTGGATCAAACATAGCCATTACTGGATCAAACATAGCCATTACTGGATCAAACATAGCCATTACTGGATCAAACATAGCCTTTACTGAATCCAGCATAACCATTACTGGATCAAACATAGCCATTACTGGATCAAACATAGCCATTACTGAATCAAATATAGCCATTACTGAATCAAATATAGCCATTACTGAATCAAATATAGCCATTACTGAATCAAATATAGCCATTACTGAATCAAATATAGCCATTACTGAATCAAATATAGCCATTACTGAATCAAATATAGCCATTACTGAATCAAATATAGCCATTACTGGATCAAACATAGCCATTACTGGATCAAACATAGCCATTACTGGATCAAACATAGCCATCACTGGATCAAACATAGCCATTACTGAATCAAACATATCCATTACTGGATCAAACATAGCCATTACTGGATCAAACATAGCCATTACTGGATCAAACATAGCCATTACTGGATCAAACATAGCCATTACTGGATCAAACATAGTCATTACTGGATCAAACATAGCCATCACTGGATCAAACATAACCGCTAAGAGATTAAGCAGCATATCCACTAGTAGATTAAGCAGCATTGCCACTAGTAGATTATGCAGCATAGCCACTAGTAGATCAAGCAGCATAGCCAGTAGTAGATTAAGCAGCATAGCCACTAGTAGATTATGCAGCATAGCCACTAGTAGATCAAACAGCATAGCCACTAGTGGATTAAGCAGCATAGCCACTAGTAGATCAAGCAGCATAGCCACTAGTAGATTAAGCAGCATAGCCACTAGTGGATCAAGCAGCATAGCCACTAGTAGGTTAAGCAGCATAGCCACTAGTGGATCAAGCAGCATAGCCACTAGTAGATTAAGCAGCATAGCCACTAGTAGGTTAAGCAGCATAGCCACTAGTGGATCAAGCAGCATAGCCACTAGTAGATTAAGCAGCATAGCCACTAGTAGGTTAAGCAGCATAGCCACTAGTGGATCAAGCAGCATAGCCACTAGTAGATTAAGCAGCATAGCCACTAGTAGATTAAGCAGCATAGCCACTAGTGGATCAAGCAGCATAGCCACTAGTAGGTTAAGCAGCATAGCCACTAGTGGATCAAGCAGCATAGCCACTAGTAGGTTAAGCAGCATAGCCACTAGTGGATCAAGCAGCATAGCCACTAGTAGATTAAGCAGCATAGCCACTAGTAGGTTAAGCAGCATAGCCACTAGTGGATCAAGCAGCATAGCCACTAGTAGATTAAGCAGCATAGCCACTAGTAGGTTAAGCAGCATAGCCACTAGTAGATCAAGCAGCATAGCCACTAGTAGATCAAGCAGCATAGCCACTAGTGGATTAAGCATCATAGCCACTAGTAGATTAAGCAGCATAGCCACTAGTAGATTAAGCAGCATAGCCACTAGTAGATCAAACAGCACAGCCACTAGTAGATTGAGCAGTATAGCCACTAGTAGATTAAGCAGCATAGCCACTAGTAGATCAAACAGCATAGCCACTAGTAGATTGAGCAGCATAGCCACTAGTAGAGTAAGCAGCATAGCCACTGGTAGATTAAGCAGCATAGCCACTAGTAGTTTAAGCAGCATAGCCACTAGTAGATTAAGCAGCATAGCCACTAGTAGATTAAGCAGCATAGCCACTAGTAGATCAAGCAGCATAGCCACTAGTAGATTAAGCAGCGTAGCCACTAGTAGATCAAGCAGCATAGCCACTAGTAGATCAAGCAGCATAGCCACTAGTAGATTAAGCAGCATAGCCACTAGTAGATTAAGCAGCATAGCCAGTAGTAGATTAAGCAGCATAGCCACTAGTAGATTAAGCAGCATAGCCACTAGTAGATTAAGCAGCATAGCCACTAGTAGATTGAGCAGCATAGCCACTAGTAGATCAAGCAGCATAGCCACTAGTAGATCAAGCAGCATAGCCACTAGTAGATCAAACAGCATAGCCACTGGTAGATCAAACAGCATAGCCACTAGTAGATCAAACAGCATAGCCACTAGTAGATCAAGTAGCATAGCCACTAGTAGATCAAACACCATAGCCACTAGTAGATCAAACACCATAGCCACTAGTAGAGTAAGCAGCATAGCCACTAGTAGATTAAGCAGCATAGCCACTAGTGGATCAAGCAGCATAGCCACTAGTAGATTAAGCAGCATAGCCACTAGTAGATCAAGCAGCATAGCCACTAGTAGATCAAGCAGCATAGCCACTAGTGGATTAAGCAGCATAGCCACTAGTAGATTAAGCAGCATAGCCACTAGTAGATTAAGCAGCATAGCCACTAGTAGATCAAACAGCACAGCCACTAGTAGATTGAGCAGTATAGCCACTAGTAGATCAAGCAGCATAGCCACTAATAGATTAAGCAGCATAGCCACTAGTAGAGTAAGCAGCATAGCCACTGGTAGATTAAGCAGCATAGCCACTAGTAGATTAAGCAGCATAGCCACTAGTAGATTAAGCAGCATAGCCACTAGTAGATTAAGCAGCATAGCCACTAGTAGATTAAACATAACTAAAATCGGTCTAAGCCAATTTCTAAAATGTAGGGATAGCAACAAATAGCGATATTGCTATTCCAATGTTCGGTCGGTAAGGTTTTCGAATATTCGATATAATTCTATCAAAAACTCAAAATCACTCAAATTCTTGTAAAAAATGCCAAATTAAGCTACTTTGCTAAACGTCATCTTCTTCCTGTAAGGCCCTGCACATATGACGACAACTCATTCAGTTAATAGTTATTGGCCACAAATGAAGCCGTTGTCACTTGACTGCTTTCCGTTGAAGGGTGTTTGTTTTTCAAATGATTATTCAGATTGATGTTGTACCCGAATAGGTTAAATCCAATTTGCATAGATTACACCTAGCAGTTTTCTTATTCTCAGCGTGATTGAAGTCTTTCCAAACGTATGACTGAGCTGGCGGCATTTTTGAGGACAACATCATAAAAAAACTGTTTTTATAAATAATACTTTTGGGTAATATTGAGCAGTTAATTATAAATTTAAGAAACATGGGGTGGATGTTATATTTCAAAGGAATTTTGTCGTCTAAACAGTTTTGGCATCATAATTAAACACTACCTACCTTAGCACCTACTGTAATTATCCAAGTAATGGCAGAGTGTCAATTAACACTTGCCATGGATGTGACCACAACATTGTTTATTCAAACATTCTGGGGCAATTTCTTTTGTATTGGAAGGTTTTATGATGGCTTTAAATTGTAAAAGAAGGCATCTGATTTATGACTTATTTTATTTTTACAAATATTATATTTGTTTCCGAATATTTGAATACTGGAATAGTATTCGGATATTCGGACGTCCGAGCGAATATTCGTTGCCATCAAATGTCAAATTTAAAAATCTTTTCTGATTAGCTCGGTAAACATGACGACATTTTGTCATTACAGCTATCTTGTAATCTTGCAAAATCTCTACTTTATATATATATCAATAGTCTCCATCTGAAACCAAGTACCGGGTATCTGGATGACTAGTCCATACTAGCCAGGTTATGTATGGACAGTAGCTTACCCTCATTACTGAGGGGTTGAGCCAGGGCCTGTGTAGCCAGGTTATCAGTGTTGGACACTCGTTTCAATATGTTCCGGCCAACTTGGCCTGTACTTGAGAAAAGGTACCGGCCAAGATGAAATTGTACAGGCCAATTTTTGGCCTGTACTTAAGAATTAGTTCCGGCCAAAAATAAATGGTACAGGCCAGTGAATGTGGTTCTGTCCGGTGGCAAATCCGGTGGCTTTGCCACCGGATGCATGTGCCGCAGGCAATTGCCATGCTAGGGGGGGGGGGCCCCCCACGAAATTTGTTTTAAGTAGACACAAATATTTGATATTTTGTTAATTCGATGAGAAAAAGCCCCTAAAATGGCGAAGATACTGTGTGTCCTGGTTCAGGCGAGTATGAACTTCAACAAACTCGCCAAGGGCTATCAAATAAGACATCGTACCATCTCACATACTATGAGATGAGATGGTACGATGGTCACCAGATCGGACAGGTGGGTTTTCTCCGGGTACTCCGGTTTCCTCCCACATGAATGACCACATATACGCTTACATCCAAGCCAACGAGAGTGATTAATATAAGTTGTTCAAGCTTGCTTCGCAATCGTTGTAAAATAAATAAAGTATAAAAATAACAAAACAAAAAAATTAAAAACAAAAAAAAAATTATTTTTTATTTTTTTAAAATTAAGATATATAGATAGATACTTCTATTTCCTCCATTGCTGAAGAGCATAACATATTTACAAATCATATTAATATATATGTACAAACAGTATAATATCAATGCACAAATAACAGGGTTAAATGTCAGTTGAGTAATCGCAGCACATATAACCTTGTATTTAGTCAATTGACCTCGACTATGGACGAATACATAATTAGCAATATATAACAGTTATGATGTCCGAACATAATAATGTGCACCAGTAAAACATAGAATCAGTTTGCTTTCAACTACCCGGAAAACATTCTACATATTAGCTTCAATAGCAACAAGTTCCTTGGAACAAGATTATCATCTACCTGTAATGCTAACGATAGTAATGCATTGCACTGGTCCATTGGTGATAAATGCATGAATTCTATATAATCTTTAGTACTAACAATGTCAGCTAAAATGTTCAACACTTTACACCTTATGTGATCAATTGCATGGCAATAACACATTATATGTTCAACATTGTTGACAGCCAATAGCGAGCATTTGTAACATGTACTTAAGAATTGTCTCGATACCAATTGACCCATGACTGACGCAAAAAAAAATTAAAAAAATTAAGACATCTCGCCACGATGTCGAGTGCGTAGTACAAGTTTCTCGCCAGTCTAAAAATGTTATCGCCATGGCGAGTTGGCGAGTGCGAGTGTCCAACACTGGGTTATGTATGGACAGTACCTTACCCTCACTACTGGAGGTTTGAGCCAGGGCCTGTGTAGCCAGGTTATGTATGGACAGTACCTTACCCTCACTACTGGAGGTGTGAGCCAGGGCCTATGTAGCCAGGTTATGTATGGACAGTACCTTACCCTCACTACTGGAGGTGTGAGCCAGGGCCTGTGTAGCCAGGTTATGTATGGACAGTACCTTACTCTCACTACTGGATGTTTGAACCAGGGCCTGTGTAGCCAGGTTATGTATGGACAGTACCTTACCCTCACTACTGGAGGTTTGAACCAGGGCCTGTGTAGCCAGGTTATGTATGGATAGTACCGTACCCTCACTACTGGAGGTTTGAGCCAGGGCCTGTGTAGCCAGGTTATGTATGGACAGTACCTTACCCTCATTACTGGAGGTTTGAGCCAGGGCCTGTGTAGCCAGGTTATGTATCTACCCAGGTTATGTATGGACAGTACCTTACCCTCACTACTGGAGGTTTGAGCCAGGGCCTGTGTAGCCAGGTTATGTATGGACAGTACCTTACCCTCACTACTGGGGGTTTGAGCCAGGGCCTGTGTAGCCAGGTTATGTATGGACAGTACCTTACCCTC
Organism: Archivesica marissinica; assembly: GCA_014843695.1. Classification (NCBI taxonomy): domain Eukaryota; kingdom Metazoa; phylum Mollusca; class Bivalvia; order Venerida; family Vesicomyidae; genus Archivesica; species Archivesica marissinica. The sequence continues at coordinate 6,180,270 of CM026390.1, read as the reverse complement.
ATTACTGGAGGTTTGAGCCAGGGCCTGTGTAGCCAGGTTATGTATGGATAGTACCGTACCCTCACTACTGGAGGTTTGAACCAGGGCCTGTGTAGCCAGGTTATGTATGGATAGTAACTTACCCTCACTACTGGAGTTTGAACCAGGGCCTGTGTAGCCAGGTTATGTATATACCCAGTTATGTATGGACAGTAGCTTACCCTCACTACTGGAGGTTTGAACCAGGGCCTGTGTAGCCAGGTTATGTATGGATAGTACCTTACCCTCACTACTGGAGGTTTGAACCAGGGCCTGTGTAGCCAGGTTATGTATGGACAGTACCATACCCTCACTACTGGAGGTGTGAGCCAGGGCCTGTGTAGCCAGGTTATGTATGGATAGTACCTTACCCTCACTACTGGAGGTTTGAACCAGGGCCTGTGTAGCCAGGTTATGTATGGACAGTACCTTACCCTCACTACTGGGGGTTTGAGCCAGGTCCTGTGTAGCCAGGTTATGTATGGATAGTAACTTACCCTCACTACTGGAGGTTTGAGCCAGGGCCTGTGTAGCCAGGTTATGTATGGCAGTAGCTTACCCTCACTACTGGGGTTGAGCCCGGGCCTGTGTAGCCAGGTTATGTATGGACAGTACCATACCCTCACTACTGGAAGTGTGAGCCAGGGCCTGTGTAGCCAGGTTATGTATGGATAGTACCTTACCCTCACTACTGGAGGTTTGAACCAGGGCCTGTGTAGCCAGGTTATGTATGGACAGTACCTTACCCTCACTACTGGGGGTTTGAGCCAGGTCCTGTGTAGCCAGGTTATGTATGGATAGTAACTTACCCTCACTACTGGAGGTTTGAGCCAGGGCCTGTGTAGCCAGGTTATGTATGGACAGTAGCTTACCCTCACTACTGGGGGTTGAGCCCGGGCCTGTGTAGCCAGGTTATGAGATTCGTTGATTGTGTATTTCTCCACTAGGTAAAGCAACAAACAAGCCGTTAATCCATTTTTGTGTTTTAGTGATTTCGGAAGAGTGGGACAATAAATACAAGGATACAACAAAACTACATGAGGCTGGCTATGATGCTTATATCACCGGACAGTGTTTCATATCTCTCTCCAACTTCCTCGGTAAGTCTAACCTCCAAACTCACATTTTACTTGTGTTTCATATCTCTCTCCAACTTCCTCGGTAAGTCTAACCTCCAAACTCACAGTTTACTTGTGTTTCATATCTCTCTCCAACTTCCTCGGTAAGTCTAACCTCCAAACTCACAGTTTACTTGTGTTTCATATCTCTCTCCAACTTCCTCGGTAAGTCTAACCTCCAAGCTCTCAGTTTACATGTGTTTCATATCTCTCTCCAACTTCCTCGGTAAGTCTAACCTCCAAACTCACAGTTTACTTGTGTTTCATATCTCTCTCCAACTTCCTCGGTAAGTCTAACCTCCAAGCTCACAGTTTACTTGTGTTTCATATCTCTCTCCAACTTCCTCGGTAAGTCTAACCTCCAAACTCACAGTTTACTTGTGTTTCATATCTCTCTCATTGAGCAACCAAGTTGGAATGGGGTCCAATTCACATGATTTGCTTGCGGATTTTGTAATGATAAGTTTGACCTCTTCTTCAGATGCTGGACTAAAATCTTTGAAACATTTCACCCGATCAGTTTGCTCTTCATCAAATGTTATGTTATGTCATTACGTATGCCATCGATCTTGTTGATAAAGAACTCACTGAAAGTTTGAGCAAGTTCTTTCGATGAGGCACTACCTGGTAACACTTCATTTGTATTTCATGTTAACTTACTTATGCATTATATTACAGGGCAGTTCCAACATAGTAACTTACTTATGTATTATATTGCAGGTCAGTTCCAACATAGTAACTTACTTATGTATTATATTACAGGTCAGTTCCAACATAGTAACTTACTTATGCATTATATTACAGGGCAGTTCCAGCAGAGTAACTTACTTATGCATTATATTACAGGTCAGTTCCAGCAGAGTAACTTACTTATGCATTATATTACAGGTCAGTTCCAACATAGTAACTTACTTATGTATTATATTACAGGTCAGTTCCAACATAGTAACTTACTTATGCATTATATTACAGGTCAGTTCCAACATAGTAACTTACTTATGCATTATATTACAGGTCAGTTCCAGCAGAGTAACTTACTTATGCATTATATTACAGGTCAGTTCCAACATAGTAACTTACTTATGTATTATATTACAGGGCAGTTCCAACAGAGTAACTTACTTATGCATTATATTACAGGGCAGTTCCAGCAGAGTAACTTACTTATGCATTATATTACAGGGCAGTTCCAGCAGCCACAATCAGATCATATCTCTCCGGCATCTCCACTCCTACAACCATTTCTTAACAAGTAAGTTAGAAACAGTCAATATTTGTCACTAACAGCCCAGCCACCATTTATTTAGATATATATTTCTTGTGTTAATGTTCATGTGCTACACGACACCTGGATATTTCATGTGCTACACGACACCTGGATATTTCATGTGCTACATGACACCTGGATATTTCATGTGCTACACGACACCTGGATATTTCATGTGCTACACGACACCTGGATATTTCATGTGCTACACGACACCTGGATATTTCATGTGCTACACGACACCTGGATATTTCATGTGCTACACGACACCTGGATATTTCATGTGCTACACGACACCTGGATATTTCATGTGCTACACGACACCTGGATATTTCATGTGCTACACGACCTGGATATTTCATGTGCTACACGACCTGGATATTTCATGTGCTACACGACACCTGGATATTTCATGTGCTACACGTGCTACACTGGTTTTTGTGTTGGTTTTTGTGTACACACACCTGGATATTTCATGTGCTACACGACACCTGGATATTTCATGTGCTACACGACACCTGGATATTTCATGTGCTACACACCTGGATATTTCATGTGCTACACACCTGGATATTTCATGTGCTACACGACACCTGGATATTTCATGTGCTACACACCTGGATATTTCATGTGCTACACACCTGGATATTTCATGTGCTACACACCTGGATATTTCATGTGCTGCACACCTGGATAGTTCATGTGCTGCACACCTGGATATTTCATGTGCTGCCCAGCTAGATATGTGATGTGCTACACCACACCTAGATAGTTTATATGCTAAGCGGCCACATCGGAGGGGAGCTTTTAGCTCCGACAAAGCAACCGGCCGGCCAGCCGCCAACCATAGAGGAATGCTTTTGCGCCACAGCTTTTGCCCTTAGGGCATCAGAGGACTTTTTTTCAAGCTCACCCATACACTTCTGAGAGCATGTCCTGTTTGGTCATAGCTGCCTTGACTAGCAGTCGTCAATCACGTACAGGATGGCTCGCACTAAAACATCATGTAGAATTCTTCCTCGGGGTCTGTCCAGATCCAGTTGTGTAATATTTCATGGGGGGTGTAGACCTCGGGGTCTGTCCAGATCCAGGTGTGTAATATTTCACTGGGGTGTGTAGACCTCGGGGTCTGTCCAGATCCAGTTGTGTAATATTTCACGGGGACGTGTAGACCTCGGGGTCTGTCCAGATCCAGTTGTGTAATATTTCACTGGGGTGTAGACCTCGGGGTCTGTCCAGATTCAGTTGTGTAATATTTCACGGGTGTGTAGACCTCGGGTTCTGTCCAGATCCAGTTGTGTAATATTTCACTGGGGTGTGTAGACCTCGGGGTCTATCCAGATCCAGTTGTGTAATATTTCACTGGGGTGTGTAGACCTCGGGGTCTGTCCAGATCCAGTTGTGTAATATTTCACGGGTGTGTAGACCTCGGGGTCTATCCAGATCCAGTTGTGTAATATTTCACTGGGGTGTGTAGACCTCGGGGTCTATCCAGATCCAGTTGTGTAATATTTCACGTGTGTGTAGACCTCGGGTTCTGTCCAGATCCAGTTGTGTAATATATTACGGGGGTGTAGACCTCGGGGTCTGTCCAGATCCAGTTGTGTAATATTTCACTGGGGTGTAGACCTCGGGATCTGTCCAGATCCAGTTGTGTAATATTTCACGGGGGGGGGGGGGGTGTAGACCTCTGGGTCTGTCCAGATCATTTTTATTACGCGGAGGATCACTACTTGTCGAAGATGCTGTGGTAATGACCCTCTAGTAGAACTAGGATGACAACTGTTTTCCTAAACCCGATTTGCCCGAATACATGTATGAAGGCCGAATGGGAGTCGTGCGGTAGTAGGTTAGTAGAGTGCACTAATGAATTTGGCATCTTCGATGTTGAGCTGCGTATCTGTTATGATGTACAGATACACATTCAATGCGCCGGAAGTTTCCGCTTCTTTGGCAGAATAACTTTTGGCGGAGCTTTCATTTTAAATTTTACATAAGTTCCGACATGATGAAGAAATAAAGACTAGTAGGTCATACTTGTAAGCATACAGATGACTTATTGAATTTCGTTCACCTCCAAGTGCATAGCCTTATGGGGGATAATTACATTGTAACTGTCTGCCATAACGGTAAATTTGTATATACAGTGAAACCCCTCAAAACCGGAACCCCTCTAAATCGGAATTCCCTCCAAACCGGACAATTTTCACGGTCCCGATATTTTTCCTTCTTTGTTCATTGTAAAAAAACCTATTGCAAATTACCCCTGAAAACCGAACAGCCAGCGGCGTAAAATCCGGATCCGATAAACAACCTTTGTCTCACCTGAAACATAACACCTTCCGTGTTTTCACAAGTCAATTAATCAGTCGGCATATTGGTGTTTTATCCGTATTGTTTACAACCGATGTGGTGTTGTGAGAACATAAAGGCGTGATAAAAACCAATGATGCTGAAAATTTGTTTTAATTACGTTGTTTTCAAATGGATTACGACTGAACACTATTTAATTATGTCCTTTGCAATTGCAGGTTTGTTAATCTCTTTTCATGTTTGAGTAATTAGTTTTAATACGATCTAATTAGATGTGAATTGGATTTCACAAAAGGCAGACTATCATTATTTAAGGCATAACATTGATAATTATATTTCATAATTATTGATCAAACACGGAACCACCGACAAGTCATTACGTACAAACAAATTTAAGCTTATATATATTTTATTCCACATTTGTAAGTTATTAGTTCTTTAGTAACTGCCAAAATCTAAGCATGTCTCAGCCTCCTTCTAAGCGTCGTAAAGTTGAACTGTCCCTTGAGGACAAATTGAAATTAACTTTAATGGATCATTTTATTGTGCAGTAACATGCTATATACCATGCTGACGTATACATACACGTATATATTTTTATTATTAAAAGTAATTTTAGTGTCATTTCTTGTTATTCCTGTATTCATACAGACATTTGTTCAAAACTTTATCCCCCCCACTCATCCGAAAACCCCTCTAAACCGAAAACCCCTCCAAACCGAACCTCTCTTCCAGTCCGGAAGCCGTTCGGTTTAGAGGGGTTTCACTGTACCAGTATCTAATAATTAATTCTCTTCCGATTAGCTCAGTGGTTAGCGCACTTGCTTCTCACCAATGCAACCCAGGTTCGATCCTCGGACCGGGAAGTATGTGAGATGGTACGGTGGTCGCCAAGTGGGTTTTCCAAGGACACAAATAAGATGGTGTAAGCGAGGCGGGCAGAACCTGGGACAAGTCGTTGGTACCGAGGTTCGGAAAGCGGACCGGTACCGGTACTGGTTCTGATCAATTGTCGAGGGTTGATTGTAATGAGCACGCTCTGTCGCATGCCTTTGACCCCAAGAGGCTGCCGCAATCTGCGGTGTGAGTCAAGCTTCGTCCTTATTGAGCTGAAGCCATTGTTGTATTGGATGGGGTTTATTCAATATGCCGACTTCGATATAGATAATTTCACGCCGGATGACCGTACTGATGACGTCGACATCGATGATGTTGTTGGCGTTTCGGAGGAACTGCTGCTGGTCGGAGACCTCCAGTTCGACAGCTCGTGTTCTTAACCACGACCTCCTCGAGTCCGCTGTAAATGAATACTGCATCACACTGGCAGAAAAGGGTATGGATCAGTGTCTGGGAGCCTTCCATGTGTGTAGGTAGAAAGGTTTATGCAGTATGGTTCAGTGTCTGGGAGCCTTCCATGTGTGTAGGTAGAAAGGTTTATGCAGTATGGTTCAGTGTCTGGGAGCTTTCCATGTGTGTAGGTAGAAAGGTTTATGCAGTATGGTTCAGTGTCTGGGAGCTTTCCATGTGCGTAGGTAGAAAGGTTTATGCAGTATGGTTCAGTGTCTGGGAGCTTTCCATGTGTGTAGGTAGAAAGGTTTATGCAGTATGGTTCAGTGTCTGGGAGCTTTCCATGTGTGTAGGTAGAAAGGTTTATGCAGTATGGTTCAGTGTCTGGGAGCCTTCCATGTGTGTAGGTAGAAAGGTTTATGCAGTATGGTTCAGTCTCTGGGAGCCTTCCATGTGTGTATGTAGAAAGGTTTATGCAGTATGGTTCAGTGTCTGGGAGCTTTCCATGTGTGTAGGTAGAAAGGTTTATGCAGTATGGTTCAGTGTCTGGGAGCTTTCCATGTGTGTAGGTAGAAAGGTTTATGCAGTATGGTTCAGTGTCTGGGAGCTTTCCATGTGTGTAGGTAGAAAGGTTTATGCAGTATGGTTCAGTGTCTGGGAGCCTTCCATGTGTGTAGGTAGAAAGGTTTATGCAGTATGGTTCAGTGTCTGGGAGCTTTCCATGTGTGTAGGTAGAAAGGTTTATGCAGTATGGTTCAGTGTCTGGGAGCCTTCCATGTGTGTAGGTAGAAAGGTTTATGCAGTATGGTTCAGTGTCTGGGAGCTTTCCATGTGTGTAGGTAGAAAGGTTTATGCAGTATGGTTCAGTGTCTGGGAGCTTTCCATGTGTGTAGGTAGAAAGGTTTATGCAGTATGGTTCAGTGTCTGGGAGCCTTCCATGTGTGTAGGTAGAAAGGTTTATGCAGTATGGTTCAGTGTCTGGGAGCCTTCCATGTGTGTAGGTAGAAAGGTTTATGCAGTATGGTTCAGTGTCTGGGAGCCTTCCATGTGTGTAGGTAGAAAGGTTTATGCAGTATGGTTCAGTGTCTGGGAGCCTTCCATGTGTGTAGGTAGAAAGGTTTATGCAGTATGGTTCAGTGTCTGGGAGCCTTCCATGTGTGTAGGTAGAAAGGTTTATGCAGTATGGTTCAGTGTCTGGGAGCTTTCCATGTGTGTAGGTAGAAAGGTTTATGCAGTATGGTTCAGTGTCTGGGAGCCTTCCATGTGTGTAGGTAGAAAGGTTTATGCAGTATGGTTCAGTGTCTGGGAGCCTTCCATGTGTGTAGGTAGAAAGGTTTATGCAGTATGGTTCAGTGTCTGGGAGCCTTCCATGTGTGTAGGTAGAAAGGTTTATGCAGTATGGTTCAGTGTCTGGGAGCCTTCCATGTGTGTAGGTAGAAAGGTTTATGCAGTATGGTTCAGTGTCTGGGAGCCTTCCATGTGTGTAGGTAGAAAGGTTTATGCAGTATGGTTCAGTGTCTGGGAGCCTTCCATGTGTGTAGGTAGAAAGGTTTATGCAGTATGGTTCAGTGTCTGGGAGCCTTCCATGTGTGTAGGTAGAAAGGTTTATGCAGTATGGTTCAGTGTCTGGGAGCCTTCCATGTGTGTATGTAGAAAGGTTTATGCAGTATGGTTCAGTGTCTGGGAGCTTTCCATGTGTGTAGGTAGAAAGGTTTATGCAGTATGGTTCAGTGTCTGGGAGCCTTCCATGTGTGTATGTAGAAAGGTTTATGCAGTATGGTTCAGTGTCTGGGAGCTTTCCATGTGTGTAGGTAGAAAGGTTTATGCAGTATGGTTCAGTGTCTGGGAGCTTTCCATGTGTGTAGGTAGAAGGTTTATGCAGTATGGTTCAGTGTCTGGAGCTTTGTGTGTTCCATGTGTGTAGGTAGAAAGGTTTATGCAGTATGGTTCAGTGTCTGGGAGCCTTCCATGTGTGTAGGTAGAAAGGTTTATGCAGTATGGTTCAGTGTCTGGGAGCCTTCCATGTGTGTAGGTAGAAAGGTTTATGCAGTATGGTTCAGTGTCTGGGAGCCTTCCATGTGTGTAGGTAGAAAGGTTTATGCAGTATGGTTCAGTGTCTGGGAGCCTTCCATGTGTGTAGGTAGAAAGGTTTATGCAGTATGGTTCAGTGTCTGGGAGCCTTCCATGTGTGTAGGTAGAAAGGTTTATGCAGTATGGTTCAGTGTCTGGGAGCCTTCCATGTGTGTAGGTAGAAAGGTTTATGCAGTATGGTTCAGTGTCTGGGAGCCTTCCATGTGTGTAGGTAGAAAGGTTTATGCAGTATGGTTCAGTGTCTGGGAGCCTTCCATGTGTGTAGGTAGAAAGGTTTATGCAGTATGGTTCAGTGTCTTGGAGCCTTCCATGTGTGTATGTAGAAAGGTTTATGCAGTATGGTTCAGTGTCTTGGAGCCTTCCATGTGTGTAGGTAGAAAGGTTTAAGATTAGCGTAGATGCCTTCGTCCTCCGCACACTTTAACCACGCCCAATATAGTTGATACCCGATGGAAACTATTAAGCCGCGATTCATTCCTTAAATAGAGTGTCTTGTAAGTATGATCCATAACAGTGACAGTGTGTCATTGACATCAACTGTGAGAAGTGATCACCCCGGAAACAATATTGGCTAGTATTGTAGATTTAGATTGTATTGTAGATTTAGATAGTACTGTAGAGTTAGATAGTACTGTAGAGTTAGATAGTACTGTAGAGTTAGATAGTACTGTAGAGTTAGATAGTACTGTAGAGTTAGATAGTATTGTAGATTTAGATAGTACTGTAGAGTTAGATAGTACTGTAGAGTTAGATAGTACTGTAGATTTAGATAGTACTGTAGATTTAGATAGTACTGTAGATTTAGATAGTACTGTAGAGTTAGATAGTATTGTAGAGTTAGATAGTACTGTATAGTTAGATAGTACTGTAGATTTAGATAGTACTGTAGAGTTAGATAGTATTGTAGAGTTAGATAGTACTGTAGATTTAGATAGTACTGTAGAGTTAGATAGTACTGTAGAGTTAGATAGTACTGTAGAGTTAGATAGTATTGTAGATTTAGATAGTATTGTAGAGTTAGATAGTACTGTAGAGTTAGATAGTACTGTAGATTTAGATAGTACTGTAGAGTTAGATAGTACTGTAGAGTTAGATAGTATTGTAGATTTAGATAGTACTGTAGAGTTAGATAGTACTGTAGAGTTAGATAGTATTGTAGATTTAGATAGTACTGTAGATTTAGATAGTACTGTAGAGTTAGATAGTACTGTAGATTTAGATAGTACTGTATAGTTAGATAGTACTGTAGAGTTAGATAGTACTGTAGAGTTAGATAGTACTGTAGAGTTAGATAGTACTGTAGATTTCGATTTCATCTTATTAAAATTTATGTCACAATGTATTTTTCAGAATATACATGATGCGGTCGCTGGACATACCTTATATGGATATAGCAGCACCAGATTGTAAGACATTTCATATAGTAGCACCAAATTGTAAGATATTTCATATAGCAGCACCAGATTGTAAGATATTTCACATAGCATCACCAGATTGTAAGATATTTCATAGAGCAGCACCAGATTGTAAGATATTTCATAGAGCAGCACCAGATTGTAAGATAGTTCATATAGCAGCACCAGATTGTAAGATATTTCATAGAGCAGCACCAGATTGTAAGATATTTCATATAGCAGCACCAGATTGTAAGATATTTCATATAGCAGCACCAGATTGTAAGATATTTTTATATAGCAGCACCAGATTGTAAGATATTTTTATATAGCAGCACCAGATTGTAAGATATTTCATAGAGCAGCACCAGATTGTAAGATATTTTCATATAGCAGCACCAGATTGTAAGATATTTCATATAGCAGCACCAGATTGTAAGATATTTCATATAGCAGCACCAGATTGTAAGATATTTCATATAGCAGCACCAGATTGTAAGATATTTCATATAGCAGCACCAGATTGTAAGATATTTCATAGAGCAGCACCAGATTGTAAGATATTTCATATAGCAGCACCAGATTGTAAGATATTTCATAGAGCAGCACCAGATTGTAAGATATTTCATATAGCAGCACCAGATTGTAAGATATTTCATATAGCAGCACCAGATTGTAAGATATTTTTATATAGCAGCACCAGATTGTAAGATATTTTTATATAGCAGCACCAGATTGTAAGATATTTCATAGAGCAGCACCAGATTGTAAGATATTTTCATATAGCAGCACCAGATTGTAAGATATTTCATATAGCAGCACCAGATTGTAAGATATTTCATATAGCAGCACCAGATTGTAAGATATTTCATATAGCAGCACCAGATTGTAAGATATTTCATATAGTAGCACCAGATTGTTTGATAATTCATAGAGCATCACCATATTATATATATACCGTATATGTGAATATAAATCTGTGTACTTTATGATTACAGTAAATCCATCCACATTTGGGGGTTGTAGTATATATAGTGTGTATACTTTATAATTACAGTAAATCCATCCATGTTTGTGGGTTGTAGTATATATAGTGTGTATACTTTATGATTACAGTAAATCCATCCATGTTTGTGGGTTGTAGTATATATAGTGTGTATACTTTATAATTACAGTAAATCCATCCATGTTTGTGGGTTGTAGTATATATAGTGTGTATACTTTATAATTACAGTAAATCCATCCATGTTTGTGGGTTGTAGTATATATAGTGTGTATACTTTATAATTATAGTAAATCCATCCATGTTTGTGGGTTGTAGTATATATAGTGTGTATACTTTATAATTATAGTAAATCCATCCATGTTTGTGGGTTGTAGTATATATAGTGTGTATACTTTATGATTACAGTAAATCCATCGAGGGATCACGTATTTCATCTTGCTTTTCCCAAGGACTGGAAAAGTTCGGACATCAGCCTGCTCTTTGCTCAGTTTGGTATGTTAGAATTTAGTAGTTTGCTGTACAACTAAATAAAACATTCAACAACTTTGCTTGTATTCAGTGTAATACAAGTATCATATATAATAACACCTGGAAGGATTCTGATTGGTCGTGGCATGACAGCTACACCTGTAAGGATTCTGATTGGTCGTGGCATGACAGCTTGCAATACACATATAATAACACCTGTAAGGATTCTGATTGGTCGTGGCATGACAGCTACACCTGTAAGGATTCTGATTGGTCGTGGCATGACAGCTTGCAATACACATATAATAACACCTGTAAGGATTCTGATTGGTTGCGGCATGACAGCTTGCAATAAACATATAATAACACCTGGAAGGATTCTGATTGGTTGCGGCATGACAGCTTGCAATAAACATATAATAACACCTGGAAGGATTCTGATTGGTCGCGACATGACAGCTTGCATTATACATTCGACATATACATGTTGTTTATGTGTTCATGCTTTATTTGTTGAATATCAACTGCCTTACACATATAATATATGCACTAGCAGTATACACTAAAATGTTGTATGGATTATTGGCGTGAAGCTGGTTGGGGGGTTATTTACTTATGGCGTATTGGCGTGAAGCTGGTTGGGGGGTTATTTACTTATGGATTATTGGCGTGAAGCTGGTTGGGGGGTTATTTACTTATGGCGTATTGGCGTGAAGCTGGTTGGGGGTTTTACTTATGGCGTATTGGCGTGAAGCTGGTTGGGGGGTTATTTACTTATGGCGTATTGGCGTGAAGCTGGTTGGGGGGTTATTTACTTATGGCGTATTGGCGTGAAGCTGGTTGGGGGGTTATTTACTTATGGCGTATTGGCGTGAAGCTGGTTGGGGGGTTATTTACTTATGGATTATTGGCGTGAAGCTGGTTGGGGGGTTATTTACTTATGGCGTATTGGCGTGAAGCTGGTTGGGGGGTTATTTACTTATGGCGTATTGGCGTGAAGCTGGTTGGGGGTTATTTACTTATGGATTATTGGCGTGAAGCTGGTTGGGGGGTTATTTACTTATGGCGTATTGGCGTGAAGCTGGTTGGGGGGTTATTTACTTATGGCGTATTGGCGTGAAGCTGGTTGGGGGTGTTGTTTACTTATTGCGTATTGGCGTGAAGCTGGTTGGGGGGTTATTTACTTATGGATTATTGGCGTGAAGCTGGTTGGGGGGGTTATTTACTTATGGCGTATTGGCGTGAAGCTGGTTGGGGGGTTATTTACTTATGGATTATTGGCGTGAAGCTGGTTGGGGGGTTGTTTACTTATGGCGTGTTGGCGTGAAGCTGGTTGGGGGGTTGTTTACTTATGGCGTGTTGGCGTGAAGCTGGTTGGGGTGTTGTTTACTTATGGCGTGTTGGCGTGAAGCTGGTTGGGGGGTTGTTTACTTATGGCGTGTTGGCGTGAAGCTGGTTGGGGTGTTGTTTACTTATGGCGTATTGGCGTGAAGCTGGATGGGGGGTTGTTTACTTATGGCGTGTTGGCGTGAAGCTGGTTGGGGTGTTGTTTACTTATGGCGTATTGGTGTGAAGCTGGTTGGGGGGTTGTTACTTATGGCGTATTGGCGTGAAGCTGGTTGGGGTGTTGTTTACTTATGGCGTATTGGCGTGAAGCTGGTTGGGGGGTTTATTACTTATGGCGTATTGGCGTGAAGCTGGTTGGGGGGTTGTTTACTTATGGCGTATTGGCGTGAAGCTGGTTGGGGGTTGTTTACTTATGGCGTTGTACGAATGCACCTTAATGTAATAAGGCTCAAACATATACTGGTAAACAGAAACGTTTTTTCTTCAAATTCATTGTTGTTACTATGGTAATGTGATGAAAAGCATCTTACACTTGTGATGATAATAGCAAATTTTCAAAACTCGTTTCATAAAATATCGTATGAAATCAACATTCATGCAAGACCCAGGTGTCTTGTACTGTTGCTATAGTTTCATTTTTATTATTTATATAAATAAAAGCCCTTATTTTGCTTCATGTTTCGTTCTGAAATTCGACATTGAATGAGTATAATTCATCTTCTTTTATATCAAAGTCATTGGGTGACTTTCACGTGTGGAATACTATCATTTTGCATAGAACTGGCCATGGTTATGTCAAATTTCTCTAAGTTCTTCAATTTTCAGATAAATTGAATTCCTGTTCAGTATTTCACACTAAAGCACCAATTGTGTGACTTTCATTTGACAAATTTACCTCATCAAAGTCATACCGCAGTGTCTGTGCAAACAATCAATAAAGATAGTTGAAGGTGTTTCATCAGCCTCTGTCCGTCTTATGAGACGATGGATTGCGCTCTTGTTGAGGAACATCTTCTGCGGTGACTGAGTAGGCCTATTCTTGAGTGGCAGTCTCTGTTGCAGTCATCGCAGGTGAAGATCGAGTCATCCCGTTTGATTGATGTCTTTCGCTTCTGTCGTTTCTGCTCACGAAGCCGTGTTCGCTCAGCCTCGGCTCATCTGACCCCAGCATTCACAACGTGTCTCCATGATGACCGGTTTGATGCTGTGTCTTCCCAAGACTCTATGTCGATTTGCGCTGAACGCAGGTCCCTCTTACAAGCGTCCCTGTATCTTAGGTTGGAGGTGATCGTTGTTCAAGTTGACTGTACAGTAGATCTTTGGGGATGCGTCCTTTGTCCATGCGTCGGACATGACCTAGCTTGAAGGTGTTTACTGTGACAGTTATTAGAATATGTACGCTACAGGTACTCTAATCGGTAATCACAAATTAACCAATAATTGGATAAACTGCTCACAATAATAATTATTATTATTGACGTCCGTCGATCCTTCGTAGTCAGATCTCAGTAACCAATGGGTGTAATTTCATTAAACTCCATTCACATATGTATCACCCTAGTGCAGGTGTACGTATAACTTTCGTCCAGATCAGGTCAGTAACATCAGATTTATGGCCCTTTAATTGATTAAATATTCAATATTTTGTCATATATAAATAATTGCTGTATGGAATGTCATCAAATTTAAAATAAATTTAGATCCTGCAAGTCTGGTGTTGTCCTGCAAGTGCGGTGTTGTCCTGCAAGTCTGGTGTTGTCCTGCAAGTCTGGTGTTGTCCTACACGTCTGGTGTTGTCCTGCAAGTCTCACCCACATAGCAATGATTAGATGACCGGTGTGCGGTGTTGTCCTGCAAGTCTCACCCACATAGCAATGATTAGATCACCATTGTGCGGTGTTGTCCTGCAAGTCTCACCCACATAGCAATGATTAGATGACCATTGTGCGGTGATGTCCTGCAAGTCTGGTGTTGTCCTGCAAGTCTCACCCACATAGCAATGATTAGATCACCATTGTGCGGTGATGTCCTGCAAGTCTCACCCACATAGCAATGATTAGATGACCATTGTGCGGTGTTGTCCTGCAAGTCTGGTGTTGTCCTGCAAGTCTGGTGTTGTCCTGCAAGTCTGGTGTTGTCCTGCAAGTCTGTGTTGTCTGCAAGTCTCACCCACATAGCAATGATTAGATCACCATTGTGCGGTGTTGTCCTACAAGTCTGGTGTTGTCCTGCAAGTCTCACCCACATAGCAATGATTAGATGACCATTGTGCGGTGTTGTCCTGCAAGTCTCACCCACATAGCAATGATTAGATCACCATTGTGCGGTGTTGTCCTGCAAGTCTCACCCACATAGCAATGATTAGATCACCATTGTGCGGTGTTGTCCTGCAAGTCTGGTGTTGTCCTGCAAGTCTCACCCACATAGCAATGATTAGATCACCATTGTGTGGTGTTGTCCTGCAAGTCTGGTGTTGTCCTGCAAGTCTCACCCACATAGCAATGATTAGATGACCATTGTGTGGTGTTATCCTGCAAGTCTGACCCACATAGCAATGATTAGATCACCATTGTGCGGTGTTATCCTGCAAGTTTGACCCACATAGCAGTAGTGAAACCAGAGTTATTGCCCTTAAATTGATTAATATTTCAATAATTTTGCCATGATGAATAACCACTTCAACTGAACTCATAATAAATATATATCAGCCTAGTACACAGCTGCACATATATCTTCCGTCAATAACACCACAGTTATGGCCCTTTAATTTAATAAATAAAATAAAAATGGAATGTCATCAACTTAAAATAAAATTACATCACCATTGCGCAGTGTTGTCCTGCAAGTTTGACTCAAATTACAATAGAGTTATTGCCCTTGGATTCATTAAAATGTTCTCTTCAATTAATTAAAATATTGTTGTATGTTTACAGTTTGTGTTGTATGTTTACAGTTTGTGTTGTTTACAGTTTGTGTTGTATGTTTACAGTTTGTGTTGCTTACAGTTTGTGTTGCTTATAGTTTTTGTTGTATGTTTACAGTTTGTGTTGTTTACAGTTTGTGTTGTATGTTTACAGTTTGTGTTGTTTACAGTTTATGTTGTATGTTTACAGTTTATGTTGTATGTTTACAGTTTGTGTTGTATGTTTACAGTTTGTGTTGCTTACAGTTTGTGTTGTATGTTTACAGTTTGTGTTGTATGTTTACAGTTTGTGTTGTTTACAGTTTGTGTTGTATGTTTACAGTTTGTGTTGTTTACCATTTGTGTTGTATGTTTACAGTTTGTGTTGTTTACAGTTTGTGTTGTATGTTTACAGTTTGTGTTGCTTACAGTTTGTGTTGTATGTTTACAGTTTGTGTTGTATGTTTACAGTTTGTGTTGCTTACAGTTTGTGTTGCTTATAGTTTTTGTTGTATGTTTACAGTTTGTGTTGTTTACAGTTTGTGTTGTATGTTTACAGTTTGTGTTGTTTACAGTTTGTGTTGTATGTTTACAGTTTGTGTTGTATGTTTACAGTTTGTGTTGTATGTTTACAGTTTGTGTTGTATGTTTACCATTTGTGTTGTATGTTTACAGTTTGTGTTGCTTACAGTTTGTGTTGTATGTTTACAGTTTGTGTTGTTTGTTTACAGTTTGTGTTGTTTGTTTACAGTTGGTATCATATGTTTACAGTCTGTATCTAATGTTTGCAGTCTGTATCGTATGTTTACAGTCTGTATCGTATGTTTACAGTCTATCTTATGTTTACAGTCTGTATCGTATGTTTACAGTCTGTATCGTATGTTTACAGTCTGTATCTTATGTTTACAGTCTGTATCTTATGTTTACAGTCTGTATCATATGTTTACAGTCTGTATCTTATGTTTACAGTCTGTATCGTATGTTTACAGTCTGTATCTTATGTTTACAGTCTGTATCGTATGTTTACAGTCTTTGTCTTATGTTTGTAGTCTGTATCATATGTTTACAGTCTGTATCTTATGTTTACAGTCTGTATCATATGTTTACAGTATGTATCGTATGTATACAGTCTGTATCTTATGTTTACAGTCTGTATCGTATGTTTACAGTCTTTATCTTATGTTTACAGTCTGTATCTTATGTTTACAGTCTGTATCATATGTTTACAGTCTTTATCTTATGTGTGCAGTCTCTATCTTATGTTTACAGTCTGTATCTTATGTTTACAGTGGCAAATGATTTGTGATGCTCCTGCATTTTGTGCTCCAGCTGGGTGTGTGATAGTCCAGCTGGTTGTGTGATAGTCCAGCTGGTTGTGTGATACTCCAGCTGGTTGTGTGATACTCTGGTTGTGTGATGTTCCAGCTGGTTGTGTGATACTCCAGTGGGTTGTGTGATACTCCAGCTGGTTGTGTGATACTCCAGCTGGTTGTGTGATACTCCAGCTGGTTGTGTGATACTCTGGTTGTGTGATGCTCCAGTTCGTTGTGTGATACTCTGGTTGTGTGATGCTCCAGCTGGTTGTGTGATACTCCAGCTGGTTGTGTGATATTCCAGCTGGTTGTGTGATACTCCAGCTGGTTGTGTGATACTCTGGTTGTGTGATGCTCCAGCTGGTTGTGTGATACTCAAGCTGGTTGTGTGATACTCCAGCTGGTTGTGTGATACTCCAGTGGGTTGTGTGATACTCCAGCTGGTTGTGTGATACTCCAGCTGGTTGTGTGATACTCCAGCTGGTTGTGTGATGCTCCAGTTGGTTGTGTGATACTCTGGTTGTGTGATACTCCAGCTGGTTGTGTGATACTCCAGTTGGTTGTGTGATACTCCAGCTGGTTGTGTGATACTCCAGCTGGTTGTGTGATGCTCCAGCTGGTTGTGTGATACTCTGGTTGTGTGATACTCTGGTTGTGTGATTCTCCAGTTGGTTGTGTGATACTCCAGTTGGTTGTGTGATACTCCAGCTGGGTGTGTGATACTCCAGCTGGTTGTGTGATGCTTCAGCTGGTTGTGTGATACTCTGGTTGTGTGATTCTCCAGTTGGTTGTGTGATACTCTGGTTGTGTGATGCTCCAGCTGGTTGTGTGATACTCCAGCTGGTTGTGTGATACTCCAGTTGGCTGTGTGATACTCCAGTTGGCTGTGTGATGCTCCAGCTGGTTGTGTGATACTCCAGTTGGCTGTGTGATGCTCCAGCTGGTTGTGTGATACTCCTTCTGGTTGTGTGATACTCCAGTTGGCTGTGTGATACTCCAGTTGGCTGTGTGATGCTCCAGCTGGTTGTGTGATACTCCAGTTGGCTGTGTGATGCTCCAGCTGGTTGTGTGATACTCCAGTTGACTGTGTGATGCTCAAGCTGGTTGTGTGATGCTCCAGCTGGCTGTGTGATGCTCCAGCTGGTTGTGTGATACTCCAGTTGGCCGTGTGATGCTCCAGCTGGTTGTGTGATGCTCCAGTTGGCTGTGTGATACTCCAGTTGGTTGTGTGATACTCCAGCTGGTTATGTGATACTCCAGTTGGCTGTGTGATGCTCCAGTTGGCTGTGTGATGCTCCAGCTGGTTGTGTGATACTCCAGTTGGTTATGTTATACTCAAGCTGGTTATGTTATACTCCAGCTGGTTGTGTGATACTCCAGTTGGTTGTGTGATACTCCAGTTGGTTGTGTGATACTCCAGTTGGCTGTGTGATGCTCCAGTTGGCTGTGGGATACTCCAGTTGGCTGTGTGATGCTCCGGCTGGTTGTGTGATACTCCAGTTGGTTGTGTGATGCTCCAGTTGGCTGTGTGATGCTCCGGCTGGTTGTGTGATACTCCAGTTGGCTGTGTGATACTCCAGTTGGCTGTGTGATACTCCAGTTGGCTGTGTGATACTCCAGTTGGCTGTGTGATACTCCAGCTGGTTATGTGATACTCCAGTTGGCTGTGTGATATTCCAGTTGGCTGTGTGATACTCCAGTTGGCTATGTGATACTCCAGTTGGCTGTGTGATACTCCAGTTGGCTGTGTGATACTCCAGCTGGTTGTGTGATACTCCAGCTGGTTGTGTGATACTCCTGTTGGTTGTGTGATACTCCAGCTGGTTGTGTGATGCTCCAGCTGGTTGTGTGATACTCTGGTTGTGTGATACTCTGGTTGTGTGATTCTCCAGTTGGTTGTGTGATACTCCAGTTGGTTGTGTGATACTCCAGTTGGTTGTGTGATACTCCAGTTGGCTGTGTGATGCTCCAGTTGGCTGTGGGATACTCCAGTTGGCTGTGTGATGCTCCGGCTGGTTGTGTGATACTCCAGTTGGTTGTGTGATGCTCCAGTTGGCTGTGTGATGCTCCGGCTGGTTGTGTGATACTCCAGTTGGCTGTGTGATACTCCAGTTGGCTGTGTGATACTCCAGTTGGCTGTGTGATACTCCAGTTGGCTGTGTGATACTCCAGCTGGTTATGTGATACTCAAGCTGGTTATGTGATACTCCAGTTGGCTGTGTGATACTCCAGTTGGCTGTGTGATGCTCCAGCTGGTTATGTGATACTCCAGTTGGCTGTGTGATACTCCAGTTGGCTGTGCGATGCTCCAGCTGGTTATGTGATACTCCAGTTGGCTGTGTGATATTCCAGTTGGCTGTGTGATACTCCAGTTGGCTATGTGATACTCCAGTTGACTGTGTGATACTCCAGTTGGCTGTGTGATACTCCAGCTGGTTGTGTGATACTCCAGCTGGTTGTGTGATACTCCTGTTGGTTGTGTGATACTCCAGCTGGTTGTGTGATGCTCCAGCTGGTTGTGTGATACTCTG
This sequence comes from Archivesica marissinica, assembly GCA_014843695.1. Lineage (NCBI taxonomy): Eukaryota > Metazoa > Mollusca > Bivalvia > Venerida > Vesicomyidae > Archivesica > Archivesica marissinica. The sequence continues at coordinate 6,161,215 of CM026390.1, read as the reverse complement.
GTTGTGTGATACTCTGGTTGTGTGATTCTCCAGTTGGTTGTGTGATACTCCAGTTGGTTGTGTGATACTCCAGCTGGGTGTGTGATACTCCAGCTGGTTGTGTGATGCTCCAGCTGGTTGTGTGATACTCTGGTTGTGTGATTCTCCAGTTGGTTATGTGATACTCTGGTTGTGTGATGCTCCAGCTGGTTGTGTGATACTCCAGCTGGTTGTGTGATACTCCAGTTGGCTGTGTGATACTCCAGTTGGCTGTGTGATGCTCCAGCTGGTTGTGTGATACTCCAGTTGGCTGTGTGATGCTCCAGCTGGTTGTGTGATACTCCAGTTGACTGTGTGATGCTCAAGCTGGTTGTGTGATGCTCCAGCTGGCTGTGTGATGCTCCAGCTGGTTGTGTGATACTCCAGTTGGCTGTGTGATGCTCCAGCTGGTTGTGTGATGCTCCAGTTGGCTGTGTGATACTCCAGTTTGTTGTGTGATACTCCAGCTGGTTATGTGATACTCCAGTTGGCTGTGTGATGCTCCAGTTGGCTGTGTGATGCTCCAGCTGGTTGTGTGATACTCCAGTTGGTTATGTGATACTCAAGCTGGTTATGTTATACTCCAGCTGGTTGTGTGATACTCCAGTTGGTTGTGTGATACTCCAGTTGGTTGTGTGATACTCCATTTGGCTGTGTGATGCTCCAGTTCGCTGTGGGATACTCCAGTTGGCTGTGTGATGCTCCGGCTGGTTGTGTGATACTCCAGTTGGTTGTGTGATGCTCCAGTTGGCTGTGTGATGCTCCGGCTGGTTGTGTGATACTCCAGTTGGCTGTGTGATACTCCAGTTGGCTGTGTGATACTCCAGTTGGCTGTGTGATACTCCAGTTGGCTGTGTGATACTCCAGCTGGTTATGTGATACTCAAGCTGGTTATGTGATACTCCAGTTGGCTGTGTGATACTCCAGTTGGCTGTGTGATGCTCCAGCTGGTTATGTGATACTCCAGTTGGCTGTGTGATACTCCAGTTGGCTGTGTGATGCTCCAGCTGGTTATGTGATACTCCAGTTGGCTGTGTGATATTCCAGTTGGCTGTGTGATACTCCAGTTGGCTATGTGATACTCCAGTTGGCTGTGTGATACTCCAGTTGGCTGTGTGATACTCCAGCTGGTTGTGTGATACTCCAGCTGGTTGTGTGATACTCCTGTTGGTTGTGTGATACTCCAGCTGGTTGTGTGATACTCCAGTTGGTTGTGTGATACTCCAGCTGGTTGTGTGATACTCCTGTTGGTTGTGTGATACTCCAGCTGGTTGTGTGATACTCCAGTTGGTTGTGTGATACTCCAGCTGGTTGTGTGATACTCCAGCTGGTTGTGTGATACTCCAGCTGGTTGTGTGATACTCCAGTTGGTTGTGTGATACTCCAGCTGGTTGTGTGATACTCTGGTTGTGTGATACTCCAGATGGCTGTGTGATGGTCCAGCTGGTTATGTGATACTCCAGTTGGCTGTGTGATACTCCAGTTGGCTGTGTGATACTCCAGTTGGTTGTGTGATACTCCAGCTGGTTGTGTGATACTCCAGCTGGTTGTGTGATACTCCAGTTGGTTGTGTGATACTCCAGCTGGTTGCGTGATACTCCAGTTGGTTGTGTGATACTGCAGTTGGTTGTGTGATACTCCAGCTGGTCGTGTGATACTCCAGCTGGTCGTGTGATACTCCAGCTGGTGTGATACTGCAGTTGGTTGTGTGATACTGCAGTTGGTTGTGTGATACTGCAGTTGGTTGTGTGATACTCCAGCTGGTCGTGTGATACTCCAGCTGGTCATGTGATACTCCAGCTGGTCGTGTGATACTCAAGTTGGTCGTGTGATACTGCAGCTGGTTGTGTGATACTCCTGTTGGTTGTGTGATTCTCCAGCTGGTTGTGTGATACTCCAGCTGGTTGTGTGATGGTCCAGCTGGTTGTGTGATACTCCAGCTGGTTGTGTGATACTCCAGTTGGTTTTGTGATACTCCAGTTGGCTGTGTGATACTCCAGTTGGCTGTGTGATACTCCAGCCTGTTATGTGATACTCCAGCTGGTTGTGTGATACTCCAGCTGGTTGTGTGATACTCCTGTTGGTTGTGTGATACTCCAGCTGGTTGTGTGATACTCCAGCTGGTTGTGTGATACTCCAGCTGGTTGTGTGATACTCATGTTGGTTGTGTGATACTCCAGCTGGTTGTGTGATACTCCAGTTGGTTGTGTGATACTTCAGCTGGTTGTGTGATACTCCAGCTGGTTGTGTGATACTCTGGTTGTGTGATACTCCAGATGGTTGTGTGATACTCCAGCTGGTTGTGTGATACTCCAGTTGGTTGTGTGATACTCCAGCTGGTTGTGTGATACTCCAGCTGGTTGTGTGATACTCTGGTTGTGTGATACTCCAGATGGCTGTGTGATGTTCCAGCTGGTTATGTGATACTCCAGTTGGCTGTGTGATACTCCAGTTGGCTGTGTGATACTCCAGTTGGTTGTGTGATACTCCAGCTGGTTGTGTGATACTCCAGCTGGTTGTGTGATACTCCAGTTGGTTGTGTGATACTCCAGCTGGTTGCGTGATACTCCAGTTGGTTGTTTGATACTGCAGTTGGTTGTGTGATACTCCAGCTGGTCGTGTGATACTCCAGCTGGTCTTGTGATACTCCAGCTGGTCGTGTGATACTGCAGTTGGTTGTGTGATACTCCAGCTGGTCGTGTGATACTCCAGCTGGTCATGTGATACTCCAGCTGGTCGTGTGATACTCCAGTTGGTCGTGTGATACTGCAGCTGGTTGTGTGATACTCCTGTTGGTTGTGTGATTCTCCAGCTGGTTGTGTGATACTCCAGCTGGTTGTGTGATGGTCCAGCTGGTTGTGTGATACTCCAGCTGGTTGTGTGATACTCCAGTTGGTTGTGTGATACTCCAGTTGGCTGTGTGATGCTCCAGTTGGTTGTGTGATGCTCCAGCTGGTTGTGTGATGCTCCAGCTGGTTGTGTGATGCTCCAGCTGGTTGTGTGATACTCCAGCTGGTTGTGTGATGCTCAAGCTGGTTGTGTGATACTCCAGCTGGTTGTGTTGATGAAATTTGGCTATTTTTGTGTGTTGTTATTTTCGTGTGTTACTATTTCAGGGAATGTGTATATAGGCTGGATAGATGATGTGACTGCATACGTAGCGCTCCACAGTAAATCTGCAGCTAGTTCAGGTCTGTGTTTGATACCTTTTTTCTGGGAAATAAAAAGTTTAAATGGCAATTTAATAGCGGACTATAACAATATATTATAGATATGATTAACTCGGCTCTTAAAAGGGAGCTGTTTGTATGTTTACTTTTAATTTTCATTTCAGTATTAAAGACGTTATGTAAGAAGGGATCTGTGTATAGACTGACGTCATATATTGATCATAATAGTTACAAACATCATGAGCAAAGAAATGAGTTGAATGTGAATGAGAAGATCGAATGTGGTCGTACATGTAGCGGGCTCACGCACCATGCAACACCATCTCTACCAACTGTAGATACTATCAAGATTGTAGAGAACAAGAAAGGGACAAAAAGGGCCCACTCTCCGGAAAATTGGGTTCCTTCTGCAGAAACAGATGGTGAAAAGAAGAAAGCAAAGTTGTTGAATGTGGAGTAAGTACATAACACTGTCGACAGCCTCTTAAATTGTCATCAGCCTATTATACTGTAAACAGTAGGCTCTAATACTGTCAGCATACTCTTATGCTGTCAACAATAGCCTCTAGTAGTAGTACTGTAGACATACTCTTATGCTGTCAACAATAGCCTCTAATACTGTAGACAGACACTTATGCTGTCAATAATAGCCTCTAATACTGTAGACAGACACTTATACTGTCAATAATAGCCTCTAATACTGTAGACAGACACTTATGCTGTCAATAATAGCCTCTAATACTGTAGACAGACACTTATGCTGTCAACAATAGCCTCTAATACTGTAGACAGACACTTATGCTGTCAATAATAGCCTCTAATACTGTAGACAGACACTTATGCTGTCAATAATAGCCTCTAATACTGTAGACAGACACTTATGCTGTCAATAATAGCCTCTAATACTGTAGACAGACACTTATGCTGTCAATAATAGCCTCTAATACTGTAGACAGACACTTATGCTGTCAATAATAGCCTCTAATACTGTAGACAGACACTTATGCTGTCAATAATAGCCTCTAATACTGTAGACAGACACTGAATGCTCCAGGCTATGTGAATGCTCCAGGATATGTGAATGCTCCAGGATATGTGAATGCTCCAGGATATGTGATGCACCATATTATGTTATGGGTAACCGGTAGTGACGATAAATAAGCGTAAAACACACACATACATTTATGTCGATACATAGATTAAATTTACATTTGTTTTTATTATTAGGAAATCATATACATAATTATTACATGATTACAATGTTATATGGATCATTCTCAGTAAATGTTACAGAATTATTACATGATTACACTGTTATATGGATCATTCTCAGTAAATGTTACAGAATTATTACACGATTACAATGTTATATGGATCATTCTCAATTTATGTGTTAGTAGTTATATAAGTTGGAGATGAATCATGCCAGTGACATATATGTGTGTGGAACCTATATGGACATTACACTAGAGTCGTAGATCATTTTGCATGGTCTATTAACAAGTAACTTGTTCTTATACTGGAATTATCTACTGCAGCAACATTGTAATTTAACATTGTTCAAACAAACAATTTACATTATAGTCATGCATTGTTTAAATTTCATATGTAAATTTATGTTTATTTACTTGTAATCCGTGTATGTCGAGGGAAGTATGGTGTGTATATATATATATACAACAAGAAATTGATAGATGTTTTATACGAATGAATGACAGGTATTTCCTCGTTCCCACTCTTTGTGCCACACAATATCTACGTACTATAATCATGACCATCCATCAGCAATAGTTACTGCTTTATATGCCACTGACACCCATATTATTATTTTAGTGTAGTACTAGTATAACATAAATAGTTACAGTGTATTTTTCGACACCACTCTCATCAGACAAATATTTCCGACAAATTCTAATTTAATATGTTCAATCAAGGCTTGTTTTATCTATCTATAGTCCTGGTTCAATCCATATAGTTCTATATATCATATATCCATATTGTATGTGTTTGTCGGAGGTTTTGCGTTACTGTTTTATCTATCTATAGTCCTGGTTCAATCCATATAGTTCTATATATCACATAGCCATATTGTATTTGTTTGTCGGAGGTTTCGCGTTACTGGGTCACGTGATCTTAGGGGACGGAGCGATAGGGCAGTGTGACATGTAATGAAGTATGTCTATTGTACTACAGTGTGACATGTAATGAAGTATGTCTATTGTACTACAGTGTGACATGTAATGAAGTATGTCTATTGTACTACAGTGTGACATGTAATGAAGTATGTCTATTGTACTACAGTGTGACATGTAATGTAGTATGTCTATTGTACTACAGTGTGACATGTAATGAAGTATGTCTATTGTACTACAGTGTGACATGTAATGAAGTATGTCTATTGTACTACAGTGTGACATGTAATGAAGTATGTCTATTGTACTACAGTGTGACATGTAATGTAGTATGTCTATTGTACTACAGTGTGACATGTAATGAAGTATGTCTATTGTACTACAGTGTGACATGTAATGAAGTATGTCTATTGTACTACAGTGTGACATGTAATGAAGTATGTCTATTGTACTACAGTGTGACATGTAATGTAGTATGTCTATTGTACTACAGTGTGACATGTAATGAAGTATGTCTATTGTACTACAGTGTGACATGTAATGAAGTATGTCTATTGTACTACAGTGTGACATGTAATGAAGTATGTCTATTGTACTACAGTGTGACATATAATGAAGTATGTTTATTGTACTACAGTGCACCCGAGTTCCAATCTAAAATCACACCAACAAACACACCAGAGAAAGAGGACAATTTGCAATGGCCGGAAAATATCAACAGCTCTGGGAAAAAGATAGGTAGGTGTGTGTTACTTGAGTAGCTGGACGCTTCATTTTGCATCCTCTATAACTGTGTGCATCCTCTATAGCTGTATGCATCCTCTATAAATGTATGCATACTCTAACTGTATGCATCCTCTAACTGTATGTATCCTCTATAGCTGTATGCATCCTCTATAACTGTATACATCCTCTAACTGTGTGCCTCCTCTAACTGTATGCATCCTCTATGACTGTATGTATCCTCTATCACTATGTGCATCCTCTATAACTGTATGCATCCTCTATAGATATGTGCATCCTCTAACTGTATGCATCCTCTATAGCTGTATGCATCCTCTATAACTATATGCATCCTCTAACTGTATGTATCCTCTATAACTGTATGTATCCTCTATAACTGTATGTATCCTCTATAACTGTATGCATCCTCTATAATTGTGTGCATCATCTATAACTGTATGCATCATCTATTACTGTATGCATCCTCTATAACTATGTGCATCCTCTATAGCTGTATGCATCCTCTATAACTGTATGTATCCTCTATAGCTGTGTGCATCCTCTATAGCTATATGCATCCTCTATAAATGTATGCATCCTCGATAAATGTATGCATCCTCTATAACTGTATGCATCCTCTATAACTATGTGCATCCTCTAACTGTATGTATCCTCTATAACTGTGTGCATCCTCTATAACTGTATGCATCCTCTATAGCTGTATGCATCATCTATAACTATGTGCATCCTCTATAGCTGTATGCATCCTCTATAGCTGTATGCATCATCTATAACTATGTGCATCCTCTATAGCTGTATGCATCCTCTATAGCTGTATGCATCATCTATAACTATGTGCATCCTCTAACTGTATGCATCATCTATAACTATGTGCATCCTCTATATCTGTGTGCATCCTCTATAACTGTTTACATCCTCTAACTGTATGTATCCTCTTTAAATGTATGCATCCTCTATAACTATGTGCATCCTCTAACTGTATGTATCCTCTATAACTGTATGCATCCTCTATAACTGTGTGCATCCTCTATAACTGTGTACATCCTCTATAACTGTGTGCATCCTCTATAACTGTGTGCATCCTCTATAACTTTATGCATCCTCTATAGCTGTATGCATCCTCTATAGCTGTATGCATCCTCTATAACTGTATGCATCATATATAACTATTTTCATCCTCTAACTGTATGCATCCTATTTAGCTGTATGCATCCTCTAACTGTATGCATCCTCTAACTGTATGTATCCTCTATAACTATGTGCATCCTCTATAGCTGTATGTATCCTCGATAACTGTATGCATCCTCTATAACTATGTGCATCCTATAACTGTATGCATCCTCTAACTGTATGTATCCTCTATAACTGTGTGCATCCTCTATAGCTGTATGTATCCATGATAACTGTATGCATCCTCTATAACTATGTGCATCCTCTAACTGTATGCATCCTCTATAACTATGTGCATCCTCTAACTGTATGCATCATCTATAACTATGTGCATCCTCTAACTGTATGTATCCTCTATACCTATGTGCATCCTCTAACTGTATGCATCCTCTATAACTATGTGCATCCTCTAACTGTATGCATCCTCTATAACTGTGTGCATCCTCTATAACTGTATGTATCCTCTATAACTTTATGCATCTATAGCTGTATGCATCCTCTATAACTGTATGCATCATATATAACTGTATGTATCCTCTATAACTTTATGCATCTATAGCTGTATGCATCCTCTATAACTGTATGTATCCTCTATAATGTTATGCATCCTCTATAGCTGTATGCATCCTCTATAACTGTATGCATCATCTATAACTGTATGCATCTTCAATAAAACTATGCATCCTCTATAAATGTATGCATCCTCTATAGCTGTATGCATATTGACGACATCGTGTATTGATGATATCGTGTATTGATGATATCGTGTATTGATGATATCATGTATTGATGATATCGTGTATTGACGACATCGTGTATTGATGATATCGTGTATTGATGATATCGTGTATTGACGACATCGTGTATTGATGATATCGTGTATTGATGATATCATGTATTGATGATATCATGTATTGATGATATCATGTATTGATGAGTGTATTGATGAGTGTATTGATGATATCATGTATTGATGAGTGTATTGATGATATCGTGTATTGATGATATCGTGTATTGATGATATCATGTAGTGATGATATCATGTATTGATGATATCATGTAGTGATTGGTGTATTGATGATATCGTTATACAGTGATACTAAAGCGCCCACATGTCCAGCAACCTGATCATAGTCGTGGAAATGGGAAATACTCTGGAAACAAAAATTTCAATGGAAATAATAAATTTGATGGAAAGAAAAATAATGGTAAAAAGAGAAAATGTCCAGTGGCGGCTAGTATGCAGTTTGAGGAGACGAAGGAGCAGGAGTTTATAATGAATGAGGATGATTTCCCTCCGTTACTTCAGTTCTAAGGTATCCTTAATGTCCTGCTCTACCGTTTTACCTACTGCAGCTATATTCCTCTCACAACCAGCCCATCTAAATATGTCATGTTGAAGTGACAAAGTGCAGTGTTATATAGATCTATAGGCCATGGGTTTGAATGATGATCTATAGGCAGTGGGTTTCAATGATGATCTATAGGCCGTGGGTTTGAATGATGATCTATAGGCCGTGGGTTTGAATGATGATCTATTGGCCGTGGGTTTGAATGATGATCTATAGGCCGTGGGTTTGAATGATGATCTATAGGCCGTGGGTTTGAATGATGATCTATAGGCCGTGGGTTTCAATGATGATCTATAGGCCGTGGGTTTGAATGATGATCTATAGGCCATGGGTTTGAATGATGATCTATAGGCCGTGGGTTTGAATGATGATCTATAGGCCGTGGGTTTGAATGATGATCTATAGGCCGTGGGTTTCAATGATGATCTATAGGGCGTGGGTTTCAATGATGATCTATAGCCTGTGGGTTTAGTTTATACAAATTTATTTTAGCTCGATTGCGAAACAAAAATTCTTATAACTTATACTAATCGCTCTCGAGACCTCATTCCTGATGGAATCCATCACCACGAGGGAGAGAGAAGAGGCATGTGGAATTTAAATGCCTTGCCTAAGGACACAATCGTAACGGCTCCAGCGGGGCTCGAACTCCGGGCCTTTCGCATGTGAAATGAACGCGCTACCACTGAGCTATCACGACTTCCAGTGGGTTTGAATGATGATCTATAGGCCGTGGGTTTGAATGATGATCTATAGGCCGTGGGTTTGAATGATGATTTATAGGCCGTGGGTTTCAATGATGATCTATTGGCCGTGGGTTTGAATGATGATCTATAGGCCGTGGGTTTGAATGATGATCTATAGGCCGTGGGTTTGAATGATGATCTATAGGCCGTGGGTTTGAATGATGATCTATAGGCCATGTGTTTGAATGATGATCTATAGGCCGTGGGTTTCAATGATGATCTATAGGCCGTGGGTTTCAATGATGATCTATAGGCCATGTGTTTGAATGATGATCTATAGGCCGTGGGTTTCAATGATGATCTATAGGCCGTGGGTTTGAATGATGATCTATAGGCCATGAATGATGATCTATAGGCCGTGGGTTTCAATGATGATCTATAGGCCGTGGGTTTCAATGATGATCTATAGGCCGTGGGTTTCAATGATGATCTATAGGCCATGGGTTTCAATGATGATTTATAGGCCGTGGGTTTCAATGATGATTTATAGGCCGTGGGTTTCAATGATGATCTATTGGCCGTGGGTTTGAATGATGATCTATAGGCCGTGGGTTTCAATGATGATCTATAGGCCGTGGGTTTGAATGATGATCTATAGGCCGTGGGTTTGAATGATGATCTATAGGCCGTGGGTTTGAATGATGATCTATAGGCCGTGGGTTTGAATGATGATCTATAGGCCGTGGGTTTGAATGATGATCTATAGGCCGTGGGTTTGAATGATGATCTATAGGCCGTGGGTTTGAATGATGATCTATTGGCCGTGGGTTTGAATGATGATCTATAGGCCGTGGGTTTCAATGATGATCTATAGGCCGTGGGTTTCAATGATGATCTATAGGCCATGGGTTTGAATGCTGATCTATAGGCCGTGGGTTTGAATGATGATCTATAGGCCATGGGTTTCAATGATGATCTATTGGTCGTGGGTTTCAATGATGATCTATAGGCCGTGGGTTTCAATGATGATCTATAGGCCGTGGGTTTCAATGATGATCTATAGGCCGTGGGTTTCAATGATGATCTATAGGCCGTGGGTTTCAATGATGATCTATAGGCCGTGGGTTTCAATGATGATCTATAGGCCGTGGGTTTCAATGATGATCTATAGGCTATGGGTTTCAATGATGATCTATAGGCTGTGGGTTTCAATGATGATCTATAGGCCGTGGGTTTCAATGATGATCTATAGGCCGTGGGTTTGAATGATGATCTATAGGCTGTGGGTTTCAATGATGATCTATAGGCCATGGGTTTCAATGATGATCTATAGGCTGTGGGTTTCAATGATGATCTATAGGCCGTGGGTTTGAATGATGTGGGTGAAAATCACAAGGCTATTCAGCAAAAACAAAACATTTCTACATTGCGATTGTGATCTTTCGGTTTAAAGTAATACCTTACTGGAATTTAGCTTGACAGATAGGTAGAACTGATATGGCAGGATACTGTTCCTAAGGTGGAAGGAGTTTGCACTAATATCACATTAATTGTTTTAAGTAAATGATTTTATAAGCCTAATCATCTCTCCATCAGATAAACCTAATCCATCAGATAAACCTAATCCATCAGATTAACATAAGCCATCAGATAAACCTAGGCCATCAGATAAACCTAGGCCATCAGATAAACCTAATCCATCAGATAAACCTAATCCATCAGATAAACCTAGGCCATCAGATAAACCTAGGCCATCAGATAAACATAATTCATCAGATAAACCTAGGCCATCAGATAAACCTAGGCCATCAGATAAACCTAATCCATCAGATAAACCTAATCCATCAGATAAACCTAATCCATCAGATAAACATAATCCATCAGATAAACCTAATCCATCAGATAAACCTAATCCATCAGATAAACCTAATACATCAGATAAACCTAGGCCATCAGATAAACCTAATATATCAGATAAACCTAATCCATCAGATAAACCTAATCCATCAGATAAACCTAATCCATCAGATAAACCTAATCCATCAGATAAACCTAGGCCATCAGATAAACATAGGCCATTAGATAAACATAGGCCATTAGAAAACCTAGGCCATCAGATAAACCTAGGCCATCAGATAAACCTAGGCCATCAGATAAACCTAATCCATCAGATAAACCTAATCCATCAGATAAACCTAATCCATCAGATAAACCTAATCCATCAGATAAACCTAATCCATCAGATAAACCTAGGCCATCAGATAAACCTAATCCATCAGATAAACCTAATCCATCAGATAAACCTAATCCATCAGATAAACCTAGGCCATCAGATAAACCTAATCCATCAGATAAACCTAGGCCATCAGATAAACCTAATCCATCAAATAAACCTAGGCCATCAGATAAACCTAGGCCATCAGATAAACCTAGGCCATCAGATAAACCTAGGCCATCAGATAAACCTAATCCATCAGATAAACCTAATCCATCAGATAAACCTAGGCCATCAGATAAACCTAATCCATCAGATAAACCTAATCCATCAGATAAACCTAATCCATCAGATAAACCTAATCCATTAGATAAACCTAATCCATCAGATAAACATTATCCATCAGATAAACCTAGGCCATCAGATAAACCTAATCCATCAGATAAACCTAATCCATCAGATAAACCTAGGCCATCAGATAAACCTAGGCCATCAGATAAACATTATCCATTGGATAAACATAATGATACTAAGTGTTATCTATCAACATGTATACTATAATAAAAACTACATGAGTAGAGGGTGTCTGCATGAATTCATTCTCTTCACTGTCACTTAACATATGTAGGTGTGCGTGCATGCGTGCGTGTGTGTGTGTGTATGAGTGTATGTGTGTATGCATGCATGTAGGAACATATGTATGCGTGCATGTAGGAAAGAATGTATGCGTGCATGTAGGAACGTATGTATGTGTGCATGTAGGAACATATGTATGTGTGCATGTAGGAACGTATGTATGTGTGCATGTAGGAACGTATGTATGTGTGCATGTAGGAACGTATGTATGTGTGTATGTAGGAACGTATGTATGTGTGCATGTAGGAACGTGTGTATGTGTGCATGTAGGAACGTATGTATGTGTGCATGTAGGAACGTGTGTATGTGTGCATGTAGGAACGTATGTATGTGTGTATGTAGGAACGTATGTATGTGTGCATGTAGGAACGTATGTATGTGTGCATGTAGGAACGTATGTATGTGTGCATGTAGGAACGTATGTATGTGTGCATGTAGGAACGTGTGTATGTGTGCATGTAGGCACGTATGTCTGTATGTATGTAGGAACGTATATATGTATGCATGTAGGAACGTATGTATGTGTGCATGTAGGCACGTATGTCTGTATGTATGTAGGAACGTATGTATGTGTGTATGTAGTATGTATGCATGCATGTAGGAACGTATGTATGTGTGTATGTAGGAACGTATGTATGTGTGTATGTAGTATGTATGCATGCATGTAGGAACGTATGTATGTGTGTATGTAGGAACGTATGTATGTATGCATGTAGGAACGTATGTATGCGTGCATGTAGGAACGTATGTATGTGTGTATGTAGTAACGTATGTATGCAAGTAAGTAGGGAGGTATGTATGTGTGCATGTAGGAACGTATGTATGTGTGTATGTAGTATGTATGCATGCATGTAGGAATGTGTGTATGTAGTATGTATGCATGCATGTAGGAACGTATGTATGTGTGTACGTAGTATGTATGCATGTATGTAGGAACGTATGTATGTGTGTATGTAGGAACGTATGTATGTGTGTATGTAGGAACGTATGTATGTGTGCATGTAGGAACGTATGTATGTGTGTATGTAGGAACGTATGTATGTGTGCATGTAGGAACGTATGTATGCGTGCATGTAGGAACGTATGTATGTGTGTATGTAGGAACGTATGTATGCATGTAAGTAGGGAGGTATGTATGTGTGCATGTAGGAACGTATGTATGTGTGTATGTAGTATGTATGCATGCATGTAGGAACGTATGTATGTGTGTATGTAGTATGTATGCATGCATGTAGGAACGTATGTATGTGTGTACGTAGTATGTATGCATGTATGTATGTGTGTATGTAGGAACGTATGTATGTGTGTATGTAGGAACGTATGTATGTGTGCATGTAGGAACGTATGTATGTGTGTATGTAGGAACGTATGTATGTGTGCATGTAGGAACGTATGTATGCGTGCATGTAGGAACGTATGTATGTGTGTATGTAGGAACGTATGTATGCATGTAAGTAGGGAGGTATGTATGTGTGCATGTAGGAACGTATGTATGTGTGCATGTAGGAACGTGTGTATGTATGTATGTAGGAACGTATGTATGTATGTGTGTATGTAGGAACGTATGTATGTGTGCATGTAGGAACGTATGTATGTGTGTATGTAGGAACGTATGTATGTGTGTATGTAGGAACGTATGTATGTGTGTATGTAGGAACGTATGTCTGTATGTGTGTATGTAGGAACGTATGTATGCATGTAAGTAGGGAGGTATGTATGTGTGCATGTAGGAACGTATGTATGTGTGTATGTAGGAACATATGTATGTGTGCATGTAGGAACGTATGTATGTGTGCATGTAGGAACGTATGTATGTGTGCATGTAGGAACGTATGTATGTGTGCATGTAGGAACGTATGTGTGCATGTAGGAACGTGTGTATGTGTGCATGTAGGAACGTATGTATGTGTGCATGCATGTAGGAACGTATGTATGTTTGCATGTAGGAACGTATGTATGTGTGCATGCATGTAGGAACGTATGTATGTGTGCATGTAGGAACGTATGTATGTGTGCATGCATGTAGGAACGTATGTATGTGTGCATGTAGGAACGTATGTATGTGTGTATGCATGTAGGAACGTATGTATGTGTGCATGTAGGAACGTATATATGTGTGCATGTAGGAACGTATGTATGTATGTAGGAACGTATGTATGTATGTAGGAACGTATGTATGTGTGTATGTAGTATGTATGCATGCATGTAGGAACGTATGTATGTGTGTATGTAGTATGTATGCATGTATGTAGGAACATATGTATGTGTGTATGTAGGAACGTATGTATGTGTGTATGTAGTATGTATGTATGTATGTAGGAAAATAGGAATGTCTGACCAGATTGTATATGGTAGTTTATGCTCAGTCTGACCTGATTGTAGATGGTAGTTTATGCTCAGTCTGACCAGATTGTAGATGGTAGTTTATGCTCAGTCTGACCAGATTGTATATGGTAGTTTATGCTCAGTCTGACCAGATTGTATATGGTAGTTTATGCTCAATCTGACGTGATTGTATATGGTAGTTTCTGCTCAGTCTGACCAGATTGTAGATGGTAGTTTATGCTCAGTCTGACCAGATTGTATATGGTAGTTTATGCTCAGTCTGACCAGATTGTAGATGGTAGTTTATGCTCAGTCTGACCAGATTGTAGATGGTAGTTTATGCTCAGTCTTACTAGATTGTATATGGTAGTTTATGCTCAGTCTTACTAGATTGTATATGGTAGTTTATGCTCAGTCTGACCAGATTGTAGATGGTAGTTTATGCTCAGTCTGACCAGATTGTATATGGTAGTTTATGCTCAGTCTTACTAGATTGTATATGGTAGTTTATGCTCAGTCTGACCAGATTGTAGATGGTAGTTTATGCTCAGTCTGACGAGATTGTATATGGTAGTTTATGCTCAGTCTGACCAGATTGTAGATGGTAGTTTATGCTCAGTCTTACTAGATTGTATATGGTAGTTTATGCTCAGTCCGACCAGATTGTAGATGGTAGTTTATGCTCAGTCTGACCAGATTGTATATGGCAGTTTATGCTCAGTCTGACCAGATTGTATATGGTAGTTTATGCTCAGTCTGACCAGATTGTATATGGTAGTTTATGCTGAGTCTTACTAGATTGTATATGGTAGTTTATGCTCAGTCTGACCAGATTGTAGATGGTAGTTTATGCTCAGTCTGACCAGATTGTATATGGTAGTTTATGCTGAGTCTTACTAGATTGTATATGGTAGTTTATGCTCAGTCTGACCAGATTGTATATGGTAGTTTATGCTCAGTCTGACCAGATTGTATATGGTAGTTTATGCTCAGTCTGACCAGATTGTATATGGTAGTTTATGCTCAGTCTGACCAGATTGTATATGGTAGTTTATGCTCAGTCTGACCAGATTGTATATGGTAGTTTATGCTCAGTCTGACCAGATTGTAGATGGTAGTTTATGCTCAGTCTGACCAGATTGTATATGGTAGTTTATGCTCAGTCTGACCAGATTGTATATGGTAGTTTATGCTCAGTCTGACCAGATTGTATATGGTAGTTTATGCTCAGTCTGACCAGATTGTATATGGTAGTTTATGCTCAGTCTGACCAGATTGTAGATGGTAGTTTATGCTCAGTCTGACCAGATTGTATATGGTAGTTTATGCTCAGTCTGACCAGATTGTATATGGTAGTTTATGCTCAGTCTGACCAGATTGTATATGGTAGTTTATGCTCAGTCTGACCAGATTGTATATGGTAGTTTATGCTCAGTCTGACCAGATTGTAGATGGTAGTTTATGCTCAGTCTGACCAGATTGTATATGGTAGTTTATGCTCAGTCTGACCAGATTGTAGATGGTAGTTTATGCTCAGTCTGACCAGATTGTAGATGGTAGTTTATGCTCAGTCTGACCAGATTGTAGATGGTAGTTTATGCTCAGTCTGACCAGATTGTATATGGTAGTTTATGCTCAGTCTGCCAGATTGTATATGGTAGTTTATGCTCAGTCTGACCAGATTGTATATGGTAGTTTATGCTCAGTCTGACCAGATTGTATATGGTAGTTTATGCTCAGTCTGACCAGATTGTATATAGCAGTTTATGCTCAGTCTGACCAGATTGTATATGGTAGTTTATGCTCAGTCTTGCCAGATTGTAGTTTATGCTCAGTCTTACCAGATTGTAGATGGTAGTTTATGCTCAGTCTGACCAGATTGTAGATGGTAGTTTATGCTCAGTCTGACCAGATTGTAGATGGTAGTTTATGCTCAGTCTGACCAGATTGTATATGGTAGTTTATGCTCAGTCTGACCAGATTGTAGATGGTAGTTTATGCTCAGTCTGACCAGATTGTATATGGTAGTTTATGCTCAGTCTGACCAGATTGTAGATGGTAGTTTATGCTCAGTCTTACCAGATTGTATATGGTAGTTTATGCTCAGTCTGACCAGATTGTATATGGTAGTTTATGCTCAGTCTGACCAGATTGTATATGGTAGTTTATGCTCAGTCTGACCAGATTGTAGATGGTAGTTTATGCTCAGTCTGACCAGATTGTATATGGTAGTTTATGCTCAGTCTGACCAGATTGTATATGGTAGTTTATGCTCAGTCTGACCAGATTGTATATGGTAGTTTATGCTCAGTCTGACCAGATTGTATATGGTAGTTTATGCTCAGTCTGACGTGATTGTATATGGTAGTTTATGCTCAGTCTGACGTGATTGTATATGGTAGTTTATGCTCAGTCTGACCAGATTGTATATGGCAGTTTATGCTCAGTCTGACCAGATTGTAGATGGTAGTTTATGCTCAGTCTGACCAGATTGTAGATGGTAGTTTATGCTCAGTCTGACCAGATTGTAGATGGTAGTTTATGCTCAGTCTGACCAGATTGTATATGGCAGTTTATGCTCAGTCTTGCCAGATTGTATATGGTAGTTTATGCTCAGTCTTGCCAGATTGTATATGGTAGTTTATGCTCAGTCTGATCAGATTGTAGATGGTAGTTTATGCTCAGTCTTGCCAGATTGTATATGGTAGTTTATGCTCAGTCTGACCAGATTGTATATAGCAGTTTATGCTCAGTCTGACCAGATTGTATATGGTAGTTTATGCTCAGTCTTGCCAGATTGTAGTTTATGCTCAGTCTTACCAGATTGTAGATGGTAGTTTATGCTCAGTCTGACCAGATTGTAGATGGTAGTTTATGCTCAGTCTGACCAGATTGTAGATGGTAGTTTATGCTCAGTCTGACCAGATTGTATATGGCAGTTTATGCTCAGTCTGACCAGATTGTAGATGGTAGTTTATGCTCAGTCTGATCAGATTGTATATAGCAGTTTATGCTCAGTCTGACCAGATTGTAGATGGTAGTTTATGCTCAGTCTTGCCAGATTGTATATGGTAGTTTATGCTCAGTCTGACCAGATTGTAGATGGTAGTTTATGCTCAGTCTGACCAGATTGTATATGGTAGTTTATGCTGAGTCTTACTAGATTGTATATGGTAGTTTATGCTCAGTCTGACCAGATTGTATATGGTAGTTTATGCTCAGTCTGACCAGATTGTATATGGCAGTTTATGCTCAGTCTGATCAGATTGTAGATGGTAGTTTATGCTCAGTCTGACCAGATTGTATATGGTAGTTTATGCTCAGTCTGACCAGATTGTATATGGTAGTTTATGCTCAGTCTGACGTGATTGTATATGGTAGTTTATGCTCAGTCTGACGTAATTGTATATGGTAGTTTATGCTCAGTCTGACCAGATTGTATATGGCAGTTTATGCTCAGTCTGACCAGATTGTAGATGGTAGTTTATGCTCAGTCTGACCAGATTGTAGATGGTAGTTTATGCTCAGTCTGACCAGATTGTAGATGGTAGTTTATGCTCAGTCTGACCAGATTGTATATGGCAGTTTATGCTCAGTCTTGCCAGATTGTATATGGTAGTTTATGCTCAGTCTTGCCAGATTGTATATGGTAGTTTATGCTCAGTCTGATCAGATTGTAGATGGTAGTTTATGCTCAGTCTGACCAGATTGTATATAGCAGTTTATGCTCAGTCTGACCAGATTGTATATGGTAGTTTATGCTCAGTCTTGCCAGATTGTAGTTTATGCTCAGTCTTACCAGATTGTAGATGGTAGTTTATGCTCAGTCTGACCAGATTGTAGATGGTAGTTTATGCTCAGTCTGACCAGATTGTAGATGGTAGTTTATGCTCAGTCTGACCAGATTGTATATGGCAGTTTATGCTCAGTCTGACCAGATTGTAGATCGTAGTTTATGCTCAGTCTGATCAGATTGTATATAGCAGTTTATGCTCAGTCTGACCAGATTGTAGATGGTAGTTTATGCTCAGTCTTGCCAGATTGTATATGGTAGTTTATGCTCAGTCTGATCAGATTGTATATGGTAGTTTATGCTCAGTCTTACCAAATTGTAGATGGTAGTTTATGCTCAGTCTGACTAGATTGTATATGGTAGTTTATGCTCAGTCTGACCATATTGTATATGGCAGTTTATGCTCAGTCTGACCAGATTGTAGATGGCAGTTCTCAGTCTGACCAGATTGTAGATGGTAGTTTATGCTCAGTCTGACCAGATTGTAGATGGTAGTTTATGCTCAGTCTGATCAGATTGTATATGGCAGTTTATGCTCAGTCTGACCAGATTGTAGATGGTAGTTTATGCTCAGTCTGACCAGATTGTAGATGGTAGTTTATGCTCAGTCTGACCAGATTGTGTAGATGGCAGTTTATGCTCAGTCTGACCAGATTGTAGATGGTAGTTTATGCTCAGTCTGACCAGATTGTATATGGCAGTTGCTCAGTCTGACCAGATTGTATATGGCAGTTGCTCAGTCTGACCAGATTGTATATGGCAGTTGCTCAGTCTGACCAGATTGTATATGTTAGTTTATGCTCAGTCTGACCAGATTGTATATGGTAGTTTATGCTCAGTCTGACCATATTGTATATGGCAGTTTATGCTCAGTCTGACCAGATTGTAGATGGTAGTTTATGCTCAGTCTGACCAGATTGTAGATGGTAGTTTATGCTCAGTCTGACCAGATTATAGATGGTAGTTTATGCTCTGTCTTACCAGATTGTAGATGGTAGTTTATGCTCAGTCTGACCAGATTGTATATGGTAGTTTATGCTCAGTCTGACCAGATTGTAGATGGTAGTTTATGCTCAGTTTTGCCAGATTGTATATGGTAGTTTATGCTCAGTCTGACCAGATTGTATATGGTAGTTTATGCTCAGTCTGACGTGATTGTATATGGTAGTTTATGCTCAGTCTGACCAGATTGTAGATGGTAGTTTATGCTCAGTTTTGCCAGATTGTATATGGTAGTTTATGCTCAGTCTGACCAGATTGTAGATGGTAGTTTATGCTCAGTCTGACCAGATTGTATATGGTAGTTTATGCTCAGTCTGACCAGATTGTATATGGTAGTTTATGCTCAGTCTGACCAGATTGTATATGGTAGTTTATGCTCAGTCTGACCTGATTGTAGATGGTAGTTTATGCTCAGTCTGACCAGATTGTAGATGGTAGTTTATGCTCAGTCTGACCAGATTGTATATGGTAGTTTATGCTCAGTCTGACCATATTGTATATGGCAGTTTATGCTCAGTCTGACCATATTGTATATGGCAGTTTATGCTCAGTCTGACCAGATTGTAGATGGCAGTTTATGCTCAGTCTGACCAGATTGTAGATGGTAGTTTATGCTCAGTCTGATCAGATTGTATATGGTAGTTTATGCTCAGTCTTGCCAGATTGATTATGGTAGTTTATGCTCAATCTGACCAGATTGTATATGGTAGTTTATGCTCAGTCTGACCAGATTGTAGATGGCAGTTTATGCTCAGTCTGACCAGATTGTAGATGGCAGTTTATGCTCAGTCTGACCAGATTGTAGATGGCAGTTTATGCTCAGTCTGACCAGATTGTAGATGGTAGTTTATGCTCCGTCTGACCAGATTGTATATGGTAGTTTATGCTCAGTCTGACCAGATTGTATATGGTAGTTTATGCTCAGTCTGACCAGATTGTATATGGTAGTTTATGCTCAGTCTGACCAGATTGTATATGGTAGTTTATGCTCAGTCTGACCAGATTGTATATGGTAGTTTATGCTCAGTCTGACCAGATTGTAGATGGTAGTTTATGCTCAGTCTGACCAGATTGTATATGGTAGTTTATGCTCAGTCTGACCAGATTGTAGATGGTAGTTTATGCTCAGTCTGACCAGATTGTATATGGTAGTTTATGCTCAGTCTGACCAGATTGTAGATGGTAGTTTATGCTCAGTCTGACCAGATTGTATATGGTAGTTTATGCTCAGTCTGACCAGATTGTAGATGGTAGTTTATGCTCAGTCTGACCAGATTGTATATGGTAGTTTATGCTCAGTCTGACCAGATTGTATATGGTAGTTTATGCTCAGTCTGACCAGATTGTATATGGTAGTTTA
The DNA here is from genome assembly GCA_014843695.1 of Archivesica marissinica. Taxonomy (NCBI): domain Eukaryota; kingdom Metazoa; phylum Mollusca; class Bivalvia; order Venerida; family Vesicomyidae; genus Archivesica; species Archivesica marissinica. The sequence continues at coordinate 6,140,612 of CM026390.1, read as the reverse complement.
TGCTCAGTCTGACCAGATTGTAGATGGTAGTTTATGCTCAGTCTGACCAGATTGTATATGGTAGTTTATGCTCAGTCTGACCAGATTGTATATGGTAGTTTATGCTCAGTCTGACCAGATTGTATATGGTAGTTTATGCTCAGTCTGACCAGATTGTATATGGTAGTTTATGCTCAGTCTGACCAGATTGTATATGGTAGTTTATGCTCAGTCTGACCAGATTGTAGATGGTAGTTTATGCTCAGTCTGACCAGATTGTATATGGTAGTTTATGCTCAGTCTGACCAGATTGTATATGGTAGTTTATGCTCAGTCTGACCAGATTGTATATGGTAGTTTATGCTCAGTCTGACCAGATTGTATATGGTAGTTTATGCTCAGTCTGACCAGATTGTATATGGTAGTTTATGCTCAGTCTGACCAGATTGTATATGGTAGTTTATGCTCAGTCTGACCAGATTGTAGATGGTAGTTTATGCTCAGTCTGACCAGATTGTAGATGGTAGTTTATGCTCAGTCTGACCAGATTGTAGATGGTAGTTTATGCTCAGTCTGACCAGATTGTATATGGCAGTTTATGCTCAGTCTTGCCAGATTGTATATGGTAGTTTATGCTCAGTCTTGCCAGATTGTATATGGTAGTTTATGCTCAGTCTGATCAGATTGTAGATGGTAGTTTATGCTCAGTCTTGCCAGATTGTATATGGTAGTTTATGCTCAGTCTGACCAGATTGTATATAGCAGTTTATGCTCAGTCTGACCAGATTGTATATGGTAGTTTATGCTCAGTCTTGCCAGATTGTAGTTTATGCTCAGTCTTACCAGATTGTAGATGGTAGTTTATGCTCAGTCTGACCAGATTGTAGATGGTAGTTTATGCTCAGTCTGACCAGATTGTAGATGGTAGTTTATGCTCAGTCTGACCAGATTGTATATGGCAGTTTATGCTCAGTCTGACCAGATTGTAGATGGTAGTTTATGCTCAGTCTGATCAGATTGTATATAGCAGTTTATGCTCAGTCTGACCAGATTGTAGATGGTAGTTTATGCTCAGTCTTGCCAGATTGTATATGGTAGTTTATGCTCAGTCTGACCAGATTGTAGATGGTAGTTTATGCTCAGTCTGACCAGATTGTATATGGTAGTTTATGCTGAGTCTTACTAGATTGTATATGGTAGTTTATGCTCAGTCTGACCAGATTGTATATGGTAGTTTATGCTCAGTCTGACCAGATTGTATATGGCAGTTTATGCTCAGTCTGATCAGATTGTAGATGGTAGTTTATGCTCAGTCTGACCAGATTGTATATGGTAGTTTATGCTCAGTCTGACCAGATTGTATATGGTAGTTTATGCTCAGTCTGACGTGATTGTATATGGTAGTTTATGCTCAGTCTGACGTGATTGTATATGGTAGTTTATGCTCAGTCTGACCAGATTGTATATGGTAGTTTATGCTCAGTCTGACCAGATTGTAGATGGTAGTTTATGCTCAGTCTGACCAGATTGTAGATGGTAGTTTATGCTCAGTCTGACCAGATTGTAGATGGTAGTTTATGCTCAGTCTGACCAGATTGTATATGGCAGTTTATGCTCAGTCTTGCCAGATTGTATATGGTAGTTTATGCTCAGTCTTGCCAGATTGTATATGGTAGTTTATGCTCAGTCTGATCAGATTGTAGATGGTAGTTTATGCTCAGTCTGACCAGATTGTATATAGCAGTTTATGCTCAGTCTGACCAGATTGTATATGGTAGTTTATGCTCAGTCTTGCCAGATTGTAGTTTATGCTCAGTCTTACCAGATTGTAGATGGTAGTTTATGCTCAGTCTGACCAGATTGTAGATGGTAGTTTATGCTCAGTCTGACCAGATTGTAGATGGTAGTTTATGCTCAGTCTGACCAGATTGTATATGGTAGTTTATGCTCAGTCTGACCAGATTGTAGATGTAGTTTATGCTCAGTCTGATCAGATTGTATATGGTAGTTTATGCTCAGTCTGACCAGATTGTAGATGGTAGTTTATGCTCAGTCTTGCCAGATTGTATATGGTAGTTTATGCTCAGTCTGACCAGATTGTATATGGTAGTTTATGCTCAGTCTTACCAGATTGTAGATGGTAGTTTATGCTCAGTCTGACTAGATTGTATATGGTAGTTTATGCTCAGTCTGACCAGATTGTATATGGTAGTTTATGCTCAGTCTGACCAGATTGTAGATGGCAGTTTATGCTCAGTCTTACCAGATTGTATATGGTAGTTTATGCTCAGTCTGACCAGATTGTAGATGGTAGTTTATGCTCAGTCTGATCAGATTGTATATGGTAGTTTATGCTCAGTCTGACCAGATTGTAGATGGTAGTTTATGCTCAGTCTGACCAGATTGTATATGGTAGTTTATGCTCAGTCTGACCAGATTGTAGATGGCAGTTTATGCTCAGTCTGACCAGATTGTAGATGGTAGTTTATGCTCAGTCTGACCAGATTGTAGATGGTAGTTTATGCTCAGTCTGACCAGATTGTATATGGTAGTTTTGCTCAGTCTGACCAGATTGTATATGGCAGTTTTGCTCAGTCTGACCAGATTGTATATGGTAGTTTATGCTCAGTCTGACCAGATTGTATATGGTAGTTTATGCTCAGTCTGACCAGATTGTATATGGTAGTTTATGCTCAGTCTGACCAGATTGTAGATGGTAGTTTATGCTCAGTCTGACCAGATTGTAGATGGTAGTTTATGCTCAGTCTGACCAGATTATAGATGGTAGTTTATGCTCTGTCTTACCAGATTGTATATGGTAGTTTATGCTCAGTCTGACCAGATTGTAGATGGTAGTTTATGCTCAGTCTGACCAGATTGTATATGGTAGTTTATGCTCAGTCTGACCAGATTGTAGATGGTAGTTTATGCTCAGTCTGACCAGATTGTATATGGTAGTTTATGCTCAGTCTGACCAGATTGTATATGGTAGTTTATGCTCAGTCTGACGTGATTGTATATGGTAGTTTATGCTCAGTCTGACCAGATTGTAGATGGTAGTTTATGCTCAGTTTTGCCAGATTGTATATGGTAGTTTATGCTCAGTCTGACCAGATTGTAGATGGTAGTTTATGCTCTGTCTGACCAGATTGTATATGGTAGTTTATGCTCAGTCTGACCAGATTGTATATGGTAGTTTATGCTCAGTCTGACCAGATTGTATATGGTAGTTTATGCTCAGTCTGACCTGATTGTAGATGGTAGTTTATGCTCAGTCTGACCAGATTGTAGATGGTAGTTTATGCTCAGTCTGACCAGATTGTATATGGTAGTTTATGCTCAGTCTGACCATATTGTATATGGCAGTTTATGCTCAGTCTGACCATATTGTATATGGCAGTTTATGCTCAGTCTGACCAGATTGTAGATGGCAGTTTATGCTCAGTCTGACCAGATTGTAGATGGTAGTTTATGCTCAGTCTGATCAGATTGTATATGGTAGTTTATGCTCAGTCTTGCCAGATTGATTATGGTAGTTTATGCTCAATCTGACCAGATTGTATATGGTAGTTTATGCTCAGTCTGACCAGATTGTAGATGGCAGTTTATGCTCAGTCTGACCAGATTGTAGATGGCAGTTTATGCTCAGTCTGACCAGATTGTAGATGGCAGTTTATGCTCAGTCTGACCAGATTGTAGATGGTAGTTTATGCTCCGTCTGACCAGATTGTATATGGTAGTTTATGCTCAGTCTGACCAGATTGTATATGGTAGTTTATGCTCAGTCTGACCATATTGTATATGGTACTTTATGCTCAGTCTGACCAGATTGTATATGGTAGTTTATGCTCAGTCTGACCAGATTGTATATGGTAGTTTATGCTCAGTCTGACCAGATTGTAGATGGTAGTTTATGCTCAGTCTGACCAGATTGTAGATGGTAGTTTATGCTCAGTCTGACCAGATTATAGATGGTAGTTTATGCTCTGTCTTACCAGATTGTATATGGTAGTTTATGCTCAGTCTGACCAGATTGTATATGGTAGTTTATGCTCAGTCTGACCAGATTGTATATGGCAGTTTATGCTCAGTCTGATCAGATTGTAGATGGTAGTTTATGCTCAGTCTGACCAGATTGTATATGGTAGTTTATGCTCAGTCTGACCAGATTGTATATGGTAGTTTATGCTCAGTCTGACGTGATTGTATATGGTAGTTTATGCTCAGTCTGACGTAATTGTATATGGTAGTTTATGCTCAGTCTGACCAGATTGTATATGGCAGTTTATGCTCAGTCTGACCAGATTGTATATGGTAGTTTATGCTGAGTCTTACTAGATTGTATATGGTAGTTTATGCTCAGTCTGACCAGATTGTATATGGTAGTTTATGCTCAGTCTGACCAGATTGTATATGGCAGTTTATGCTCAGTCTGATCAGATTGTAGATGGTAGTTTATGCTCAGTCTGACCAGATTGTATATGGTAGTTTATGCTCAGTCTGACCAGATTGTATATGGTAGTTTATGCTCAGTCTGACGTGATTGTATATGGTAGTTTATGCTCAGTCTGACGTGATTGTATATGGTAGTTTATGCTCAGTCTGACCAGATTGTATATGGCAGTTTATGCTCAGTCTGACCAGATTGTAGATGGTAGTTTATGCTCAGTCTGACCAGATTGTAGATGGTAGTTTATGCTCAGTCTGACCAGATTGTAGATGGTAGTTTATGCTCAGTCTGACCAGATTGTATATGGCAGTTTATGCTCAGTCTTGCCAGATTGTATATGGTAGTTTATGCTCAGTCTTGCCAGATTGTATATGGTAGTTTATGCTCAGTCTGATCAGATTGTAGATGGTAGTTTATGCTCAGTCTTGCCAGATTGTATATGGTAGTTTATGCTCAGTCTGACCAGATTGTATATAGCAGTTTATGCTCAGTCTGACCAGATTGTATATGGTAGTTTATGCTCAGTCTTGCCAGATTGTAGTTTATGCTCAGTCTTACCAGATTGTAGATGGTAGTTTATGCTCAGTCTGACCAGATTGTAGATGGTAGTTTATGCTCAGTCTGACCAGATTGTAGATGGTAGTTTATGCTCAGTCTGACCAGATTGTATATGGCAGTTTATGCTCAGTCTGACCAGATTGTAGATGGTAGTTTATGCTCAGTCTGATCAGATTGTATATAGCAGTTTATGCTCAGTCTGACCAGATTGTAGATGGTAGTTTATGCTCAGTCTTGCCAGATTGTATATGGTAGTTTATGCTCAGTCTGACCAGATTGTAGATGGTAGTTTATGCTCAGTCTGACCAGATTGTATATGGTAGTTTATGCTGAGTCTTACTAGATTGTATATGGTAGTTTATGCTCAGTCTGACCAGATTGTATATGGTAGTTTATGCTCAGTCTGACCAGATTGTATATGGCAGTTTATGCTCAGTCTGATCAGATTGTAGATGGTAGTTTATGCTCAGTCTGACCAGATTGTATATGGTAGTTTATGCTGAGTCTTACTAGATTGTATATGGTAGTTTATGCTCAGTCTGACCAGATTGTATATGGTAGTTTATGCTCAGTCTGACCAGATTGTATATGGCAGTTTATGCTCAGTCTGATCAGATTGTAGATGGTAGTTTATGCTCAGTCTGACCAGATTGTATATGGTAGTTTATGCTCAGTCTGACCAGATTGTAGATGGTAGTTTATGCTCAGTCTGACCAGATTGTATATGGTAGTTTATGCTCAGTCTGACCAGATTGTATATGGTAGTTTATGCTCAGTCTGACCAGATTGTATATGGTAGTTTATGCTCAGTCTGACCAGATTGTATATGGTAGTTTATGCTCAGTCTGACCAGATTGTATATGGTAGTTTATGCTCAGTCTGACCAGATTGTATATGGTAGTTTATGCTCAGTCTGACCAGATTGTATATGGTAGTTTATGCTCAGTCTGACCAGATTGTATATGGTAGTTTATGCTCAGTCTGACCAGATTGTAGATGGTAGTTTATGCTCAGTCTGACCAGATTGTAGATGGTAGTTTATGCTCAGTCTGACCAGATTGTAGATGGTAGTTTATGCTCAGTCTTACCAGATTGTATATGGTAGTTTATGCTCAGTCTGACCAGATTGTAGATGGTAGTTTATGCTCAGTCTGACCAGATTGTATATGGTAGTTTATGCTCAGTCTGACCAGATTGTAGATGGTAGTTTATGCTCAGTCTGCCAGATTGTATATGGTAGTTTATGCTCAGTCTGACCAGATTGTATATGGTAGTTTATGCTCAGTCTGACCAGATTGTATATGGTAGTTTATGCTCAGTCTGACCAGATTGTATATGGTAGTTTATGCTCAGTCTGACCAGATTGTATATGGTAGTTTATGCTCAGTCTGACCAGATTGTATATGGTAGTTTATGCTCAGTCTGACCAGATTGTATATGGTAGTTTATGCTCAGTCTGACCAGATTGTATATGGTAGTTTATGCTCAGTCTGACCAGATTGTATATGGTAGTTTATGCTCAGTCTGACCAGATTGTATATGGTAGTTTATGCTCAGTCTGACCAGATTGTATATGGTAGTTTATGCTCAGTCTGACCAGATTGTAGATGGTAGTTGCTCAGTCTGACCAGATTGTAGATGGTAGTTTATGCTCAGTCTGACCAGATTGTAGATGGTAGTTTATGCTCAGTCTGATCAGATTGTATATGGTAGTTTATGCTCAGTCTGACCAGATTGTATATGGTAGTTTATGCTCAGTCTGACCAGATTGTATATGGTAGTTTATGCTCAGTCTGACCAGATTGTAGATGGTAGTTTATGCTCAGTCTTACCAGATTGTAGATGGTAGTTTATGCTCAGTCTGACCAGATTGTATATGGTAGTTTATGCTCAGTCTGACCAGATTGTATATGGTAGTTTATGCTCAGTCTGGCCAGATTTGTGTAGTTTATGCTCAGTCTTACCAGATTGTATATGGTAGTTTATGCTCAGTCTTACCAGATTGTATATGGTAGTTTATGCTCAGTCTGACCAGATTGTATATGGTAGTTTATGCTCAGTCTGACCAGATTGTATATGGTAGTTTATGCTCAGTCTGACCAGATTGTAGATGGTAGTTTATGCTCAGTCTGACCAGATTGTATATGGTAGTTTATGCTCAGTCTGACCAGATTGTAGATGGTAGTTTATGCTCAGTCTGACCAGATTGTATATGGTAGTTTATGCTCAGTCTGACCAGATTGTAGATGGTAGTTTATGCTCAGTCTGACCAGATTGTATTTGGTAGTTTATGCTCAGTCTGACCATATTGTATATGGTAGTTTATGCTCAGTCTGACCAGATTGTAGATGGTAGTTTATGCTCAGTCTGACCAGATTGTATATGGTAGTTTATGCTCAGTCTGACCAGATTGTATATGGTAGTTTATGCTCAGTCTGACCAGATTGTAGATGGTAGTTTATGCTCAGTCTGACCAGATTGTATTTGGTAGTTTATGCTCAGTCTGACCAGATTGTATATGGTAGTTTATGCTCAGTCTGACCAGATTGTAGATGGTAGTTTATGCTCAGTCTGACCAGATTGTATTTGGTAGTTTATGCTCAGTCTGACCATATTGTATATGGTAGTTTATGCTCAGTCTGACCAGATTGTAGATGGTAGTTTATGCTCAGTCTGACCAGATTGTATATGGTAGTTTATGCTCAGTCTGACCAGATTGTATATGGCAGTTTATGCTCAGTCTGACCAGATTGTATATGGTAGTTTATGCTCAGTCTGACCAGATTGTATATGGTAGTTTATGCTCAGTCTGATCAGATTGTAGATGGTAGTTTATGCTCAGTCTGACCAGATTGTATAGTAGTTTATGCTCAGTCTGACCAGATTGTATATGTAGTTTATGCTCAGTCTGACCAGATTGTAGTTTTATGCTCAGTCTGACCAGATTGTATATGGTAGTTTATGCTCAGTCTGACCAGATTGTATATGGTAGTTTATGCTCAGTCTGACCAGATTGTAGATGGTAGTTTATGCTCAGTCTGACCAGATTGTATATGGTAGTTTATGCTCAGTCTGACCAGATTGTAGATGGTAGTTTATGCTGAGTCTTATTAGATTGTATATGGTAGTTTATGCTCAGTCTGACCAGATTGTAGATGGTAGTTTATGCTCAGTCTGACCAGATTGTATATGGTAGTTTATGCTCAGTCTGATCAGATTGTATATGGTAGTTTATGCTCAGTCTTACCAAATTGTAGATGGTAGTTTATGCTCAGTCCGACTAGATTGTATATGGTAGTTTATGCTCAGTCTGACCAGATTATAGATGGTAGTTTATG
>CM026390.1:6109299-6131287 GCA_014843695.1 Archivesica marissinica | reverse complement strand
TTGTATATGGTAGTTTATGCTCAGTCTGACCAGATTGTAGATGGTAGTTTATGCTCAGTTTTGCCAGATTGTATATGGTAGTTTATGCTCAGTCTGACCAGATTGTATATGGTAGTTTATGCTGAGTCTTACTAGATTGTATATGGTAGTTTATGCTCAGTCTGACCAGATTGTATATGGTAGTTTATGCTCAGTCTGACGTGATTGTATATAGTAGTTATGCTCAGTCTGACGTGATTGTATATGGTAGTTTATGCTCAGTCTGACCAGATTGTATATGGCAGTTTATGCTCAGTCTGACCAGATTGTAGATGGTAGTTTATGCTCAGTCTGACCAGATTGTAGATGGTAGTTTATGCTCAGTCTGACCAGATTGTAGATGGTAGTTTATGCTCAGTCTGACCAGATTGTATATGGCAGTTTATGCTCAGTCTTGCCAGATTGTATATGGTAGTTTATGCTCAGTCTTGCCAGATTGTATATGGTAGTTTATGCTCAGTCTGATCAGATTGTAGATGGTAGTTTATGCTCAGTCTTGCCAGATTGTATATGGTAGTTTATGCTCAGTCTGACCAGATTGTATATAGCAGTTTATGCTCAGTCTGACCAGATTGTATATGGTAGTTTATGCTCAGTCTTGCCAGATTGTAGTTTATGCTCAGTCTTACCAGATTGTAGATGGTAGTTTATGCTCAGTCTGACCAGATTGTAGATGGTAGTTTATGCTCAGTCTGACCAGATTGTAGATGGTAGTTTATGCTCAGTCTGACCAGATTGTATATGGCAGTTTATGCTCAGTCTGACCAGATTGTAGATGGTAGTTTATGCTCAGTCTGATCAGATTGTATATAGCAGTTTATGTTCAGTCTGACCAGATTGTAGATGGTAGTTTATGCTCAGTCTTGCCAGATTGTATATGGTAGTTTATGCTCAGTCTGACCAGATTGTAGATGGTAGTTTATGCTCAGTCTGACCAGATTGTATATGGTAGTTTATGCTGAGTCTTACTAGATTGTATATGGTAGTTTATGCTCAGTCTGACCAGATTGTATATGGTAGTTTATGCTCAGTCTGACCAGATTGTATATGGCAGTTTATGCTCAGTCTGATCAGATTGTAGATGGTAGTTTATGCTCAGTCTGACCAGATTGTATATGGTAGTTTATGCTCAGTCTGACCAGATTGTATATGGTAGTTTATGCTCAGTCTGACGTGATTGTATATGGTAGTTTATGCTCAGTCTGACGTAATTGTATATGGTAGTTTATGCTCAGTCTGACCAGATTGTATATGGCAGTTTATGCTCAGTCTGACCAGATTGTAGATGGTAGTTTATGCTCAGTCTGACCAGATTGTAGATGGTAGTTTATGCTCAGTCTGACCAGATTGTAGATGGTAGTTTATGCTCAGTCTGACCAGATTGTATATGGCAGTTTATGCTCAGTCTTGCCAGATTGTATATGGTAGTTTATGCTCAGTCTTGCCAGATTGTATATGGTAGTTTATGCTCAGTCTGATCAGATTGTAGATGGTAGTTTATGCTCAGTCTGACCAGATTGTATATAGCAGTTTATGCTCAGTCTGACCAGATTGTATATGGTAGTTTATGCTCAGTCTTGCCAGATTGTAGTTTATGCTCAGTCTTACCAGATTGTAGATGGTAGTTTATGCTCAGTCTGACCAGATTGTAGATGGTAGTTTATGCTCAGTCTGACCAGATTGTAGATGGTAGTTTATGCTCAGTCTGACCAGATTGTATATGGCAGTTTATGCTCAGTCTGACCAGATTGTAGATCGTAGTTTATGCTCAGTCTGATCAGATTGTATATAGCAGTTTATGCTCAGTCTGACCAGATTGTAGATGGTAGTTTATGCTCAGTCTTGCCAGATTGTATATGGTAGTTTATGCTCAGTCTGATCAGATTGTATATGGTAGTTTATGCTCAGTCTTACCAAATTGTAGATGGTAGTTTATGCTCAGTCCGACTAGATTGTATATGGTAGTTTATGCTCAGTCTGACCATATTGTATATGGCAGTTTATGCTCAGTCTGACCAGATTGTAGATGGCAGTTGCTCAGTCTTACCAAATTGTAGATGGTAGTTTATGCTCAGTCTGACCAGATTGTAGATGGTAGTTTATGCTCAGTCTGATCAGATTGTATATGGCAGTTTATGCTCAGTCTGACCAGATTGTAGATGGTAGTTTATGCTCAGTCTGACCAGATTGTAGATGGTAGTTTATGCTCAGTCTGACCAGATTGTGTAGATGGCAGTTTATGCTCAGTCTGACCAGATTGTAGATGGTAGTTTATGCTCAGTCTGACCAGATTGTATATGGCAGTTGCTCAGTCTGACCAGATTGTATATGGCAGTTGCTCAGTCTGACCAGATTGTATATGGCAGTTGCTCAGTCTGACCAGATTGTATATGTTAGTTTATGCTCAGTCTGACCAGATTGTATATGGTAGTTTATGCTCAGTCTGACCATATTGTATATGGCAGTTTATGCTCAGTCTGACCAGATTGTAGATGGTAGTTTATGCTCAGTCTGACCAGATTGTAGATGGTAGTTTATGCTCAGTCTGACCAGATTATAGATGGTAGTTTATGCTCTGTCTTACCAGATTGTATATGGTAGTTTATGCTCAGTCTGACCAGATTGTAGATGGTAGTTTATGCTCAGTCTGACCAGATTGTATATGGTAGTTTATGCTCAGTCTGACCAGATTGTAGATGGTAGTTTATGCTCAGTTTTGCCAGATTGTATATGGTAGTTTATGCTCAGTCTGACCAGATTGTATATGGTAGTTTATGCTCAGTCTGACGTGATTGTATATGGTAGTTTATGCTCAGTCTGACCAGATTGTAGATGGTAGTTTATGCTCAGTTTTGCCAGATTGTATATGGTAGTTTATGCTCAGTCTGACCAGATTGTAGATGGTAGTTTATGCTCAGTCTGACCAGATTGTATATGGTAGTTTATGCTCAGTCTGACCAGATTGTATATGGTAGTTTATGCTCAGTCTGACCAGATTGTATATGGTAGTTTATGCTCAGTCTGACCTGATTGTAGATGGTAGTTTATGCTCAGTCTGACCAGATTGTAGATGGTAGTTTATGCTCAGTCTGACCAGATTGTATATGGTAGTTTATGCTCAGTCTGACCATATTGTATATGGCAGTTTATGCTCAGTCTGACCATATTGTATATGGCAGTTTATGCTCAGTCTGACCAGATTGTAGATGGCAGTTTATGCTCAGTCTGACCAGATTGTAGATGGTAGTTTATGCTCAGTCTGATCAGATTGTATATGGTAGTTTATGCTCAGTCTTGCCAGATTGATTATGGTAGTTTATGCTCAATCTGACCAGATTGTATATGGTAGTTTATGCTCAGTCTGACCAGATTGTAGATGGCAGTTTATGCTCAGTCTGACCAGATTGTAGATGGCAGTTTATGCTCAGTCTGACCAGATTGTAGATGGTAGTTTATGCTCAGTCTGACCAGATTGTAGATGGTAGTTTATGCTCAGTCTGACCAGATTGTATATGGTAGTTTATGCTCAGTCTGACCAGATTGTATATGGTAGTTTATGCTCAGTCTGACCATATTGTATATGGTAGTTTATGCTCAGTCTGACCAGATTGTATATGGTAGTTTATGCTCAGTCTGACCAGATTGTATATGGTAGTTTATGCTCAGTCTGACCAGATTGTAGATGGTAGTTTATGCTCAGTCTGACCAGATTGTAGATGGTAGTTTATGCTCAGTCTGACCAGATTGTATATGGTAGTTTATGCTCAGTCTGACCAGATTGTAGATGGTAGTTTATGCTCAGTCTGACCAGATTGTATATGGTAGTTTATGCTCAGTCTGACCAGATTGTAGATGGTAGTTTATGCTCAGTCTGACCAGATTGTAGATGGTAGTTTATGCTCAGTCTTACCAGATTGTATATGGTAGTTTATGCTCAGTCTGACCAGATTGTAGATGGTAGTTTATGCTCAGTCTTACCAGATTGTAGATGGTAGTTTATGCTCAGTCTGACCAGATTGTAGATGGTAGTTTATGCTCAGTCTGACCAGATTGTATATGGCAGTTTATGCTCAGTCTGACCAGATTGTATATGGTAGTTTATGCTCAGTCTGACCAGATTGTAGATGGTAGTTTATGCTCAGTCTGACCAGATTGTAGATGGTAGTTTATGCTCAGTCTGACCAGATTGTAGATGGCAGTTTATGCTCAGTCTGACCAGATTGTAGATGGTAGTTTATGCTCAGTCTGACCAGATTGTATATGGTAGTTTATGCTCAGTCTGACCAGATTGTATATGGTAGTTTATGCTCAGTCTGACCAGATTGTATATGGTAGTTTATGCTCAGTCTGACCAGATTGTATATGGTAGTTTATGCTCAGACTGATCAGATTGTATATGGTAGTTTATGCTCAGTCTGTCCAGATTGTATACGGTAGTTTATGCTCAGTCTGACCAGATTGTATATGGTAGTTTATGCTCAGTCTGACCAGATTGTATATGGTAGTTTAAGCTCAGTCTTACCAGATTGTAGATGGTAGTTTATGCTCAGTCTGACTAGATTGTAGATGGTAGTTTATGCTCAGTCTGATCAGATTGTATATGGTAGTTTATGCTCAGTCTGACCAGATTGTAGATGGTAGTTTATGCTCAGTCTGATGAGTTTGTATATGGTAGTTTATGCTCAGTCTGACCAGATTGTATATGGTAGTTTATGCTCAGTCTGACCAGATTGTATATGGTAGTTTATGCTCAGTCTGATCAGATTGTATATGGTAGTTTATGCTCAGTCTGACCAGATTGTAGATGGTAGTTTATGCTCAGTCTGATCAGATTGTATATGGTAGTTTATGCTCAGTCTGATCAGATTGTATATGGTAGTTTATGCTCAGTCTGACCAGATTGTATATGGTAGTTTATGCTCAGTCTGACCAGATTATAGATGGTAGTTTATGCTCAGTCTTACCAGATTGTAGATGGTAGTTTATGCTCAGTCTGACCAGATTATAGATGGTAGTTTATGCTCAGTCTGACCAGATTGTATATGGTAGTTTATGCTCAGTCTGACCAGATTATAGATAGTAGTTTATGCTCAGTCTTACCAGATTGTATATGGTAGTTTATGCTCAGTCTTACCAGATTGTATATGGTAGTTTATGCTCAGTCTGACCAGATTATATTTGGTAGTTTATGCTCAGTCTGACCAGATTGTATATGGTAGTTTATGCTCAGTCTGACCAGATTGTAGATGGTAGTTTATGCTCAGTCTGACTAGATTATATTTGGTAGTTTATGCTCAGTCTGACCATATTGTATATGGTAGTTTATGCTCAGTCTGACCATATTGTATATGGTAGTTTATGCTCAGTCTGACCAGATTGTAGATGGTAGTTTATGCTCAGTCTGACCAGATTATATTTGGTAGTTTATGCTCAGTCTGACCATATTGTATATGGTAGTTTATGCTCAGTCTGACCAGATTGTAGATGGTAGTTTATGCTCAGTCTGACCAGATTATATTTGGTAGTTTATGCTCAGTCTGACCATATTGTATATGGTAGTTTATGCTCAGTCTGACCAGATTGTAGATGGTAGTTTATGCTCAGTCTGACCAGATTATATTTGGTAGTTTATGCTCAGTCTGACCATATTGTATATGGTAGTTTATGCTCAGTCTGACCAGATTGTAGATGGTAGTTTATGCTCAGTCTGACCAGATTATATTTGGTAGTTTATGCTCAGTCTGACCAGATTGTATATGGTAGTTTATGCTCAGTCTGACCAGATTGTAGATGGTAGTTTATGCTCAGTCTGACCAGATTGTATATGGTAGTTTATGCTCAGTCTGACCAGATTGTAGATGGTAGTTTATGCTCAGTCTGACCAGTTTATGCTCAGTCTGACCAGATTGTATATGGTAGTTTATGCTCAGTCTGACCAGATTGTATATGGTAGTTTATGCTCAGTCTGACCAGATTGTAGATGGTAGTTTATGCTCAGTCTGACCAGATTGTATATGGTAGTTTATGCTCAGTCTGACCAGATTGTAGATGGCAGTTTATGCTCAGTCTGACCAGATTGTAGATGGTAGTTTATGCTCAGTCTGACCAGATTGTATATGGTAGTTTATGCTCAGTCTGACCAGATTGTATATGGTAGTTTATGCTCAGTCTGACCAGATTGTATATGGTAGTTTATGCTCAGTCTGACCAGATTGTATATGGTAGTTTATGCTCAGTCTGACCAGATTGTATATGGTAGTTTATGCTCAGTCTGACCAGATTGTAGATGGGTTGTTGGTAGTTTATGCTCAGTCTGACCAGATTGTAGATGGTAGTTTATGCTCAGTCTGACCAGATTGTATATGGTAGTTTATGCTCAGTCTGACCAGATTGTATATGGTAGTTTATGCTCAGTCTGACCAGATTGTAGATGGTAGTTTATGCTCAGTCTGACCAGATTGTATATGGTAGTTTATGCTCAGTCTGACCAGATTGTATATGGTAGTTTATGCTCAGTCTGACCAGATTGTATATGGTAGTTTATGCTCAGTCTGACCAGATTGTATATGGTAGTTTATGCTCAGTCTGACCAGATTGTAGATGGTAGTTTATGCTCAGTCTGACCAGATTGTATATGGTAGTTTATGCTCAGTCTGACCAGATTGTATATGGTAGTTTATGCTCAGTCTGACCAGATTGTAGATGGTAGTTTATGCTCAGTCTGACCAGATTGTATATGGCAGTTTATGCTCAGTCTGACCAGATTGTATATGGTAGTTTATGCTCAGTCTTGCCGATTGTAGTTTATGCTCAGTCTACCAGATTGTAGATGGTAGTTTATGCTCAGTCTGACCAGATTGTAGATGGTAGTTTATGCTCAGTCTGACCAGATTGTAGATGGTAGTTTATGCTCAGTCTGACCAGATTGTATATGGCAGTTTATGCTCAGTCTGACCAGATTGTAGATGGTAGTTTATGCTCAGTCTGACCAGATTGTATATGGCAGTTTATGCTCAGTCTGACCAGATTGTAGATGGTAGTTTATGCTCAGTCTTACCAGATTGTATATGGTAGTTTATGCTCAGTCTGACCAGATTGTAGATGGTAGTTTATGCTCAGTCTGACCAGATTGTATATGGTAGTTTATGCTCAGTCTTACTAGATTGTATATGGTAGTTTATGCTCAGTCTGACCAGATTGTATATGGTAGTTTATGCTCAGTCTGACCAGATTGTATATGGCAGTTTATGCTCAGTCTGACCAGATTGTAGATGGTAGTTTATGCTCAGTCTGACCAGATTGTATATGGTAGTTTATGCTGAGTCTTACTAGATTGTATATGGTAGTTTATGCTCAGTCTGACCAGATTGTATATGGTAGTTTATGCTCAGTCTGACCAGATTGTATATGGAGTTTATGCTCAGTCTGATCAGATTGTAGATGGTAGTTTATGCTCAGTCTGACCAGATTGTATATGGTAGTTTATGCTCAGTCTGACCAGATTGTATATGGTAGTTTATGCTCAGTCTGACCAGATTGTATATGGTAGTTTATGCTCAGTCTGACCTGATTGTAGATGGTAGTTTATGCTCAGTCTGACCAGATTGTATATGGTAGTTTATGCTCAGTCTGACCAGATTGTAGATGGTAGTTTATGCTGAGTCTTACTAGATTGTATATGGTAGTTTACGCTCAGTCTGACCAGATTGTATATGGTAGTTTATGCTCAGTCTGACCAGATTGTAGATGGTAGTTTATGCTGAGTCTTACTAGATTGTATATGGTAGTTTACGCTCAGTCTGACCAGATTATAGATGGTAGTTTATGCCCATGTTCATAAAGAGTTATGGCCCATGAATTATTGCAATGTCATGTATTTATTCTCTGTTTTTCCATCTATTTGTTTATATTGCAGATAAGAAAGGGGATGAGAAGTTCTTTTCAGAACCTGATGACTGGTGACAATGAACTATCTACCGGTGTGGTGACAATGAACTATCTACTGGTGACAATGAACTATCTACTGGTATGGTGACAATGAACTATCTACTAGTGACAATGAACTATCTACTGGTGTGGTGACAATGAACTATCTACTGGTGATCATGAACTATCTACTGGTGACAATGAACTATCTACTGGTGTGGTGACAATGAACTATCTACTGGTGACCATGAACTATCTACTGGTTGCCATGAACTACCTGCTAGTGAGCTGTCACTGCTGACCATGAACTATCTACTGGTGTGGTGACAATGAACTATCTACTGGTGACCATGAACTATCTACTGATTGCCATAAACTGTCTTCTGATGAACTTGCCCTGTTGTCCTATATACTAGTGACAATAAACTATCTACTGGTGACAATGAACTATCTTACTAGTGACAATGAACTATCTACTAGTGACAATGAACTACCGTACTAGTGACAATGAACTATCTTACTAGTGACAAAACACTATCTACTAGTGACAATGAACTATCTACCGGTGTGGTGACAATGAATTATCTACTGGTGACAATGAACTATCTTACTAGTGATAATGAACTATCTACTGGTGTGGTGACAATGAACTATCTACTGGTGTGGTGACAATGAACTATCTTACTAGTGACAATGAACTATCTACTGGTGTGGTGACAATGAACTATCTACTGGTGTGGTGACAATGAACTATCTACTGGTGACAATGAACTATCTTACTAGTGACAATGAACTATCTTACTAGTGACAATGAACTATCTTACTAGTGACAATGAACTATCTTACTAGTGACAATGAACTATCTATTGGTGTGGTGACAATGAACTATCTACTGGTGTGGTGACAATGAACTATCTTACTAGTGACAATGAACTATCTTACTAGTGACAATGAACTATCTACTGGTGACAATGAACTATCTTACTAGTGACAATGAACTATCTACTGGTGTGGTGACAATGAACTATCAACTGGTGACAATGAACTATCTTATTAGTGACAATGAACTATCTTACTAGTGACAATGAACTATCTTACTAGTGACAATGAACTATCTACTGGTGTGGTGACAATGAACTATCTTACTGGTGACAATGAACTATCTTACTAGTGACAATGATCTATCTTACTAGTGACAATGAACTATCTACCAGTGACAATGAACTATCTACTAGTGACAATGAACTATCTACTGGTGTGGTGACAATGAACTATCTACTGGTGACAATGAACTATCTACTAGTTACAATGAACTATCTACTAGTGACAATGAACTATATACTAGTGACCTTGCATCACTGGCCTTGATCTAACTGTATATATGAACAGGGATTCAGAACTTCCTGATTTTGAGCACTAGTAGAATACTTCAAACTGTATACTGGCTTCTCGTCTTTTAAATGTGCCCATATATTCTCGAGGTGAAATGTTATTTGGACACCGTTTTGTCGACGAGCACCTACTCCATCAAATGTTTACTCGACCGTAAACGTCATTTTAATCTAGCGGGCTAGTTTAAATATCTGAAACATTGATAAGTAACTGATACTGAAAGGATCAAGTTACTAAATTAGAAGACTGTAACTAGGCTCACAATAATCAATGTCTATGTTGACAGTGAACTTGCAATAATCAATGTCTATATATTGACAGTGAACTTGCAATAATCAATGACTATATATTGACAGTGAACTTGCAATAATCAATGTCTATATGTTGACAGTGAACTTGCAATAATCAATGTCTATATATTGACAGTGAACTTGCAATAATCAATGTCTATATATTGACAGTGAACTTGCAATAATCAATGTCTATATATTGACAGTGAACTTGCAATAATCAATGTCTATATATTGACAGTGAACTTGCAATAATCAATGTCTATATATTGACAGTGAACTTGCAATAATCAATGTCTATATATTGACAGTGAACTTGCAATAATCAATGTCTATATATTGACAGTGAACTTGCAATAATCAATGTCTATATTTGACAGTGAACTTGCAATAATCAATGACTATATTGACAGTGAACTTGCAATAATCAATGTCTATATATTGACAGTGAACTTGCAATAATCAATGTCTATATATTGACAGTGAACTTGCAATAATCAATGTCTATATATTGACAGTGAACTTGCAATAATCAATGTCTATATATTGACAGTGAACTTGCAATAATCAATGTCTATATATTGACAGTGAACTTGCAATAATCAATGTCTATATATTGACAGTGAACTTGCAATAATCAATGACTATATATTGACAGTGAACTTGCAATAATCAATGTCTATATGTTGACAGTGAACTTGCAATAATCAATGACTATATATTGACAGTGAACTTGCAATAATCAATGTCTATATATTGACAGTGAACTTGCAATAATCAATGTCTATATATTGACAGTGAACTTGCAATAATCAATGTCTATATATTGACAGTGAACTTGCAATAATCAATGTCTATATATTGACAGTGAACTTGCAATAATCAATGACTATATTGACGGTGAACTTGCAATAATCAAACAATCCCAATGTTTTGATACCAGCTGATGACCCAGTTTCATGAATGAATCACTGTTGAGGTCAATAAATGACTTGAAGAGCGGTAAAGATTAATGTCGGGTTCAATATTGCTACGGTTCTGGAAGTGATTCTTTGGTCTGTAACATTCTTAGGGGAGAAATAGTTTAATGAAGTTCATGTCAATTTGTTTGTTCTGTTTGGATTTACGCCTACAACACCTATCCTGGGCAGGCTCCAGCGGTTAACCAATACTTGGTATAAAATACCATCCAGGGCCTCTTAATAAAACCTCGAGATTCGGGAAACCTCAAATGGATATTATAAACAAACATGGCTGTCTTCCAAGGCTCATCACATAAATGTTTGATGTTGCGTAAATATTTTGCTGGAAGCATATCTTAAAACGTTATTTGAAATGAAGACAAAATATATTTGGAACATCACACATAATCAAAATACAGAAAAAGGATTAGAATGAAAGACAGGGTCTTATATAATTCTCTCCTCAAAGCTTTGATGAATGAGCTTGTACCTATTAATGTTGTTTGCAAACATTTATTTCAAGTCGCAATTGCATCAATGCATTTGATCGACTAAATTAATGTCTTAATGCCTCAAGAACTATGTCCACCATCTTATATGAACACTTGTTGAGTACTTCAAACTGTATATGAACACTTGTTGAGTACTTCAAACTGTATACGAACACTTATTGAGTACTTCAAACTGTATATGAACACTTGTTGAGTACTTCAAACTGTATATGAACACTTGTTGAGTACTTCAAACTGTATATGAACACTTGTTGAGTACTTCAAACTGTATATGAACACTTGTTGAGTACTTCAAACTGTATATGAACACTTGTTGAGTACTTCAAACTGTATATGAACACTTGTTGAGTACTTCAAACTTTATATGACCACTTGTTGAGTACTTCAAATGTATACGAACACTTGTTGAGTACTTCAAACTGTATATGAACACTTGTTGAGTACTTCAAACTGTATATGAACACTTGTTGAGTACTTCAAACTTTATATGAACACTTGTTGAGTACTTCAAATGTATACGAACACTTGTTGAGTACTTCAAACTGTATATGAACACTTGTTGAGTACTTCAAACTGTATATGAACACTTGTTTAGTACTTCAAACTGTATATGAACACTTGTTGAGTACTTCAAACTGTATATGAACACTTGTTTAGTACTTCAAACTGTATATGAACACTTGTTGAGTACTTCACACTGTATATGAACACTTGTTGAGTACTTCAAATGTATACAAACACTTGTTGAGTACTTCAAATGTATACGAACACTTGTTGAGTACACAGACACTTGGTGAATGATCCATCAACACATATACTTGGTGAATGATCTATCAACACAGACACATGGTGAATGATCCATCAACACAGATACATGGTGAATGATCCATCAACACATATACATGGTGAATGATCCATCAACACATATACATGGTGAATGATCCATCAACACAGATACTTGGTGAATGATCCATCAACACAGACACATGGTGAATGATCCATCAACACAGATACATGGTGAATGATCCATCAACACAGATACTTGGTGAATGATCCATCAACACAGATACATGGTGAATGATCCATCAACACAGATACTTGGTGAATGATCCATCAACACAGATACTTGGTGAATGATCCATCAAAACATATACATGGTGAATGATCCATCAACACAGATACTTGGTGAATGATCCATCAACACAGATACTTGGTGAAGGATTCATCAACACAGATACATGGTGATTGATCCATCAACACGGCTACATGGTGAATGATTAACACATTGATCAACAAGATACATGGTGAATGATCCATCAACACATATACTTGGTGAATGATCCATCAACACAGATACATGGTGAATGATCCATCAACACAGCCACTTGGTGTATGATCCATCAACACAGATACGTGGTGAATGATCCATCAACACAGATACTTGGTGAATGATCCATCAACACAGACACATGGTGAATGATCCATCAACACAGACACATGGTGAATGATCCATCAACACAGACACTTGGTGAATGATCCATCAACACAGACACATGGTGAATGATCCATCAACACAGACACATGGTGAATGATCCATCAACACAGACACATGGTGAATGATCCATCAACACAGACACATGGTGAATGATCCATCAACACAGACACATGGTGAATGATCCATCAACACAGACACATGGTGTATGATCCATCAACACAGACACATGGTGAATGATCCATCAACACAGACACATGGTGAATGATCCATCAACACAGACACATGGTGAATGATCCATCAACACAGACACATGGTGAATGATCCATCAACACATATACATGGTGAATGATCCATCAACACAGCCACTTGGTGAATGATCCATCAACACAGACACATGGTGAATGATCCATCAACACAGACACATGGTTTATGATCCATCAACACAGACAGACACTTGGTGAATGATCCATCCACACAGACACATGGTGAATGATCCATCAACACATATACATGGTGAATGATCCATCAACACAGACACATGGTGAATGATCCATCAACACAGATACATGGTGAATGATCCATCAACACAGCCACTTGGTGAATGATCCATCAACACAGCCACTTGGTGAATGATCCATCAACACAGACACATGGTGAATGATCCATCAACACAGATACATGGTGAATGATCCATCAACACAGATACATGGTGAATGATCCATCAACACATACACATGGTGAATTATTCAACAACACAGATAATTGGTGAATGATCCATCAACACAGATACATGGTGAATGATCCATCAACACAGATACATGGTGAATGATCCATCAACACAGACACATGGTGAATGATCCATCAACACAGATACTTGGTGAATGATCCATCAACAC
Source organism: Archivesica marissinica (assembly GCA_014843695.1). NCBI lineage: Eukaryota > Metazoa > Mollusca > Bivalvia > Venerida > Vesicomyidae > Archivesica > Archivesica marissinica. The sequence goes on along the minus strand of CM026390.1, from coordinate 6,117,775 downwards.
AGACACATGGTGAATGATTCATCAACACATATACTTGGTGAATGATCCATCAACACAGATACATGGTGAATGATCCATCAACACCGATACATGGTGAATGATCCATCAACACAGATACATGGTGAATGATCCATCAACACCGATACATGGTGAAGGATTCAACAACACATATACTTGGTGAATGATTCATCAACACAGATACTTGGTGAATGATTCATCAGCACAGATACATGTTGAATGATCCAACAACACAGATACTTGGTGAATGATCCATCAACACATATACATGGTGAATGATCCATCAACACAGATACATGGTGAATGATCCATCAACACAGATACATGGTGAATGATCCATCAACACAGATACATGGTGAATGATCCATCAACACATACACATGGTGAATTATTCAACAACACAGATACTTTGTGAATGATCCATCAACACAGATACATGGTGAATGATCCATCAACACATATACATGGTGAATGATCCATCAACACAGACACATGGTGAATGATCCATCAACACATATACATGTTGAATGATCCATCAACACAGATACTTGGTGAATGATCCATCAACACCGATACATGGTGAATGATCCAACAACACAGATACATGGTGAATGATCCATCAACACAGATACATGGTGAATGATCCATCAACACAGATACTTGGTCAATGATCCATCAACACAGACACATGGTGAATGATTCATCAACACATATACTTGGTGAATGATCCATCAACACAGATACATGTTGAATGATCCATCAACACAGATACATGGTGAATGATCCATCAACACATACACATGGTGAATGATCCATCAACACAGATACATGGTGAATGATCCATCAACACATATACTTGGTGAATGATCCATCAACACAGATACTTGGTGAATGATCCATCAACACAGATACTTGGTGAATGATCCATCAACACAGATACTTGGTGAAGGATTCATCAACACAGATACATGGTGAATGATCCATCAACACGGATACATGGTTAATGATTAACACAGATACTTGGTGAATGATCCATCAACACAGATACTTGGTGAATGATCCATCAACACAGATACATGGTGAATGATCCATCAACACATATACTTGGTGAATGATCCATCAACACACACAGACACATGGTGAATGATCCATCAACACAGCCACATGGTGAATGATCCATCAACACAGACACATGGTGTATGATCCATCAACACAGACAGACACTTGGTGAATGATCCATCAAGACAGACACATGGTGAATGATCCATCAACACAGACACATGGTGAATGATCCATCAACACAGACACATGGTGAATGATCCATCAACACAGACACATGGTGTATGATCCATCAACACAGACAGACACTTGGTGAATGATCCATCAACACAGACACATGGTGAATGATCCATCAACACAGACACATGGTGAATGATCCATCAACACAGACACATGGTGAATGATCCATCAACACAGATACATGGTGAATGATCCATCAACACAGCCACTTGGTGAATGATCCATCAACACAGACACATGGTGAATGATCCATCAACACAGACACATGGTTTATGATCCATCAACACAGACAGACAGTTGGTGAATGATCCATCCACACAGACACATGGTGAATGATCCATCAACACATATACATGGTGAATGATCCATCAACACAGACACATGGTGAATGATCCATCAACACAGATACATGGTGAATGATCCATCAACACAGCCACTTGGTGAATGATCCATCAACACAGACACATGGTGAATGATCCATCAACACAGATACTTGGTGAATGATCCATCAACACATATACATGGTGAATGATCCATCAACACATATACATGGTGAATGATCCATCAACACATATACATGGTGAATGATCCATCAACACAGATACATGGTGAATGATCCATCAACACAGATACATGGTGAATGATCTATCAACACAGATACATGGTGAATGATCCATCAACACATACACATGGTGAATTATTCAACAACACAGATACTTGGTGAATGATCCATCAACACAGATACATGGTGAATGATCCATCAACACAGATACATGGTGAATGATCCATCAACACAGATACATGGTGAATGATCCATCAACACCGATACATGGTGAATGATCCATCAACACAGATACATGGTGAATGATCCATCAACACCGATACATGGTGAATGATCCATCAACTCAGATACATGGTGAATGATCCATCAACACAGATACTTGGTGAATGATCCATCAACACAGATACATGGTGAATGATCCATCAACACAGATACATGGTGAATTATCCATCAACACAGATACATGGTGAATGATCCATCAACACATACACATGGTGAATTATTCAACAACACAGATACTTTGTGAATGATCCATCAACACAGATACATGGTGAATGATCCATCAACACAGATACATGGTGAATGATCCATCAACACAGACACATGGTGAATGATCCATCAACACAGATACATGGTGAATGATCCATCAACACAGATACTTGGTGAATGATCCATCAACACAGATACTTGGTGAATGATCCATCAACACAGATACATGGTGAATGATCCATCAACACATATATGGTGAATGATCCATCAACACAGATATGGTGAATGATCCATCAACACAGATACATGGTGAATGATCCATCAACACAGATACATGGTGAATGATCCATCAACACAGATACATGGTGAATGATCCATCAACACAGACACATGGTGAATGATCCATCAACACAGACACATGGTGAATGATCCATCAACACAGACACATGGTGAATGATCCATCAACACAGACACATGGTGAATGATCCATCAACACAGACACATGGTGAATGATCCATCAACACAGACACATGGTGAATGATCCATCAACACAGACACATGGTGAATGATCCATCAACACAGACACATGGTGAATGATCCATCAACACAGACACATGGTGAATGATCCATCAACACAGACACATGGTGAATGATCCATCAACACAGACACATGGTGAATGATCCATCAACACAGACACTTGGTGAATGATCCATCAACACAGATACATGGTGAATGATCCATCAACACAGCCACTTGGTGAATGATCCATCAACACAGACACATGGTGAATGATCCATCAACACAGATACTTGGTGAATGATCCATCAACACATATACATGGTGAATGATCCATCAACACATATACATGGTGAATGATCCATCAACACATATACATGGTGAATGATCCATCAACACAGATACATGGTGAATGATCCATCAACACAGATACATGGTGAATGATCCATCAACACAGATACATGGTGAATGATCCATCAACACATACACATGGTGAATTATTCAACAACACAGATACTTGGTGAATGATCCATCAACACAGATACATGGTGAATGATCCATCAACACAGATACCTGGTGAATGATCCATCAACACAGACACATGGTGAATGATCCATCAACACAGATACATGTTGAATGATCCATCAACACAGACACATGGTGAATGATCCATCAACACAGACACATGGTGAATGATTCATCAACACATATACTTGGTGAATGATCCATCAACACATATACATGGTGAATGATCCATCAACACATATACATGGTGAATGATCCATCAACACATATACATGGTGAATGATCCATCAACACAGATACATGGTGAATGATCCATCAACACCGATACATGGTGAATGATCCATCAACACAGATACATGGTGAATGATCCATCAACACCGATACATGGTGAATGATCCATCAACACAGATACATGGTGAATGATCCATCAACACAGATACTTGGTGAAGGATTCAACAACACATATACTTGGTGAATGATCCATCAACACAGATACATGGTGAATGATCCATCAACACAGATACATGGTGAATGATCCATCAACACATACACATGGTGAATTATTCAACAACACAGATACTTTGTGAATGATCCATCAACACAGGTACATGGTGAATGATCCATCAACACAGATACATGGTGAATGATCCATCAACACAGACACATGGTGAATGATCCATCAACACAGATACATGTTGAATGATCCATCAACACAGATACTTGGTGAATGATCCATCAACACAGATACTTAGTGAATGATCCATCAACACAGACACATGGTGAATGATCCATCAACACAGATACATGGTGAATGATCCATCAACACAGATACTTGGTGAATTATTCAACAACACAGATACTTGGTGAATGATCCATCACCACAGACACTTGGTGAATGATCCATCAACACCGATACATGGTGAATGATCCATCAACACAGACACATGGTGAATGATCCATCAACACAGATACTTGGTGAATGATCCATCAACACATATACTTGGTGAATGATCCAACAACACAGATACTTGGTGAATGATCCATCAACACATATACTTGGTGTATGATCCATCAACACATATACTTGGTGAATGATCCATCAACACAGACACTTGGTGAATGATCCATCAACACACACAGACACATGGTGAATGATCCATCAACACAGACACATGGTGAATGATCCATCAACACAGATACATGGTGAATGATCCATCAACACATATATGGCGAATGATCCATCAACACATATACATGGTGAATGATCCATCAACACAGATACTTGGTGAATGATCCATCAACACAGACACATGGTGAATGATCCATCAACACAGCCACTTGGTGAATGATCCATCAACACAGACACATGGTGAATGATCCATCAACACAGATACTTGGTGAATGATCCATCAACACATATACATGGTGAATGATCCATCAACACATATACATGGTGAATGATCCATCAACACATATACATGGTGAATGATCCATCAACACAGATACATGGTGAATGATCCATCAACACAGATACATGGTGAATGATCTATCAACACAGATACATGGTGAATGATCCATCAACACATACACATGGTGAATTATTCAACAACACAGATACTTGGTGAATGATCCATCAACACAGATACATGGTGAATGATCCATCAACACAGATACCTGGTGAATGATCCATCAACACAGACACATGGTGAATGATCCATCAACACAGATACATGTTGAATGATCCATCAACACAGACACATGGTGAATGATCCATCAACACAGACACATGGTGAATGATTCATCAACACATATACTTGGTGAATGATCCATCAACACAGATACATGGTGAATGATCCATCAACACCGATACATGGTGAATGATCCATCAACACAGATACATGGTGAATGATCCATCAACACCGATACATGGTGAATGATCCATCAACACAGATACATGGTGAATGATCCATCAACACAGATACTTGGTGAAGGATTCAACAACACATATACTTGGTGAATGATCCATCAACACAGATACATGGTGAATGATCCATCAACACAGATACATGGTGAATGATCCATCAACACATACACATGGTGAATTATTCAACAACACAGATACTTTGTGAATGATCCATCAACACAGGTACATGGTGAATGATCCATCAACACAGATACATGGTGAATGATCCATCAACACAGACACATGGTGAATGATCCATCAACACAGATACATGTTGAATGACCCATCAACACAGATACTTGGTGAATGATCCATCAACACAGATACTTAGAGAATGATCCATCAACACAGACACATGGTGAATGATCCATCAACACAGACACATGGTGAATGATTCATCAACACATATACTTGGTGAATGATCCATCAACACAGATACATGGTGAATGATCCATCAACACCGATACATGGTGAATGATCCATCAACACAGATACATGGTGAATGATCCATCAACACATACACATGGTGAATGGTCCATCAACACATATACATGGTGAATGATTAACCCAGATACTTGGTGAATGATCCATCAACACAGATACTTGGTGAATGATCCATCAACACAGCCACTTGGTGAATGATACATCAACACAGATACGTGGTGAATGATCCATCAACACAGATACTTGGTGAATGATCCATCAACACACACAGACACATGGTGAATGATCCATCAACACAGACACATGGTGAATGATCCATCAACACAGACACATGGTGTATGATCCATCAACACAGACAGACACTTGGTGAATGATCCATCAACACAGACACATGGTGAATGATCCATCAACACAGACACATGGTGAATGATCCATCAACACAGACACATGGTGAATGATCCATCAACACAGACACATGGTGAATGATCCATCAACACAGACACATGGTGAATGATCCATCAACACAGACACATGGTGAATGATCCATCAACACAGACACATGGTGAATGATCCATCAACACAGACACATGGTGAATGATCCATCAACACAGACACATGGTGAATGATCCATCAACACAGATACATGGTGAATGATCCATCAACACAGATACTTGGTGAATGATCCATCAACACAGACACATGGTGAATGATCCATCAACACAGACACATGGTGAATGATCCATCAACACAGATACTTGGTGAATGATCCATCAACACAGATACATGGTGAATGATCCATCAACACATATACATGGTGAATGATCCATCAACACAGACACATGGTGAATGATCCATCAACACAGATACATGGTGAATGATCCATCAACACAGCCACTTGGTGAATGATCCATCAACACAGACACATGGTGAATGATTCATCAACACATATACTTGGTGAATGATCCATCAACACAGATACATGGTGAATGATCCATCAACACAGATACATGGTGAATGATCCATCAACACAGATACATGGTGAATGATCCATCAACACAGATACATGGTGAATGATCCATCAACACAGATACATGGTGAATGATCCATCAACACAGATACTTGGTGAAGGATTCAACAACACATATACTTGGTGAATGATCCATCAACACAGATACTTGGTGAATGATCCATCAACACAGATACATGGTGAATGATCCATCAACACAACACTGGTGAATGATCCATCAACACAGATACATGGTGAATGATCCATCAACACAGATACATGGTGAATGATCCATCAACACAGATACATGGTGAATGATCCATCAACACAGACACATGGTGAATGATCCATCAACACAGATACATGGTGAATGATCCATCAACACAGATACATGGTGAATGATCCATCAACACAGACACATGGTGAATGATTCATCAACACATATACTTGGTGAATGATCCATCAACACAGATACATGGTGAATGATCCATCAACACCGATACATGGTGAATGATCCATCAACACAGATACATGGTGAATGATCCATCAACACATACACATGGTGAATGGTCCATCAACACAGATACATGGTGAATGATCCATCAACACATATACATGGTGAATGATCCATCAACACAGATACTTGGTGAAGGATTCATCAACACAGATACATGGTGAATGATCCATCAACACATATACATGGTGAATGATTAACCCAGATACTTGGTGAATGATCCATCAACACAGATACTTTGTGAATGATCCATCAACACAGCCACTTGGTGAATGATACATCAACACAGATACGTGGTGAATGATCCATCAACACAGATACTTGGTGAATGATCCATCAACACACACAGACACATGGTGAATGATCCATCAACACAGACACATGGTGAATGATCCATCAACACAGACACATGGTGAATGATCCATCAACACAGACACATGGTGAATGATCCATCAACACAGATACATGGTGAATGATCCATCAACACAGACACATGGTGAATGATCCATCAACACAGACACATGGTGAATGATCCATCAACACAGATACATGGTGAATGATCCATCAACACAGATACATGGTGAATGATCCATCAACACAGACAACATGGTGAATGATCCATCAACACAGATACATGGTGAATGATCCATCAACACAGATACATGGTGAATGATCCATCAACACAGATACATGGTGAATGATCCATCAACACAGATACATGGTGAATGATCCATCAACACAGATACATGGTGAATGATCCATCAACACAGATACATGGTGAATGATCCATCAACACAGATACATGGTGAATGATCCATCAACACATAACATGGTGAATATTCACAACACAGATACTTGGTGAATGATCCATCAACACAGATACATGGTGAATGATCCATCAACACAGATACATGGTGAATGATCCATCAACACAGATACATGGTGAATGATCCATCAACACAGATACTGGTGAATGATCCATCAACACAGATACATGGTGAATGATCCATCAACACAGATACTTGGTGAATGATCCATCAACACAGATACATGGTGAATGATCCATCAACACAGATACATGGTGAATGATCCATCAACACAGATACATGGTGAATGATCCATCAACACAGATACATGGT
>CM026390.1:6075584-6108299 GCA_014843695.1 Archivesica marissinica | reverse complement strand
CACTAATGTTGTAGGAACATGTTTGCCATCAAGTTAAAAGTACTTCATATAAATTACTAAAATATAAAGAGCTACTGTGGCGCAACGATAACTTGTTATTTACAAACATTACTATAAATAGGTTTGGAATAAGCCAAATCAATACGTAGTGTGTAATAAATAATCCTGTGTGCCAAGTAATGCATATATAAATGATAATAAACTTCTTTTTACCCGTTATAATAATATTAGCCCGTGCTATCTTTTTCGCGGGAATCACGTTATCATTGGGGTATAGTACTATATATTTGAATGTATACCTGCATTTGTTTCAGACCAGACAACAGGTATTCTCCAGTGACCGTGACATTAGCAAGCAAGCTGTCTCTTTGGATGACCTTAACGACCTCTTCCAGCAACACGACCTTGCTCGGGTCACCAGTCCATGTGTTAAAGATTCTATAGCCCTGGTGGATATATAATAGTAGTAACGTGAATAGTATAACTGTACAAACTAGCTGACACATCACTCACCATCGATACACATCAACACATACATCCCCACCATCGATACACGTCAACACATACATACCCCACCATCGATACACATCAACACATACATCCCCACCATCGATACACGTCAACACATACATCACTCACCATCGATACACGTCAACACATACATCCCCCACCATCGATACACGTCAACACATACATCCCCACCATCGATAACACGTCAACACTCACCATCGATACACGTCAACACATACATCACTCAACATCGATACACGTCAACACATACATCACCCACCATCGATACACGTCAACACATACATCCCCCACCATCGATACACGTCAACACATACATCCCCACCATTGATACACGTCAACACACACCATCGATACACATCAACACTCACCATCGATACACGTCAACACTCACCATCGATACACGTCAACACTCACCATCGATACACGTCAACACATACATCACTCACCATCGATACACGTCAACACATACATCACTCACCATCGATACACGTCAACACATACATCACCAACATCGATACACGTCAACACATACATCCCCATCATCGATAAACGTCAACACATACATCCCCACCATCGATACACGTCAACACTACATCCCCACCATCGATACACGTCAACACATACATCCCCCATCATCCAAACACGTCACACATACATCCTCACCATCGATACACGTCAACACATACATTACTCACCATCGATACACGTCAACACATACATCCCCCACCATCGATATACGTCAACACGTACATCCCCCATCATCGATACACGTCAACACATACATCCCCACCATCGATACACATCAACACATACATCCCCACCATCGATACACGTCAACACTCACCATCGATACACTTCACTCACCATCGATACACGTCAACACTCACCATCGATACACGTCAACACTCACCATCGATACACGTCAACACATACATCCCTACCATCGATACACGTCAACACATACATTACTCACCATCGATACACGTCAACACATACATCCCCACCATCGATACACGTCAACACATACATCCCCATCATCGATACACGTCAACACATACATTACTCACCATCGATACACGTCAACACATACATCCCCACCATCGATACACATCAACACATACATCCCCACCATCGATACACATCAACACATACATCCCCACCATCGAATCACGTCAACACATACATTACTCACCATCGATCCACGTCAACACATACATCCCCACCATCGATACACGTCAACACATACATTACTCACCATCGATACACGTCAACACATACATCCCCATTATCGATACACGTCAACACATACATCCCCCACCATCGATACACGTCAACACATACATCACTCACCATCGATACACGTCAACACATACATCCCCACCATCGATACACGTCAACACATACATCCCCATCATCGATACACGTCAACACATACATCCCCACCATCGATACACATCAACACATACATCCCACCATCGATACACGTCAACACATACATCCCCCACCATCGATACACGTCAACACATACATCCCCACCATCGATACACGTCAACACATACATTACTCACCATCGATACACGTCAACACATACATCCCCATCATCGATACACATCAACACATACATCACTCACCATCGATACACATCAACACATACATCCCCACCATCGATACACGTCAACACACCCACCATCGATACACATCAACACATACATCCCCACCATCGATACACGTCAACACATACATCACTCACCATCGATACACGTCAACACATACATCCCCCACCATCGATACACGTCAACACATACATCCCCACCATCGATACACATCAACACATACATCCCCACCATCGATACACGTCAACACACACCATCGATACACGTCAACACTAACCATCGATACACGTCAACACTCACCATCGATACACGTCAACACATACATTCCCACAATCGTTACACGTCAACACATACATCCCCATCATCGATACACGTCAACACATACATTACTCACCATCGATACACGTCAACACATACATCCCCACCATCGATACACATCAACACATACATCACCACCATCGATACACGTCAACACATACATTACTCACCATCGATACACGTCAACACATACATTACTCACCATCGATACACATCAACACATACATCCCCATCATCGATACACGTCAACACATACATCCCAACCATCGATACACGTCAACACTCACCATCGATACACATCAACACATACATCCCCCACCATCGATACACGTCAACACATACATCCCCACCATCGATACACATCAACATACATCCCCCACTCGTACACTCAACACATACATCCCCCACCATCGATACACGTCAACACATACATCACCACCATCGATACACGTCAACACATACAGCCCCCACCATCGATACACATCAACACATACATCCCCACCATCGATACACATCAACACATACATCCCCACCATCGATACACGTCAACACTCACCATCGATACACGTCAACACCACTGTGTTTTGTGTTTATCGATACACGTCAACACCCACCATCGATACACGTCAACACATACATCCCCACATCGATACACGTCAAATATACATTGTGTTTTGTGTTTGTGTTTTGTGTTTTGTGTTTTGTGTTTTCACCATCGATACACGTCAACACTCACCATCGATACACATCAACACATACATCCCCATATCGATCACGTCAACACATACATTACTCCCATCGATACACGTCAACACATACATCCCCACCATCGATACACATCAACACATACATCCCCATCATCGATACACGTCAACACATACATTCACCATCGATACACGTCAACACATACATCACCATCGATACACGTCAACACTTTTCACCATCGATACACTCAACACTTCACCATCGATACACGTCACACATACATTACTACCATCGTACCGTCAACACATACATACTCACCATCGATACACGTCAACACATACATCCCCACCATCGATACACGTCAACACACATCCCCCACCATCGATACACGTCAACACATACATCCCACCATCGATACACGTCAACACTCACCATCGATACACATCAACACATACATCCCCTGTTGTGTTTTGTGTTTTGTGTTTTGTGTTTTGTTTTTGTGTGTTTGTGTTTTGTGTTTTTGTGTTTTGTGTTTTGTGTTTCCCACCATCGATCACATCAATCATACATCCCCACCATCGATACACGTCAACACTACATCCCCACATCGATACACGTCAACACATAATCCCCACCTGTGTTTTGTTTTTGTGTTTTGTTTTTGTGTTTTGTGTTTGTGTTTTGTGTTTTGTGTTTATCGATACACGTCAACACATACATCCCCACCATCGATACACGTCAACACATACATACCACCATCGATACACGTCAACACATACATCACTCACCATCGATACACGTCAACACATACATCCCCACCATCGATACACGTCAACACACATCACTCACATCGATACACGTCAACACATACATCACTCACCATCGATACACATCAACACATACATACACCACCATCGATACACGTCAACAGATACATCCCCATCATCGATACACGTCAACACATACATCCCCACCATCGATACACGTCAACACAACATCCCCACCATCGATACACGTCAACACATACATCACCAACCATCGATACACGTCAACACATACATCCCCCATCATCGATACAAGTCAACACATACATACCCCACCATCGATACACGTCAAAACATACATCCCCCACCATCGATACACGTCAACACATACACCCCCACCATCGATACACATCAACACATACATCCCCACCATCGATACACGTCAACACATACATCCCCCATCATCGATACAAGTCAACACATACATACCCCACCATCGATAAACGTCAAAACATACATACCCCACCATCGATACACGTCAACACATACATACCCCACCATCGATACACGTCAACACATACATACCCCACCATCGATACACATCAACACTCACCATCGATACACGTCAACACTCACCATCGATACATGTCAACACTCACCATCGATACACGTCAACACTCACCATCGATACACGTCAACACTCACCATAGATACACGTCAACATTCACCATCGATACACATCAGCACATACATCCCCCACCATCAATACACATCAACACTCACCATCGATACACGTCAACACTCAACATCGATACACGTCAACACTCACCATCGATACACGTCAACATTCACGATCGATACACATCAGCACATACATCCCCCACCATCGATACACATCAACACTCACCATCGATACACGTCAACACTCAGCATCGATACACGTCAACACATACATCACTCATCATCGATACACATCAACACATACATCCCACCATCGATACACGTCAACACATACATACCCCACCATCGATACACATCAACACATACATCCCCCACCATCGACACACATCAACACATACATTACTCACCATCGATACACGTCAACACTTACATTACTCATCATCGATACACATCAACACTCACCATCGATACACGTCAACACTCACCATCGATACACGTCAATACATACATCCCCCACCATCGATACACATCAACACATACATCCCACACCATCGATACACGTCAACACATACATCACCCACCATCGATACATATCAACACATACATTACTCACCATCGATACACGTCAACACATACATCCCCACCATCGATACACATCAACACATACATCACTCACCATCGATACACGTCAACACATACATCACTCACCATCGATGCACGTCAACACTCACCATCGATACACATCACACATACATCCCCCATCAGCTTAGTAGCCATGTTTATATCCATCTTAGTAGCCTAGTTTATATCCATCTTAGTAGCCAGGTTTATATCCATCTTAGTAGCCTAGTTTATATCCATCTTAGTAGCCATGTTTATATCCATCTTAGTAGCCTAGTTTATATCCATCTTAGTAGCCAGGTTTATATCCATCTTAGTAGCCTAGTTTATATCCATCTTAGTAGCCATGTTTATATCCATCTTAGTAGCCTAGTTTATATCCATCTTAGTAGCCAGGTTTATATCCATCTTAGTAGCCTAGTTTATATCCATCTTAGTAGCCATGTTTATATCCATCTTAGTAGCCTAGTTTATATCCATCTTAGTAGCCAGGTTTATATCCATCTTAGTAGCCTAGTTTATATCCATCTTAGTAGCCTAGTTTATATCCATCTTAGTAGCCATGTTTATATCCATCTTAGTAGTCAGGTTTATATCCATAATAGTAGCCTAGTTTATATCCATCTTAGTAGCCTAGTTTATATCCATCTTAGTAGCCTAGTTTATATCCATCTTAGTAGCCTAGTTTATATCCATCTTAGTAGCCATGTTTATATCCATCTTAGTAGCCTAGTTTATATCCATCTTAGTAGCCAGGTTTATATCCATTTTAGTAACCTAGTTTATATCCATCTTAGTAGCCAGGTTTATATCCATCTTAGTAGCCAGTTTTATATCCATCTTAGTAGCCTAGTTTAAATCCATCTTAGTAGCCTAGTTTATATCCATCTTAGTAGCCATGTTTATATCCATCTTAGTAGCCTAGTTTATATCCATCTTAGTAGCCAGGTTTATATCCATCTTAGTAGCCTAGTTTATATCCATCTTAGTAGCCATGTTTATATCCATCTTAGTAGCCTAGTTTATATCCATCTTAGTAGCCAGGTTTATATCCATCTTAGTATCCTAGTTTATATCCATCTTAGTAGCCTAGTTTATATCCATCTTAGTAGCCAGGTTTATATCCATCTTAGTAGCCATGTTTATATCCATCTTAGTAGCCTAGTTTATTTCCATCTTAGTGGCCTAGTTTATATCCATCTTAGTAGCCTAGTTTATATCCATCTTAGTAGCCTAGTTTATATCCATCTTAGAAGCCATGTTTATATCCATCTTAGTAGCCAGATTAATATCCATCTTAGTAGCCAGGTTAATATCCATCTTAGTAGCCAGGTTTATATCCATCTTAGTAGCCATGTTTATATCCATCTTAGTAGCCAGGTTTATATCCATCTTAGTAGCCAGGTGTATATCTATCTTAGTAGCCAGGTTTATATCCATCTTAGTAGCTTAGTTTATATCCATCTTAGTAGCCAGGTTTATATCCATCTTATTAGCCAGGTTTATATCTATCTTAGTAGCTTAGTTTATATCCATCTTAGTAGCCTAGTTTATATCCATCTTAGTAGCCATGTTTATATCCATCTTAGTAGCCATGTTTATATCCATCTTAGTAGCCAGCTTTATATCCATCTTAGTAGCCTAGTTTATATCCATCTTATTAGCCATGTTTATATCCATCTTAGTAGCCATGTTTATATCCATCTTAGTAGCCATGTTTATATCCATCTTAGTAGCCATGTTTATATCCATCTTAGTAGCCAGGTTTATATCCATCTTAGTAGCCAGGTTTAGTTAGTGGACAGTTGTTATAACCATTGTGTATGTGGACAGTTGTTATATCCAGTGTGTATGTGGACAGTTGGTATAACCAGAGTGTATGTGGACAGTTGCTATAACCATTGTGTATGTGTACAGTTGTTATAACCAGTGTGTATGTGGACAGTTATTATAACCATTGTTTCTGTAGACAGTTGTTATAACCATTGTGTCTGTGGACAGTTGTTATATCCAGTGTGTCTGTGGACAGTTGTTATAACCATTGTGTCTATGGACAGTTGTTATAACCAGCGTGTATGTGGACAGTTGTTATAACCATTGTGTCTATGGACAGTTGTTATAACCATTGTGTCTGTGGACAGTTGTTATAACCAGTGTGTATGTGGACAGTTGTTATAACCAGTGTGTATGTGGACAGTTGTTATAACCAGTGTGTCTGTGGACAGTTGTTATAACCAGTGTGTATGTGGACAGTTGTTATAACCAGTGTGTATGTGGACAGTTGTTATAACCAGTGTGGACAGTTGTTATAACCAGTGTGTATGTGGACAGTTGTTATAACCAGTGTGGACAGTTGTTATAACCAGTGTGTCTGCGGACAGTTGTTATAACCAGTGTGTATGTGGACAGTTGTTATAACCAGTGTGTATGTGAACAGTTGTTATAACCAGTGTGTATGTGGACAGTTGTTATAACCAGTGTGTATGTGGACAGTTGTTATAACCATTGTGTATGTAGACAGTTGTTATAACCAGTGTGTATGTGCACAGTTGTTATAACCAGTGTGTATGTGGATAGTTGTTATAACAAGTGTGTATGTGGACAGTTGTTATAACCATTGTGGACAGTTGTTATAACCATTGTGTATGTGGACAGTTGTTATAACCATTGTGTATGTGGACAGTTGTTATATCCAGTGTGTATGTGGACAGTTGTTATAACCATTGTGTCTGTGGACAGTTGTTATAACCATTGTGTCTGTGGACAGTTGTTATAACCAGTGTGTATGTGGACAGTTGTTATAACCATTGTGTATGTGGACCGTTGTGATAACCAGTGTGTCTGTGGTCAGTTGGTATAACCAGTGTGTATGTGGACAGTTGTTATATCCAGTGTGTATGTGGACAGTTGTTATATCCATTGTGTATGTGGACAGTTGTTATAACCAGTGTGGACAGTTGTTATAACCAGTGTGTCTGTGGACAGTTGTTATATCCAGTGTGTAGGTGGACAGTTGTTATAACCAGTGTGTATGTGGACAGTTGTTATAACCATTGTGTATGTGGACAGTTGTTATAACCAGTGTGTATGTGCACAGTTGTTATAACCAGTGTGTATGTGGACAGTTGTTATAACCAGTGTGTATGTGGACAGTTGGTATAACCAGTGTGTATGTGAACAGTTGTTATAACCATTGTGTCTTTGGACAGTTGTTATAACCAGTGTGTATGTGGACAGTTGTTATAACCAGTGTGTATGTGGACAGTTGTTATAACCAGTGTGTATGTGGACAGTTGTTATAACCAGTGTGTCTGTGGATAGTTGTTATAACCAGTGTGTCTGTGGACAGTTGTTATAACCACCATTGTGTATGTGGACAGTTGTTATAACCAGTGTGTCTGTGGACAGTTGTTATAACCAGTGTTTATGTGGACAGTTGTTATAACCAGTGTGTCTGTGGACAGTTGTTATAACCAGTGTGTATGTGGATAGTTGTTATAACCAGTGTGTCTGTGGACAGTTGTTATAACCAGTGTGTATGTGGACAGTTGTTATAACCAGTGTGTCTGTGGACAGTTGTTATAACCAGTGTGTATGTGGACAGTTGTTATAACCAGTGTGTATGTGGACAGTTGTTATAACCAGTGTGTATGTGGACAGTTGTTATAACCATTGTGTATGTGGACAGTTGTTATATCCAGTGTGTATGTGGACAGTTGTTATAACCATTGTGTCCGGGGACAGTTGTTATAACCATTGTGTCTGTGGACAGTTGTTATAACCAGTGTGTATGTGGACAGTTGTTATAACCATTGTGTATGTGGACCATTGTGATAACCAGTGTGTCTGTGGACAGTTGGTATAACCAGTGTGTATGTGGACAGTTGTTATATCCAGTGTGTATTTGGATAGTTGTTATATCCATTGTGTATGTGGACAGTTGTTATAACCAGTGTGTATGTGGACAGTTGGTATAACCAGTGTGTATGTGGACAGTTGTTATAACCATTGTGTCTGTGGACAGTTGTTATAACCAGTGTGTATGTGGACAGTTGTTATAACCAGTGTGTATGTGGACAGTTGTTATAACCAGTGTGTATGTGGACAGTTGTTATAACCATTGTGTCTGTGGACAGTTGTTATAACCAGTGTGTCTGTGGACAGTTGTTATAACCATTGTGTATGTGGACAGTTGTTATAACCAGTGTGTCTGTGGACAGTTGTTATAACCAGTGTTTGTGTGGACAGTTGTTATAACTAGTGTGTATTTGGACAGTTGTTATAACCAGTGTGTCTGTGGACAGTTGTTATAACCAGTGTGTATGAGGACAGTTGTTATAACCAGTGTGTCTGTGGACAGTTGTTATAACCAGTGTGTATGTGGACAGTTGTTATAACCAGTGTGTCTGTGGACAGTTGTTATAACCAGTGTTTATGTGGACAGTTGTTATAACCAGTGTGTATGTGGACAGTTGTTATAACCAGTGTGTCTGTGGACAGTTGTTATAACTAGTGTGTATGAGGACAGTTGTTACAACCAGTGTGTCTGTGGACAGTTGTTATAACCAGTGTGTATGTGGACAGTTGTTATAACCAGTGTGTCTGCGGACAGTTGTTATAACCAGTGTGTATGTGGAGAGTTGTTATAACCAGTGTGTATGTGAACAGTTGTTATAACCAGTGTGTATGTGGACAGTTGTTATAACCAGTGTGTATGTGGACAGTTGTTATAACCATTGTGTATGTAGACAGTTGTTATAACCAGTGTGTATGTGCACAGTTGTTATAACCAGTGTGTATGTGGACAGTTGTTATAACAAGTGTGTATGTGGACAGTTGTTATAACCATTGTGGACAGTTGTTATAACCATTGTGTATGTGGACAGTTGTTATAACCATTGTGTATGTGGACAGTTGTTATATCCAGTGTGTATGTGGACAGTTGTTATAACCATTGTGTCTGTGGACAGTTGTTATAACCATTGTGTCTGTGGACAGTTGTTATAACCAGTGTGTATGTGGACAGTTGTTATAACCATTGTGTATGTGGACCGTTGTGATAACCAGTGTGTCTGTGGTCAGTTGGTATAACCAGTGTGTATGTGGACAGTTGTTATATCCAGTGTGTATGTGGACAGTTGTTATATCCATTGTGTATGTGGACAGTTGTTATAACCAGTGTGGACAGTTGTTATAACCAGTGTGTCTGTGGACAGTTGTTATATCCAGTGTGTAGGTGGACAGTTGTTATAACCAGTGTGTTTGTGGACAGTTGTTATAACCATTGTGTATGTGGACAGTTGTTATAACCAGTGTGTATGTGCACAGTTGTTATAACCAGTGTGTATGTGGACAGTTGTTATAACCAGTGTGCATGTGGACAGTTGGTATAACCAGTGTGTATGTGGACAGTTGTTATAACCATTGTGTCTTTGGACAGTTGTTATAACCAGTGTGTATGTGGACAGTTGTTATAACCAGTGTGTATGTGGACAGTTGTTATAACCAGTGTGTATGTGGACAGTTGTTATAACCATTGTGTCTGTGGACAGTTGTTATAACCAGTGTGTCTGTGGACAGTTGTTATAACCACCATTGTGTATATGGACAGTTGTTATAACCAGTGTGTCTGTGGACAGTTGTTATAACCAGTGTTTATGTGGACAGTTGTTATAACCAGTGTGTCTGTGGACAGTTGTTATAACCAGTGTGTATGTGGATAGTTGTTATAACCATTGTGTATGTGGACCGTTGTGATAACCAGTGTGTCTGTGGACAGTTGGTATAACCAGTCTGTATGTGGACAGTTGTTATATCCAGTGTGTATTTGGATAGTTGTTATATCCATTGTGTATGTGGACAGTTGTTATAACCAGTGTGTATGTGGACAGTTGTTATAACCATTGTGTCTGTGGACAGTTGTTATAACCAGTGTGTATGTGGACAGTTGTTATAACCAGTGTGTATGTGGACAGTTGTTATAACCAGTGTGTATGTGGACAGTTGTTATAACCATTGTGTCTGTGGACAGTTGTTATAACCAGTGTGTCTGTGGACAGTTGTTATAACCATTGTGTATGTGGACAGTTGTTATAACCAGTGTGTCTGTGGACAGTTGTTATAACCAGTGTTTGTGTGGACAGTTGTTATAACTAGTGTGTATTTGGACAGTTGTTATAACCAGTGTGTCTGTGGACAGTTGTTATAACCAGTGTGTATGAGGACAGTTGTTATAATCAGTGTGTCTGTGGACAGTTGTTATAACCAGTGTGTATGTGGACAGTTGTTATAACCAGTGTGTCTGTGGACAGTTGTTATAACCAGTGTTTATGTGGACAGTTGTTATAACCAGTGTGTATGTGGACAGTTGTTATAACCAGTGTGTCTGTGGACAGTTGTTATAACCAGTGTGTATGAGGACAGTTGTTACAACCAGTGTGTCTGTGGACAGTTGTTATAACCAGTGTGTATGTGGACAGTTGTTATAACCAGTGTGTCTGCGGACAGTTGTTATAACCAGTGTGTATGTGGAGAGTTGTTATAACCAGTGTGTATGTGAACAGTTGTTATAACCAGTGTGTATGTGGACAGTTGTTATAACCATTGTGTATGTAGACAGTTGTTATAACCAGTGTGTATGTGCACAGTTGTTATAACCAGTGTGTATGTGGACAGTTGTTATAACAAGTGTGTATGTGGACAGTTGTTATAACCATTGTGGACAGTTGTTATAACCATTGTGTATGTGGACAGTTGTTATAACCATTGTGTATGTGGACAGTTGTTATATCCAGTGTGTATGTGGACAGTTGTTATAACCATTGTGTCTGTGGACAGTTGTTATAACCATTGTGTCTGTGGACAGTTGTTATAACCAGTGTGTATGTGGACAGTTGTTATAACCATTGTGTATGTGGACCGTTGTGATAACCAGTGTGTCTGTGGTCAGTTGGTATAACCAGTGTGTATGTGGACAGTTGTTATATCCAGTGTGTATGTGGACAGTTGTTATATCCATTGTGTATGTGGACAGTTGTTATAACCAGTGTGGACAGTTGTTATAACCAGTGTGTCTGTGGACAGTTGTTATATCCAGTGTGTAGGTGGACAGTTGTTATAACCAGTGTGTTTGTGGACAGTTGTTATAACCATTGTGTATGTGGACAGTTGTTATAACCAGTGTGTATGTGCACAGTTGTTATAACCAGTGTGTATGTGGACAGTTGTTATAACCAGTGTGTATGTGGACAGTTGGTATAACCAGTGTGTATGTGGACAGTTGTTATAACCATTGTGTCTTTGGACAGTTGTTATAACCAGTGTGTATGTGGACAGTTGTTATAACCAGTGTGTATGTGGACAGTTGTTATAACCAGTGTGTATGTGGACAGTTGTTATAACCATTGTGTCTGTGGACAGTTGTTATAACCAGTGTGTCTGTGGACAGTTGTTATAACCACCATTGTGTATATGGACAGTTGTTATAACCAGTGTGTCTGTGGACAGTTGTTATAACCAGTGTTTATGTGGACAGTTGTTATAACCAGTGTGTCTGTGGACAGTTGTTATAACCAGTGTGTATGTGGATAGTTGTTATAACCAGTGTGTCTGTGGACAGTTGTTATAACCAGTGTGTATGTGGACAGTTGTTATAACCAGTGTGTCTGTGGACAGTTGTTATAACCAGTGTGTATGTGGACAGTTGTTATAACCAGTGTGTATGTGGACAGTTGTTATAACCAGTGTGTATGTGGACAGTTGTTATAACCATTGTGTATGTGGACAGTTGTTATATCCAGTGTGTATGTGGACAGTTGTTATAACCATTGTGTCCGTGGACAGTTGTTATAACCATTGTGTCTGTGGACAGTTGTTATAACCAGTGTGTATGTGGACAGTTGTTATAACCATTGTGTATGTGGACCGTTGTGATAACCAGTGTGTCTGTGGACAGTTGGTATAACCAGTGTGTATGTGGACAGTTGTTATATCCAGTGTGTATTTGGATAGTTGTTATATCCATTGTGTATGTGGACAGTTGTTATAACAAGTGTGTATGTGGACAGTTGGTATAACCAGTGTGTATGTGGACAGTTGTTATAACCATTGTGTCTGTGGACAGTTGTTATAACCAGTGTGTATGTGGACAGTTGTTATAACCAGTGTGTATGTGGACAGTTGTTATAACCAGTGTGTATGTGGACAGTTGTTATAACCATTGTGTCTGTGGACAGTTGTTATAACCAGTGTGTATGTGGACAGTTGTTATAACCATTGTGTATGTGGACAGTTGTTATAACCAGTGTGTCTGTGGACAGTTGTTATAACCAGTGTTTGTGTGGACAGTTGTTATAACTAGTGTGTATTTGGACAGTTGTTATAACCAGTGTGTCTGTGGACAGTTGTTATAACCAGTGTGTATGAGGACAGTTGTTATAACCAGTGTGTCTGTGGACAGTTGTTATAACCAGTGTGTATGTGGACAGTTGTTATAACCAGTGTGTCTGTGGACAGTTGTTATAACCAGTGTGTATGTGGACAGTTGTTATAACCAGTGTGTATGTGGACAGTTGTTATAACCATTGTGTATGTGGAAAGTTGTTATAACCAGTGTGGACAGTTGTTATAACCAGTTGTGTGTGTGGACAGTTGTTATAACCAGTGTATATGTGGACAGTTGTGATAACCATTGTCTATGTGGACAGTTGTTATAACCAGTGTGTATGTGGACAGTTCTTATAACCATTGTGTATGTTGACAGTTGTTATATCCAGTGTGTATGTGGACAGTTGTTATAACCATTGTGTCTGTGGACAGTTGTTATAACCAGTGTGTATGTGGACAGTTGTTATAACCAGTGTGTATGTGGACAGTTGTTATAACCAGTGTGTATGTGGACAGTTGTTATAACCAGTGTGTATGTGGACAGTTGTTATAACCATTGTGTCTGTGGACAGTTGTTATAACCAGTGTGTCTGTGGACAGTTGTTATAACCATTGTTTATGTGGACAGTTGTTATAACCAGTGTGTCTGTGGACAGTTGTTATAACCAGTGTTTATGTGGACAGTTGTTATAACCAGTGTGTATGTGGACAGTTGTTATAACCAGTGTGTCTGTGGACAGTTGTTATAACCAGTGTGTATGAGGACAGTTGTTACAACCAGTGTGTCTGTGGACAGTTGTTATAACCAGTGTGTATGTGGACAGTTGTTATAACCAGTGTGTCTGTGGACAGTTGTTATAACCAGTATGTATGTGGACAGTTGTTATAACCATTGTGTATGTGGAAAGTTGTTATAACCAGTGTGGACAGTTGTTATAACCAGTGTATATGTGGACAGTTGTGATAACCATTGTGTATGTGGACAGTTGTTATAACCAATGTGTATGTGGACAGTTCTTATAACCATTGTGTATGTGGACAGTTGTTATATCCAGTGTGTATGTGGACAGTTGTTATAACCATTGTGTCTGTGGACAGTTGTTATAACCAGTGTGTATGTGGACAGTTGTTATAACCAGTGTGTATGTGAACAGTTGTTATAACCAGTGTGTATGTGGACAGTTGTTATAACCATTGTGTCTGTGGACAGTTGTTATAACCAATGTGTCTGTGGACAGTTGTTATAACCAGTGTGTATGTGGACAGTTGTTATAACCAGTGTGTATGTGGACAGTTGTTATAACCAGTGTGTCTGTGGACAGTTGTTATAACCAGTGTGTATGTGGACAGTTGTTATAACCAGTGTGTCTGTGGACAGTTGTTATAACCAGTGTGTATGTGGACAGTTGTTATAACCAGTGTGTAGGTGGACAGTTGTTATAACCAGTGTGTATGTGGACAGTTGTTATAACCAGTGTGTATGTGGACAGTTGTTATAACCAGTGTGTATGTGGACAGTTGTTATAACCATTGTGTATGTGGACAGTTGTTATATCCAGTGTGTATGTGGACAGTTGTTATAACCATTGTGTCTGTGGACAGTTGTTATAACCAATGTGTATGTGGACAGTTGTTATAACCAGTGTGTATGTGGACAGTTGTTATAACCATTGTGTCTGTGGACAGTTGTTATAACCAGTGTGTCTGTGGACAGTTGTTATAACCATTGTGTATGTGGACAGTTGTTATAACCAGTGTGTATGTGGACAGTTGTTATAACCAGTGTTTATGTGGACAGTTGTTATAACCATTTATCTGTGGACAGTTGTAATAACCAGTGTGTATGTGGACAGTTGTTATAACCATTGTGTATGTGGACAGTTGTTATAACCATTGTGTCTGTGGACAGTTGTTATAACCATTGTGTCTGTGGACAGTAGTTATAACCGTTGTGTCTGTGGACAGTTGCTATAACCAGTGTGTCTGTGGACAGTTTCTATAACCTGTGTGTATGTGGACAGTTGTTATAACCAGTGTGTATGTGGACAGTTGTTATAACCATTGTGTCTGTGGACAGTTGTTATAACAAGTGTGTATGTGGACAGTTGTTATAACCAGTGTGTATGTGGACAGTTGTTATAACCAGTGTGTCAGTGGACAGTTGTTATAACCAGTGTGTCTGTGGACAGTTGTTATAACCAGTGTGTCTGTGGACAGTTGTTATAACCATTGTGTATGTGGACAGTTGTTATAACCAGTGTTTATGTGGACAGTTGTTATAACCAGTGTTTATGTGGACAGTTGTTATAACCATTTATCTGTGGACAGCTGTAATAACCAGTGTGTATGTGGACAGTTGTTATAACCATTGTGTATGTGGACAGTTGTTATAACCATTGTGTCTGTGGACAGTTGTTATAACCATTGTGTCTGTGGACAGTAGTTATAACCGTTGTGTCTGTGGACAGTTGCTATAACCAGTGTGTCTGTGGACAGTTTCTATAACCTGTGTGTATGTGGACAGTTGTTATAACCAGTGTGTATGTGGACAGTTGTTATAACCATTGTGTCTGTGGACAGTTGTTATAACAAGTGTGTATGTGGACAGTTGTTATAACCAGTGTGTATGTGGACAGTTGTTATAACCAGTGTGTCTGTGGACAGTTGTTATAACCATTGTGTCAGTGGACAGTTGTTATAACCAGTGTGTATGTGGACAGTTGTTATAACCATTGTGTATGTGGACAGTTGTTATAACCAGTGTGTCTGTGGACAGTTGTTATAACCAGTGTGTCTGTGGACAGTAGTTATAACCGTTGTGTCTGTGGACAGTTGCTATAACCAGTGTGTCTGTGGACAGTTTCTATAACCTGTGTGTATGTGGACAGTTGTTATAACCAGTGTGTATGTGGACAGTTGTTATAACCAATGTGTCTGTGGACAGTTGTTATAACAAGTGTGTATGTGGACAGTTGTTATAACCAGTGTGTATGTGGACAGTTGTTATAACCAGTGTGTCTGTGGACAGTTGTTATAACCATTGTGTATGTGGACAGTTGTTATAACCAGTGTGTATGTGGACAGTTGGTATAACCAGTGTGTATGTGGACAGTTGTTATAACCATTGTGTATGTGGACAGTTGTTATAACCAGTGTGTATGTGGACAGTTGTTATAACCGTTGTCTCTGTGGACAGTTGTTATAACCAGTGTGTATGTGGACAGTTGTTATAACCAGTGTGTATGTGGACAGTTGTTATAACCAGTGTGTCTGTGGACAGTTGTTATAACCATTGTGTATGTGGACAGTTGTTATAACCAGTGTGTATGTGGACAGTTGGTATAACCAGTGTGTATGTGGACAGTTGTTATAACCATTGTGTATGTGGACAGTTGTTATAACCAGTGTGTATGTGGACAGTTGTTATAACCGTTGTCTCTGTGGACAGTTGTTATAACCAGTGTGTATGTGGACAGTTGTTATAACCAGTGTGTATGTGGACAGTTGTTATAACCAGTGTGTCTGTGGACAGTTGTTATAACCATTGTGTATGTGGACAGTTGTTATAACCAGTGTGTATGTGGACAGTTGGTATAACCAGAGTGTATGTGGGCAGTTGTTATAACCTGTGTGTATGTGGACAGTTGTTATAACCAGTGTGTATGTGGACAGTTGTTATAACCAGTGTGTATGTGGACAGTTGTTATAACCATTGTGTCTGTGGACAGTTGTTATATCCAGTGTGTCTGTGGACAGTTGTTATAACCAGTGTGTATGTGGACAGTTGTTATAACCATTGTGTCTGTGGACAGTTGTTATATCCAGTGTGTATGTGGACAGTTGTTATAACCATTGTGTATGTGGACAGTTGTGATAACCAGTGTGTCTGTGGACAGTTGTGATAACCATTGTGTCTCTGGTCAGTTGTGATAACCATTGTGTATGTGGACAGTTGTTGTAACCATTTTGTTAATGGACAGTTGCGATAACCAGTGTGTATGTGGACAGTTGTGATAACCATTGTGTCTCTGGTCAGTTGTGATAACCGTTGTATCTCTGGTCAGTTGTGATAACAAGTGTGACTCTGGTCAGTTGTGATAACAATTGTGTCTCTGGTCAGTTGTGATAACAATTGTGTCTCTAGTCAGTTGTCAGTTGTGATAACCGTTGTGTCTCTGGTCAGTTGTCATAAAAATTGTGTCTCTGGTCAGTTGTCAGTTGTGATAACCATTGTGTCTCTGGTCAGTTGTGATAACCACTGTGTCTCTGGTCAGTTGTGATAAGTTGATAACCGCTGTGTCTCTGGAAACTTGTGATAACCGCTGTGTCTCTGGTCAGTTGTGATAACCATTTTGTTTCTGGTCAGTTGTGATAACCGCTGTGTCTCTGGTCAGTTGTGATAACCGTTGTGTCTCTGGTCATTTGTGACAACCATTGTTTCTCTGGACAGTTGTGATAACCGTTGTGTCTCTGGTCAGTTGTGATAACCGTTGGGTCTCTGCTCAGTTGTGATAACCATTGTGTCTCTGGTCAGTTGTGATAACAATTGTGTCTCTGGTCAGTTGTGATAACTGTTGTTCTCTGATCAGTTGTGATAACGGTTATGTCTCTGGTCAGTTGTGATAACCGTTGGGTCTCTGGTCAGTTGTAATAACCATTGTGTCTCTGGACAGTTGTGATAACTGTTGTGTCTCTGATCAGTTGTGATAACCGTTATGTCTCTGGTCAGTTGTGATAACCGTTGGGTCTCTGGTCAGTTGTGATAACCGTTGTGTCTCTGGTCAGTTGTGATAACCATTGTCTCTCTGGTCAATTGTGAAAACCGTTGTGTCTCTGGTCAGTTGTGATAACAAGTTGTTGATTAACAATACAGATATATGATAAAAATGTTGTTTGGTGTTATATGTGAATACCATCCAGGGCCTAATAGCAATACATCGAGAATAGGGTAACGTCAAAGAATAGTGTAAGCAATACATCGAGAATAGGGTAACGTCAAAGAATAGTGTAAGCAATACATTGAGAATAGGGTAACATCAAAGAAGAGTGTTAGCAATATATCGAGAATAGGGTAACGTCAAAGAATAGTGTAAGCAAAACATGGCTTCTGAGGCATGTCAAATAATGGACGTTGTCTAAAATATTTTACTGGAAACATATCTTAAAACTATAAGTTAAATGAAGACATACTTTATTTGGAAATGTAAGTTTTGATGAATGAGCTAATGCTGATTTAAGTCTTAGTACACCTCGAGAACTAGGGTCACCATTACATGTTTAAATCTTAGTACCTCGAGAACTAGGGTCACCATTACATGTTTAAGTCTTAGTATCTCGAGAACTAGGGTCACCATTGCATGTTTAAATCTTAGTACCTCGAGAACTAGGGTCACCATTACATGTTTAGGTCTTAGTACCTCGAGAACTAGGGCCACCATTACATGTTTAAATCTTAGTACCTCAAGAACTAGGGCCACCATTACATGTTTAAGTCTTAGTACCTCGAGAACTAGGGTCACCATTACATGTATAAGTCTCAGTATCTCGAGAACTAAGGTCACCATTACATGTTTAGGTCTTAGTACCTTGAGAACTAGGGTTATCATTACATGTTTAAGTCTTAGTATCTCGAGAACTAGGGTCACCATTACATGTTTAGGTCTTAGTACCTCGAGAACTAGGGTCACAATTACATGTTTAAGTCTTAGTACCTCGAGAACTAGGGTCACCATTACATGTTTAAGTCTTAGTACCTCGAGAACTAGGGTAACCATTACATGTTAAGTCTTAGTACCTCTAGAACTAGGGTCACCATTACATGTTTAAGTCTTAGTATCTCGAGAACTAGGGTCACCATTACATGTTTAAGTCTTAGTACCTCGAGAACTAGGGTCACCATTACATGTTTAAGTCTTAGTACCTCGAGAACTAGGGTCACCAATACATGTTTAAATCTTAGTACCTCAAGAACTAGGGTCACCATTACATGTTTAGGTCTTAGTACCTCGAGAACTAGGGTCACCATTACATGTTTAGGTCTTAGTACCTCGAGAACTAGGGTCACCATTACATGTTTAGGTCTTAGTACCTTGAGAACTAGGGTCACCATTACATGTTTAAGTCTTCGTATCTCGAGAACTAGGGTCACCATTACATGTTTAAGTCTTAGTATCTCGAGAACTAGGGTCACCATTACATGTTTAGGTCTTAGTACCTCGAGACCTAGGGTCACAATTACATGTTTAAGTCTTAGTACCTCGAGAACTAGGGTCACCATTACATGTTTAAGTCTTAGTACCTCGAGAACTAGGTTAACCATTACATGTTAAGTCTTAGTACCTCGAGAACTAGGTTCACCATTACATGTTTAAGTCTTAGTACCTCGATTAGGGTCACCATACATGTTTAAGTCTTAGTACCTCGAGAACTAGGGTCACCATTACATGTTTAAGTCTTAGTATCTCGAGAACTAGGGTCACCATTACATGTTTAAGTCTTAGTACCTCGAGAACTAGGGTCACCATTACATGTTTAAGTCTTAGTACCTCGAGAACTAGGGTCACCAATACATGTTTAAATCTTAGTACCTCAAGAACTAGGGTCACCATTACATGTTTAAGTCTTAGTACCTCGAGAACTAGGGTCACCATTACATGTTTAAGTCTTAGTATCTCGAGAACTAGGGTCACCATTACATGTTTAGGTCTTAGTACCTCGAGAACTAGGGTCACCATTACATGTTTAGGTCTTAGTACCTCGAGAACTAGGGTCACCATTACATGTTTAAGTCTTAGTATCTCGAGAACTAGGGTCACCATTACATGTTTAGGTCTTAGTACCTCGAGAACTAGGGTCACCATTACATGTTTAAGTCTTAGTATCTCGAGAACTAGGGTCACCATTACATGTTTAAGTCTTAGTATCTCGAGAACTAGGGTCACCATTACATGTTTAGGTCTTAGTACCTCGAGAACTAGGGTCACCATTACATGTTTAAGTCTTAGTACCTCGAGAACTAGGGTCACCATTACATGTTTAAGTCTTAGTACCTCGAGAACTAGGGTCACCATTACATGTTTAAGTCTTAGTACCTCGAGAACTAGGGTCACCATTACATGTTTAGGTCTTAGTACCTCGAGAACTAGGGTCACCATTACATGTTTAGGTCTTAGTACCTCGAGAACTAGGGTCACCATTACATGTTTAGGTCTTAGTACCTTGAGAACTAGGGTCACCATTACATGTTTAAGTCTTCGTATCTCGAGAACTAGGGTCACCATTACATGTTTAAGTCTTAGTATCTCGAGAACTAGGGTCACCATTACATGTTTAGGTCTTAGTACCTCGAGACCTAGGGTCACAATTACATGTTTAAGTCTTAGTACCTCGAGAACTAGGGTCACCATTACATGTTTAAGTCTTAGTACCTCGAGAACTAGGTTAACCATTACATGTTAAGTCTTAGTACCTCGAGAACTAGGTTCACCATTACATGTTTAAGTCTTAGTACCTCGATAACTAGGGTCACCAATACATGTTTAAATCTTAGTACCTCAAGAACTAGGGTCACCATTACATGTTTAAGTCTTAGTACCTCGAGAACTAGGGTCACCATTACATGTATAAGTCTCAGTATCTCGAGAACTAGGGTCACCATTACATGTTTAGGTCTTAGTACCTCGAGAACTAGGGTCACCATTACATGTTTAAGTCTTAGTATCTCGAGAACTAGGGTCACCATTACATGTTTAAGTCTTAGTACCTCGAGAACTAGGGTCACCATTACATGTTTAGGTCTTAGTGCCTCGAGAACTAGGGTCACCATTACATGTTTAAGTCTTAGTATCTCGAGAACTAGGGTCACCATTACATGTTTAAGTCTTAGTATCTCGAGAACTAGGGTCACCATTACATGTTTAGGTCTTAGTACCTCGAGAACTAGGGTCACCATTACATGTTAAGTCTTAGTATCTCGAGAACTAGGGTCACCATTACATGTTTAGGTCTTAGTACCTCGAGAACTAGGGTCACCATTACATGTTTAAGTCTTAGTACCTCGAGAACTAGGGTCACCATTACATGTTTAAGTCTTAGTATCTCGAGAACTAGGGTCACCATTACATGTTTAAGTCTTAGTATCTCGAGAACTAGGGTCACCATTACATGTTTAAGTCTTAGTACCTCGAGAACTAGGGTCACCATTACATGTTTAAGTCTTAGTATCTCGAGAACTAGGGTCACCATTACATGTTTAGGTCTTAGTACCTCGAGAACTAGGGTCACCATTACATGTTTAAGTCTTAGTACCTCGAGAACTAGGGTCACCATTACATGTTTAGGTCTTAGTACCTCGAGAACTAGGGTCACCATTACATGTTTAGGTCTTAGTACCTCGAGAACTAGGGTCACCATTACATGTTTAAGTCTTAGTATCTCGAGAACTAGGGTCACCATTACATGTTTAAGTCTTAGTATCTCGAGAACTAGGGTCACCATTACATGTTTAGGTCTTAGTACCTCGAGAACTAGGGTCACAATTACATGTTTAAGTCTTAGTACCTCGAGAACTAGGGTCACCATTACATGTTTAAGTCTTAGTACCTCGAGAACTAGGGTAACCATTACATGTTAAGTCTTAGTACCTCGAGAACTAGGGTCACCATTACATGTTTAAGTCTTAGTACCTCGATAACTAGGGTCACCAATACATGTTTAAATCTTAGTACCTCAAGAACTAGGGTCACCATTACATGTTTAAGTCTTAGTACCTCGAGAACTAGGGTCACCATTACATGTTTAAGTCTTAGTATCTCGAGAACTAGGGTCACCATTACATGTTTAGGTCTTAGTACCTCGAGAACTAGGGTCACCATTACATGTTTAAGTCTTAGTATCTCGAGAACTAGGGTCACCATTACATGTTTAAGTCTTAGTACCTCGAGAACTAGGGTCACCATTACATGTTTAGGTCTTAGTGCCTCGAGAACTAGGGTCACCATTACATGTTTAAGTCTTAGTATCTCGAGAACTAGGGTCACCATTACATGTTTAAGTCTTAGTATCTCGAGAACTAGGGTCACCATTACATGTTTAGGTCTTAGTACCTCGAGAACTAGGGTCACCATTACATGTTTAAGTCTTAGTATCTCGAGAACTAGGGTCACCATTACATGTTTAAGTCTTAGTATCTCGAGAACTAGGGTCACCATTACATGTTTAGGTCTTAGTACCTCGAGAACTAGGGTCACAATTACATGTTTAAGTCTTAGTACCTCGAGAACTAGGGTCACCATTACATGTTTAAGTCTTAGTACCTCGAGAACTAGGTTAACCATTACATGTTAAGTCTTAGTACCTCGAGAACTAGGGTCACCATTACATGTTTAAGTCTTAGTACCTCGAGAACTAGGGTCACCAATACATGTTTAAATCTTAGTACCTCAAGAACTAGGGTCACCATTACATGTTTAAGTCTTAGTACCTCGAGAACTAGGGTCACCATTACATGTATAAGTCTCAGTATCTCGAGAACTAGGGTCACCATTACATGTTTAGGTCTTAGTACCTCGAGAACTAGGGTCACCATTACATGTTTAAGTCTTAGTATCTCGAGAACTAGGGTCACCATTACATGTTTAGGTCTTAGTACCTCGAGAACTAGGGTCACCATTACATGTTTAAGTCTTAGTACCTCGAGAACTAGGGTCACCATTACATGTTTAAGTCTTAGTACCTCGAGAACTAGGGTCACCATTACATGTTAAGTCTTAGTACCTCGAGAACTAGGGTCACCATTACATGTTTAAGTCTTAGTACCTCGAGAACTAGGGTCACCATTACATGTTTAAGTCTTAGTATCTCGAGAACTAGGGTCACCATTACATGTTTAAGTCTTAGTACCTCGAGAACTAGGGTCACCATTACATGTTTAAGTCTTAGTACCTCGAGAACTAGGGTCACCATTACATGTTTAGTTTGTTGGTGGTTTCATGTTAAGTCTTAGTACCTCGAGAACTAGGGTCACCATTACATGTTTAAGTCTTAGTACCTCGAGAACTAGGGTCACATTACATGTTTAGTCTTAGTACCTCGAGAACTAGGGTCACCATTACATGTTTAAGTCTTAGTACCTCGAGAACTAGGGTAACCATTACATGTTAAGTCTTAGTACCTCGAGAACTAGGGTCACCATTACATGTTTAAGTCTTAGTATCTCGAGAACTAGGGTCACCATTACATGTTTAAGTCTTAGTATCTCGAGAACTAGGGTCACCATTACATGTTTAAGTCTTAGTACCTCGAGAACTAGGATCACCAATACATGTTTAAATCTTAGTACCTCAAGAACTAGGGTCACCATTACATGTTTAAGTATTAGTACCTCGAGAACTAGGGTCACCATTACATGTTTAAGTCTTAGTATCTCGAGAACTAGGGTCACCATTACATGTTTAGGTCTTAGTACCTCGAGAACTAGGGTCACAATTACATGTTTAAGTCTTAGTACCTCGAGAACTAGGGTCACCATTACATGTTTAAGTCTTAGTACCTCGAGAACTAAGGTAACCATTACATGTTAAGTCTTAGTACCTCGAGAACTAGGGTCACCATTACATGTTTAAGTCTTAGTATCTCGAGAACTAGGGTCACCATTACATGTTTAGGTCTTAGTACCTCGAGAACTAGGGTCACCATTACATGTTTAAGTCTTAGTACCTCGAGAACTAGGGTCACCATTACATGCGTACGTCTCAGTATCTCGAGAACTAGGGTCACCATTACATGTTTAGGTCTTAGTACCTCGAGAACTAGGGTCAACATTACATGTTTAAGTCTTATTATCTCGAGAACTAGGGTCACCATTACATGTTTAGGTCTTAGTACCTCGAGAACTAGGGTCACCATTACATGTTTAAGTCTTAGTACCTCGAGAACTAGGGTCACCATTACATGTTTAATTCTTAGTATCTCGAGAACTAGGGTCACCATTACATGTTTAGGTCTTAGTACCTCGAGAACTAGGGTCACCATTACATGTTAAAGTCTTAGTACCTCGAGAACTAGGGTAACCATTACATGTTAAGTCTTAGTACCTCGAGAACTAGGGTCACCATTACATGTTTAAGTCTTAGTATCTCGAGAACTAGGGTCACCATTACATGTTTAAGTCTTAGTACCTCGAGAACTAGGGTCACCATTACATGTTTAAGTCTTAGTACCTCGAGAACTAGGGTCACCAATACATGTTTAAATCTTAGTACCTCAAGAACTAGGGTCACCATTACATGTTTAAGTCTTAGTACCTCGAGAACTAGGGTCACCATTACATGTTTAAGTCTTAGTATCTCGAGAACTAGGGTCACCATTACATGTTTAGGTCTTAGTACCTCGAGAACTAGGGTCACCATTACATGTTTAAGTCTTAGTACCTCGAGAACTAGGGTCACCATTACATGTTTAAGTCTTAGTACCTCGAGAACTAGGGTCACCATTACATGTTTAGGTCTTAGTACCTCGAGAACTAGGGTCACCATTACATGTTTAAGTCTTAGTACCTCGAGAACTAGGGTCACCATTACATGTTTAAGTCTTAGTCTCGAGAACTAGGGTCACCATTACATGTTTAAGTCTTAGTACCTCGAGAACTAGGGTCACCATTACATGTTTAAGTCTTAGTACCTCGAGAACTAGGGTCACCATTACATGTTTAAGTCTTAGTACCTCGAGAACTAGGGTCACCATTACATGTTAAGTCTTAGTACCTCGAGAACTAGGGTCACCATTACATGTTTAAGTCTTAGTACCTCGAGAACTAGGGTCACCATTACATGTTTAAGTCTTAGTACCTCGAGAACTAGGGTCACCATTACATGTTTAGGTCTTAGTACCTCGAGAACTAGGGTCACCATTACATGTTTAAGTCTTAGTATCTCGAGAACTAGGGTCACCATTACATGTTTAAGTCTTAGTACCTCGAGAACTAGGGTCACCATTACATGTTTAGGTCTTAGTACCTCGAGAACTAGGGTCACCATTACATGTTTAAGTCTTAGTATCTCGAGAACTAGGGTCACCATTACATGTTTAAGTCTTAGTACCTCGAGAACTAGGGTCACCATTACATGTTTAAGTCTTAGTACCTCGAGAACTAGGGTCACCATTACATGTTTAGGTCTTAGTACCTCGAGAACTAGGGTCACCAT
This sequence comes from Archivesica marissinica, assembly GCA_014843695.1. Taxonomy (NCBI): domain Eukaryota; kingdom Metazoa; phylum Mollusca; class Bivalvia; order Venerida; family Vesicomyidae; genus Archivesica; species Archivesica marissinica. The sequence continues at coordinate 6,082,478 of CM026390.1, read as the reverse complement.
TACATGTTTAAGTCTTAGTATCTCGAGAACTAGGGTCACCATTACATGTTTAGGTCTTAGTACCTCGAGAACTAGGGTCACCATTACATGTTTAAGTCTTAGTACCTCGAGAACTAGGGTCACCATTACATGTTAAGTCTTAGTACCTCGAGAACTAGGGTCACCATTACATGTTTAAGTCTTAGTACCTCGAGAACTAGGGTCACCATTACATGTTTAGTCTTAGTACCTCGAGAACTAGGGTCACCATTACATGTTTAAGTCTTAGTATCTCGAGAACTAGGGTCACCATTACATGTTTAGTCTTAGTACCTCGAGAACTAGGGTCACCATTACATGTTTAAGTCTTAGTACCTCGAGAACTAGGGTCACCATTACATGTTTAAGTCTTAGTACCTCGAGAACTAGGGTCACCATTACATGTTAAGTCTTAGTACCTCGAGAACTAGGGTCACCATTACATGTTTAAGTCTTAGTATCTCGAGAACTAGGGTCACCATTACATGTTTAAGTCTTAGTACCTCGAGAACTAGGGTCACCATTACATGTTTAAGTCTTAGTACCTCGAGAACTAGGGTCACCAATACATGTTTAAATCTTAGTACCTCAAGAACTAGGGTCACCATTACATGTTTAAGTCTTAGTACCTCGAGAACTAGGGTCACCATTACATGTTTAAGTCTTAGTATCTCGAGAACTAGGGTCACCATTACATGTTTAGGTCTTAGTACCTCGAGAACTAGGGTCACCATTACATGTTTAAGTCTTAGTACCTCGAGAACTAGGGTCACCATTACATGTTTAAGTCTTAGTACCTCGAGAACTAGGGTAACCATTACATGTTAAGTCTTAGTACCTCGAGAACTAGGGTCACCATTACATGTTTAAGTCTTAGTATCTCGAGAACTAGGGTCACCATTACATGTTTAAGTCTTAGTACCTCGAGAACTAGGGTCACCATTACATGTTTAAGTCTTAGTACCTCGAGAACTAGGGTCACCATTACATGTTTAGGTCTTAGTACCTCGAGAACTAGGGTCACCATTACATGTTTAAGTCTTAGTACCTCGAGAACTAGGGTCACCATTACATGTTTAAGTCTTAGTATCTCGAGAACTAGGGTCACCATTACATGTTTAGGTCTTAGTACCTCGAGAACTAGGGTCACCATTACATGTTTAAGTCTTAGTACCTCGAGAACTAGGGTCACCATTACATGTTTAAGTCTTAGTACCTCGAGAACTAGGGTCACCATTACATGTTAAGTCTTAGTACCTCGAGAACTAGGGTCACCATTACATGTTTAAGTCTTAGTACCTCGAGAACTAGGGTCACCATTACATGTTTAAGTCTTAGTACCTCGAGAACTAGGGTCACCATTACATGTTTAAGTCTTAGTACCTCGAGAACTAGGGTCACCATTACATGTTTAAGTCTTAGTACCTCGAGAACTAGGGTCACCATTACATGTTTAAGTCTTAGTACCTCGAGAACTAGGGTCACCATTACATGTTTAAGTCTTAGTACCTCGAGAACTAGGGTCACCATTACATGTTTAGGTCTTAGTACCTCGAGAACTAGGGTCACCATTACATGTTTAGGTCTTAGTACCTCGAGAACTAGGGTCACCATTACATGTTTAGGTCTTAGTACCTCGAGAACTAGGGTCACCATTACATGTTTAAGTCTTAGTATCTCGAGAACTAGGGTCACCATTACATGTTTAAGTCTTAGTATCTCGAGAACTAGGGTCACCATTACATGTTTAGGTCTTAGTACCTCGAGAACTAGGGTCACAATTACATGTTTAAGTCTTAGTACCTCGAGAACTAGGGTCACCATTACATGTTTAAGTCTTAGTACCTCGAGAACTAGGTTAACCATTACATGTTAAGTCTTAGTACCTCGAGAACTAGGTTCACCATTACATGTTTAAGTCTTAGTACCTCGATAACTAGGGTCACCAATACATGTTTAAATCTTAGTACCTCAAGAACTAGGGTCACCATTACATGTTTAAGTCTTAGTACCTCGAGAACTAGGGTCACCATTACATGTATAAGTCTCAGTATCTCGAGAACTAGGGTCACCATTACATGTTTAGGTCTTAGTACCTCGAGAACTAGGGTCACCATTACATGTTTAAGTCTTAGTATCTCGAGAACTAGGGTCACCATTACATGTTTAAGTCTTAGTACCTCGAGAACTAGGGTCACCATTACATGTTAGTCTTAGTACCTCGAGAACTAGGGTCACCATTACATGTTTAGGTCTTAGTACCTCGAGAACTAGGGTCACCATTACATGTTTAAGTCTTAGTATCTCGAGAACTAGGGTCACCATTACATGTTTAAGTCTTAGTACCTCGAGAACTAGGGTCACCATTACATGTTTAGGTCTTAGTACCTCGAGAACTAGGGTCACCATTACATGTTTAAGTCTTAGTATCTCGAGAACTAGGGTCACCATTACATGTTTAGGTCTTAGTACCTCGAGAACTAGGGTCACCATTACATGTTTAAGTCTTAGTACCTCGAGAACTAGGGTCACCATTACATGTTTAAGTCTTAGTACCTCGAGAACTAGGGTCACCATTACATGTTTAAGTCTTAGTACCTCGAGAACTAGGGTCACCATTACATGTTTAGGTCTTAGTACCTCGAGAACTAGGGTCACCATTACATGTTTAGGTCTTAGTACCTCGAGAACTAGGGTCACCATTACATGTTTAAGTCTTAGTACCTCGAGAACTAGGGTCACCATTACATGTTTAAGTCTTAGTACCTCGAGAACTAGGGTCACCATTACATGTTAAGTCTTAGTACCTCGAGAACTAGGGTCACCATTACATGTTTAAGTCTTAGTACCTCGAGAACTAGGGTCACCATTACATGTTTAAGTCTTAGTACCTCGAGAACTAGGGTCACCATTACATGTTTAAGTCTTAGTACCTCGAGAACTAGGGTCACCATTACATGTTTAGGTCTTAGTACCTCGAGAACTAGGGTCACCATTACATGTTTAAGTCTTAGTACCTCGAGAACTAGGGTCACCATTACATGTTAAGTCTTAGTACCTCGAGAACTAGGGTCACCATTACATGTTTAAGTCTTAGTACCTCGAGAACTAGGGTCACCATTACATGTTTAAGTCTTAGTACCTCGAGAACTAGGGTCACCATTACATGTTTAAGTCTTAGTATCTCGAGAACTAGGGTCACCATTACATGTTTAGGTCTTAGTACCTCGAGAACTAGGGTCACCATTACATGTTTAAGTCTTAGTACCTCGAGAACTAGGGTCACCATTACATGTTTAAGTCTTAGTATCTCGAGAACTAGGGTCACCATTACATGTTTAGGTCTTAGTACCTCGAGAACTAGGGTCACAATTACATGTTTAAGTCTTAGTACCTCGAGAACTAGGGTCACCATTACATGTTTAAGTCTTAGTACCTCGAGAACTAGGGTAACCATTACATGTTAAGTCTTAGTACCTCGAGAACTAGGGTCACCATTACATGTTTAAGTCTTAGTATCTCGAGAACTAGGGTCACCATTACATGTTTAAGTCTTAGTACCTCGAGAACTAGGGTCACCATTACATGTTTAAGTCTTAGTACCTCGAGAACTAGGATCACCAATACATGTTTAAATCTTAGTACCTCAAGAACTAGGGTCACCATTACATGTTTAAGTCTTAGTACCTCGAGAACTAGGGTCACCATTACATGTTTAAGTCTTAGTATCTCGAGAACTAGTTTCACCATTACATGTTTAGGTCTTAGTGCCTCGAGAACTAGGGTCACCATTACATGCATACGTCTCAGTATCTCGAGAACTAGGGTCACCATTACATGTTTAGGTCTTAGTACCTCGAGAACTAGGGTCAACATTACATGTTTAAGTCTTAGTATCTCGAGAACTAGGGTCACCATTACATGTTTATGTCTTAGTACCTCGAGAACTAGGGTCACCATTACATGTTTAAGTCTTAGTATCTCGAGAACTAGGGTCATCATTACATGTTTAAGTCTTAGTATCTCGAGAACTAGGGTCACCAGTACATGTTTAGGTCTTAGTACCTCGAGAACTAGGGTCACCATTACATGTTTAAGTCTTAGTACCTCGAGAACTAGGGTCACCATTACATGTTTAAGTCTTAGTACCTCGAGAACTAGGGTCACCATTACATGTTTAAGTCTTAGTACCTCGAGAACTAGGGTCACCATTACATGTTTAGGTCTTAGTACCTCGAGAACTAGGGTCACCATTACATGTTTAAGTCTTAGTATCTCGAGAACTAGGGTCACCATTACATGTTTAAATCTTAGTACCTCGAGAACTATGGTCACCATTACATGTTTAAGTCTTAGTACCTCGAGAACTAGGGTCACCAATACATGTTTAAATCTTAGTACCTCAAGAACTAGGGTCACCATTACATGCTTAAGTCTTAGTACCTCGAGAACTAGGGTCACCATTACATATATAAGTCTCAGTATCTCGAGAACTAGGGTCACCATTACATGTTTAAGTCTTAGTATCTCGAGAACTAGGGTCACCATTACATGTTTAGGTCTTAGTACCTCGAGAACTAGGGTCAACATTACATGTTTAAGTCTTAGTATCTCGAGAACTAGGGTCACCATTACATGTTTAGTTCTTAGTGCCTCGAGAACTAGGGTCACCATTACATGTTTAAGTCTTAGTACCTCGAGAACTAGGGTCACCATTACATGTTTAAGTCTTAGTATCTCGAGAACTAGGGTCACCATTACATGTTTAGGTCTTAGTACCTCGAGAACTAGGGTCACCATTACATGTTTAAGTCTTAGTATCTCGAGAACTAGGGTCACCATTACATGTTTAGGTCTTAGTACCTCGAGAACTAGGGTCACCATTACATGTTTAAGTCTTAGTACCTCGAGAACTAGGGTCACCATTACATGTTTAGTCTTAGTACCTCGAGAACTAGGGTCACCATTACATGTTTAGGTCTTAGTACCTCGAGAACTAGGGTCACCATTACATGTTTAAGTCTTAGTATCTCGAGAACTAGGGTCACCATTACATGTTTAAGTCTTAGTATCTCGAGAACTAGGGTCACCATTACATGTTTAGGTCTTAGTACCTCGAGAACTAGGGTCACAATTACATGTTTAAGTCTTAGTACCTCGAGAACTAGGGTCACCATTACATGTTTAAGTCTTAGTACCTCGAGAACTAGGGTAACCATTACATGTTAAGTCTTAGTACCTCGAGAACTAGGGTCACCATTACATGTTTAAGTCTTAGTATCTCGAGAACTAGGGTCAACATTACATGTTTAAGTCTTAGTACCTCGAGAACTAGGGTCACCATTACATGTTTAAGTCTTAGTACCTCGAGAACTAGGGTCACCATTACATGTTTAAGTCTTAGTACCTCGAGAACTAGGGTCACCATTACATGTTTAGGTCTTAGTACCTCGAGAACTAGGGTCACCATTACATGTTTAAGTCTTAGTACCTCGAGAACTAGGGTCACCATTACATGTTTAAGTCTTAGTATCTCGAGAACTAGGGTCACCATTACATGTTTAGGTCTTAGTACCTCGAGAACTAGGGTCACCATTACATGTTTAAGTCTATATCGAGAACTAGGGTCACCATTACATGTTTAAGTCTTAGTATCTCGAGAACTAGGGTCACCATTACATGTTTAGGTCTTAGTACCTCGAGAACTAGGGTCACCATTACATGTTTAAGTCTTAGTATCTCGAGAACTAGGGTCACCATTACATGTTTAGTCTTAGTACCTCGAGAACTAGGGTCACCATTACATGTTTAAGTCTTAGTATCTCGAGAACTAGGGTCACCATTACATGTTTAGGTCTTAGTACCTCGAGAACTAGGGTCACCATTACATGTTTAAGTCTTAGTATCTCGAGAACTAGGGTCACCATTACATGTTTAAGTCTTAGTATCTCGAGAACTAGGGTCACCATTACATGTTTAGGTCTTAGTACCTCGAGAACTAGGGTCACCATTACATGTTTAAGTCTTAGTACCTCGAGAACTAGGGTCACCATTACATGTTTAAGTCTTAGTACCTCGAGAACTAGGGTAACCATTACATGTTAAGTCTTAGTATCTCGAGAACTAGGGTCACCATTACATGTTTAAGTCTTAGTATCTCGAGAACTAGGGTCACCATTACATGTTTAGGTCTTAGTACCTCGAGAACTAGGGTCACCATTACATGTTTAAGTCTTAGTATCTCGAGAACTAGGGTCACCATTACATGTTTAGTTCTTAGTGCCTCGAGAACTAGGGTCACCATTACATGTTTAAGTCTTAGTACCTCGAGAACTAGGGTCACCATTACATGTTTAAGTCTTAGTACCTCGAGAACTAGGGTCACCATTACATGTTTAAGTCTTAGTACCTCGAGAACTAGGGTCACCATTACATGTTTAAGTCTTAGTATCTCGAGAACTAGGGTCACCATTACATGTTTAGGTCTTAGTACCTCGAGAACTAGGGTCACCATTACATGTTTAAGTCTTAGTATCTCGAGAACTAGGGTCACCATTACATGTTTAAGTCTTAGTACCTCGAGAACTAGGGTCACCATTACATGTTTAAGTCTTAGTATCTCGAGAACTAGGGTCACCATTACATGTTTAAGTCTTAGTACCTCGAGAACTAGGGTCACCATTACATGTTTAGGTCTTAGTACCTCGAGAACTAGGGTCACCATTACATGTTTAAGTCTTAGTACCTCGAGAACTAGGGTCACCATTACATGTTTAGGTCTTAGTACCTCGAGAACTAGGGTCACCATTACATGTTTAAGTCTTAGTATCTCGAGAACTAGGGTCACCATTACATGTTTAGGTCTTAGTGCCTCGA
>CM026390.1:6055131-6074584 GCA_014843695.1 Archivesica marissinica | reverse complement strand
TACTGTATTGACTGGGCTTGGTTCATGGGATATACTGTACTGATTGGGCTCGGTTCATGGGATATACTGTACTGATTGGGCTCGGTTCATGGGATATACTGTACTGATTGGGCTCGGTTCATGGGATATACTGTACTGATTGGGCTCGGTTCATGGGATATACTGTACTGACTGGGCTCGGTTCATGGGATATACTGTACTGATTGGGCTCGGTTCATGGGATATACTGTACTGATTGGGCTCGGTTCATGGGATATACTGTACTGACTGGGCTCGGTTCATGGTATATACTGTACTGATTGGGCTCGGTTCATGGGATATACTGTACTGACTGGGCTTGGTTCATGGGATATACTGTACTGACTGGGCTCGGTTCATGGGATATACTGTACTTATTGGGCTCGGTTCATGGGATATACTGTACTGATTGGGCTTGGTTCATGGGGTATACTGTACTGATTGGGCTCGGTTTATGGGATATACTGTAATGATTGGGCTCGGTTCATGGGATATACTGTACTGAATGGGCTCGGTTCATGGAATATACTGTACTGACTGGGCTCGGTTCATGGGATATACTGTACTGACTGGGCTCGGTTCATGGAATATACTGTACTGACCGGGCTCGGTTCATGGGATATACTGTATTGACTGGGCTTGGTTCATGTGATATACTATACTGACTGGGCTTGGTTCATGGGATATACTGTACTAACTGGGCTCGTTTCATAGGATATACTGTACTGATTGTGCTCGGTTCATCGGGTATACTGTACTGATTGGGCTCGGTTCATGGGATATACTGTACTAACTGGGCTCGGTTCATGGGATATACTGTACTGACTGGGCTCGGTTCATGGTGTATACTGTACTGATTGGGCTCGGTTCATGGGATATACTGTACTGACTGGGCTTGGTTCATGGGATATACTGTACTAACTGGGCTCGGTTCATGGGATATACTGTATTCACTGGGCTTGGTTCATGGAATATACTGTATTCACTGGGCTTGGTTCATGGAATATACTGTACTGACTTGGCTCGATTCATGGGATATACTCTACTGATTGGGCTTGGTTGATGGGATATACTGTACTGATTGGGCTCGGTTCATGGGGTATACTGTACTGATTGGGCTCGGTTCATGGGATATACTGTACTGATTGGGCTCGGTTCATGGGATATACTGTACTGATTGGGCTCGGTTCATGGGATATACTGTACTGATTGGGCTTGGTTCATGGGATATATTGTACTGATTGGGCTCGGTTCATGGGATATACTGTACTGACTGGGCTCGGTTCATGGGATATACTGTACTGACTGGGCTCGGTTCATGGGATATACTGTACTGACTGGGCTCCTGGTTCATGGGATATACTGTACTGATTGGGCTCGGTTCATGGGATATACTGTACTGATTGGGCTCGGTTCATGGGATATACTGTACTGACTGGGCTCGGTTCATGGGATATACTGTACTGATTGGGCTCGGTTCATGGGATATACTGTACTGACTGGGCTCGGTTCATGGGATATACTGTACTAGGCTCGGTTCATGGGATATACTGTACTGATTGGGCTCGGTTCATGGGATATACTGTACTGACTGGGCTCGGTTCATGGGATATACTGTACTGATTGGGCTTGGTTCATGGGATATACTGTACTGATTTTCATGGGATATACTGTACTGACTGGGCTCGGTTCATGGGATATACTGTACTGACTGGGCTCGGTTCATGGGATATACTGTACTGACTGGGCTCGGTTCATGGGATATACTGTACTGACTGGGCTGGTTCATGGGATATACTGTACTGATTGGGCTCGGTTCATGGGATATACTGTACTGACTGGGCTCGGTTCATGGGATATACTGTACTGACTGGGCTCGGTTCATGGGATATACTGTACTGATTGGGCTCGGTTCATGGGATATACTGTACTGATTGGGCTCGGTTCATGGGATATACTGTACTGATTGGGCTCGGTTCATGGGATATACTGTACTGACTGGGCTTGGTTCATGGGATATACTGTACTGACTGGGCTCGGTTCATGGGATATACTGTACTGATTGGGCTCGGTTCATGGGATATACTGTACTGATTGGGCTCGGTTCATGGGATATACTGTACTGATTGGGCTCGGTTCATGGGATATACTGTACTGATTGGGCTCGGTTCATGGGATATACTGTACTGATTGGGCTCGGTTCATGGGATATACTGTACTGATTGGGCTCGGTTCATGGGATATACTGTACTGACTGGGCTCGGTTCATGGGATATACTGTACTGACTGGGCTCGGTTCATGGGATATACTGTACTGACTGGGCTCGGTTCATGGGATATACTGTACTGATTTCATGGGATATACTGTACTGATGGGCTCGGTTCATGGGATATACTGTACTGACTGGGCTCGGTTCATGGGATATACTGTACTGATTGGGCTCGGTTCATGGGATATACTGTACTGACTGGGCTCGGTTCATGGGATATACTGTACTGATTGGGCTCGGTTCATGGGATATACTGTACTGATTGGGCTCGGTTCATGGGATATACTGTACTGACTGGGCTCGGTTCTGGATATACTGTACTGATGGCTCGGTTCATGGGATATACTGTACTGACTGGGCTCGGTTCATGGGATATACTGTACTGACTGGGCTCGGTTCATGGGATATACTGTACTGATTGGGCTCGGTTCATGGGATATACTGTACTGATTGGGCTCGGTTCATGGGATATACTGTACTGATTGGCTCGGTTCATGGGATATACTGTACTTTGGGCTCGGTTCATGGGATATACTGTACTGACTGGGCTCGGTTCATGGGATATACTGTACTGATTGGGCTCGGTTCATGGGATATACTGTACTGATTGGGCTCGGTTCATGGGATATACTGTACTGACTGGGCTCGGTTCATGGGATATACTGTACTGACTGGGCTTGGTTCATGGGATATACTGTACTGACTGGGCTCGGTTCATGGGATATACTGTACTGATTGGGCTCGGTTCATGGGATATACTGTACTGATTGGGCTCTGTCATGGGATATACTTACTGACTGGGCTTGGTTCATGGGATATACTGTACTGATTGGGCTCGGTTCATGGGATATACTGTACTGATTGGGCTCGGTTCATGGGATATACTGTACTGATTGGGTTCTGTTCTTGGGATATACTCTACTGACTGGGCTTGGTTCATGGGATATACTGTACTGATTGGGCTCGGTTCATGGGATATACTGTACTGATTGGGCTCGGTTCATGGGATATACTGTACTGACTGGGCTCTGTTCATGGGATATACTATACTGACTGGGCTCGGTTCATGGGATATACTGTACTGATTGGGCTAGGTTCATGGGATATACTGTACTGACTGGGCTCGGTTCATGGGATATACTGTACTGATTGGGCTTGGTTCATGGGATATACTGTACTGATTTTCATGGGATATACTGTACTGACTGGGCTCGGTTCATGGGATATACTGTACTGACTGGGCTCGGTTCATGGGATATACTGTACTGACTGGGCTCGGTTCATGGGATATACTGTACTGACTGGACTTGGTTCATGGGATATACGGTACTGACTGGGTTCGGTTCATGGGATATACTGTACTGACTGGGCTTGGTTCATGGGGTATACTGTACTGACTGGGCTCGGTTCATGGGATATACTGTACTGATTGGGCTTGGTTCATGGGATATACTCTACTGATTGGGCTCGGTTCATGGGATATACCCTACTGATTGGGCTCGGTTCCTGGGATATACTGTACTGACTGGGCTTGGTTCATGGGATATACTGTACTGACTGGGCTCGGTTCATGGGATATACTGTATTCACTGGGCTTGGTTCATGGAATATACTGTATTCACTGGGCTTGGTTCATGGAATATACTGTACTGACTTGGCTCGATTCATGGGATATACTCTACTGATTGGGCTTGGTTGATGGGATATACTGTACTGATTGGGCTCGGTTCATGGGGTATACTGTACTGATTGGGCTCGGTTCATGGGATATACTGTACTGATTGGGCTCGGTTCATGGGATATACTGTACTGATTGGGCTCGGTTCATGGGATATACTGTACTGATTGGGCTTGGTTCATGGGATATACTGTACTGATTGGGCTCGGTTCATGGGATATACTGTACTGACTGGGCTCGGTTCATGGGATATACTGTACTGATTGGGCTCGGTTCATGGGATATACTGTACTGACTGGGCTTGGTTCATGGGATATACTGTACTGACTGGGCTCGGTTCATGGGATATACTGTACTGATTGGGCTCGGTTCATGGGATATACTGTACTGATTGGGTTCTGTTCTTGGGATATACTCTACTGACTGGGCTTGGTTCATGGGATATACTGTACTGATTGGGCTCGGTTCATGGGATATACTGTACTGATTGGGCTCGGTTCATGGGATATACTGTACTGATTGGGTTCTGTTCTTGGGATATACTCTACTGACTGGGCTTGGTTCATGGGATATACTGTACTGATTGGGCTCGGTTCATGGGATATACTGTACTGATTGGGCTCGGTTCATGGGATATACTGTACTGACTGGGCTCGGTTCATGGGATATACTGTACTGACTGGGCTCGGTTCATGGGATATACTGTACTGATTGGGCTAGGTTCATGGGATATACTGTACTGACTGGGCTCGGTTCATGGGATATACTGTACTGATTGGGCTTGGTTCAGGGATATACTGTACTGATTTTCATGGGATATACTGTACTGACTGGGCTCGGTTCATGGGATATACTGTACTGACTGGGCTCGGTTCATGGGATATACTGTACTGACTGGGCTCGGTTCATGGGATATACTGTACTGACTGGACTTGGTTCATGGGATATACGGTACTGACTGGGTTCGGTTCATGGGATATACTGTACTGACTGGGCTTGGTTCATGGGGTATACTGTACTGACTGGGCTCGGTTCATGGGATATACTGTACTGATTGGGCTTGGTTCATGGGATATACTCTACTGATTGGGCTCGGTTCATGGGATATACCCTACTGATTGGGCTCGGTTCCTGGGATATACTGTACTGACTGGGCTCGGTTCATGGGATATACTGTACTGACTGGGCTCGGTTCATGGGATATACTGTACTGATTGGGCTCGGTTCATGGGATATACTGTACTGATTGGGCTCGGTTCATGGGGTATACTGTACTGATTGGGCTCGGTTCATGGGATATACTGTAGTGGTTGGGCTTGGTTCATGGAATATACTGTACTGATTGGGCTCGGTTCATGGGATATACTGTAGTGATTGGGCTCGGTTCATGGGATATACTGTACTGATTGGGCTCGGTTCATGGGATATACTGTACTGATTGGGCTCGGTTCATGGGATATACTGTACTGATTGGGCTCGGTTCATGGGATATACTGTACTGATTGGGCTCGGTTCATGGGATATACTGTACTGATTGGGCTCGGTTCATGGGATATACTGTACTGATTGGGCTCGGTTCATGGGATATACTGTACTGATTGGGCTCGGTTCATGGGATATACTGTACTGACTGGGCTCGGTTCATGGGATATACTGTACTGACTGGGCTCGGTTCATGGGATATACTGTACTGACTGGGCTCGGTTCATGGGATATACTGTACTGATTGGGCTCGGTTCATGGGATATACTGTACTGACTGGGCTTGGTTCATGGGATATACTGTACTGACTGGGCTCGGTTCATGGGATATACTGTACTGATTGGGCTCGGTTCATGGGATATACTGTACTGATTGGGCTTGGTTCATGGGATATACTGTACTGATTGGGCTCGGTTCATGGGATATACTGTACTGATTGGGCTCGGTTCATGGGATATACTGTACTGATTGGGCTCGGTTCATGGGATATACTGTACTGACTGGGCTCGGTTCATGGGATATACTGTACTGACTGGGCTCGGTTCATGGGATATACTGTACTGACTGGGCTTGGTTCATGGGATATACTGTATTCACTGGGCTTGGTTCATGGAATATACTGTATTCACTGGGCTTGGTTCATGGAATATACTGTACTGACTTGGCTCGGTTCATGGGATATACTCTACTGATTGGGCTTGGTTGATGGGATATACTGTACTGATTGGGCTCGGTTCATGTGGTATACTGTACTGATTGGGCTCGGTTCATGGGATATACTGTACTTATTGGGCTCGGTTCATGGGATATACTGTACTGATTGGGCTCGGTTCATGGGATATACTGTACTGATTGGGCTTGGTTCATGGGATGTATTGTACTGATTGGGCTCGGTTCATGGGATATACTGTACTGACTGGGCTCGGTTCATGGGATATACTGTACTGACTGGGCTCGGTTCATGGGATATACTGTACTGACTGGGCTTGGTTCATGGGATATACGGTACTGACTGGGCTCGGTTCATGGGATATACTGTACTGATTGGGCTCGGTTCATGGGATATACTGTACTGATTGGGTTCTGTGCTTGGGATATACTCTACTGACTGGGCTCGGTTCATGGGATATACTGTACTGATTGGGCTCGGTTCATGGGATATACTGTACTGACTGGGCTCTGTTCTTGGGATATACTATACTGACTGGGCTCGGTTTATGGGATATACTCTACTGACTGGGCTCGGTTCATGGGATATACTGTACTGATTGGGCTCGGTTCATGGTATATACTGTACTGATTGGGTTCGGTTCATGGGATATACTCTACGGATTGGACTCGGTTCATGGGATATACTGTACTGATTTGGCTTGGTTCATGGGATATACTGTACTGATTGGGCTCGGTTCATGGGATATACTGTACTGACTGGGCTCGGTTCATGGGATATACTGTACTGACTGGGCTCCGTTCATGGAATATACTGTACTGACCGGGCTCGGTAGTAGTATAGGGAGGCATCCTGGTCAAAAAAAAGGGGGAGCTCTGTTACACCCTCAAGAAAGGGGGTACTCTGGTACAAAATAAAATGCAAAGTTTATTAAGTGTAAATAAAAAAAATAGTCCTAGTTTTGTTTTATGAGATGTCAAGTCATAAAAAATTGTCAATCAGTCCTAAAAAAATATACGTATATAACGTATATGTCATATTGTCAGTATGATAGTACCGTACTATCATACTGACAATATGACATATACGTTATATACGTATATTTTTTTAGGACTGATTGACAAATTTTTTTTGTACGGTCACACCCAAGCGATTGGCCGATATAAGACATTCCTAAACTTTCCTAACCAATTCCTACTTAATTCCTCACTTTCCTAAACTTTCCTAAACTTTCCTAAACATTCCTAAAGATTGCTAAAGATTGCTAACTTGGGGTATACCACTAAAACAGGGCATAAAGGACTGCTTGGGTGGGGCAAAGAAAAGGGGAAGAAGGGGCAAAGAGGGGCAAAGAAAACAATGCAAAATCAAAGGACTGGTACCGGTTCAAAACCAGGTCCAGTACTTTTTCTCCCCCAATATTTGCCCCTCTCCTCACCATTTGTAACCTAATACAACCATTTTTCTTACTGTGAAGTTGATATAACAAAACTGGATTTCCATGTTTTGTTGCATCAACTTTTCAGTGACGAAGGTTTGGTTGTATCCGGTTGTATCCATGTCGTCGCACAGCCTAATAGAAGTAAAGTAAACACATATTAATTATGGATAGAAAGACAATAATGACATTGATTGTTTACATAATTTTTAATTTGCATTTTGTATAAATATTGATCTATTTCTCCAACAGTGGAAAATATTAGAACAATTGAAGCAATACCTGAAAATAAGACAAGTTCCTTCCACTATTCCCATAATGTTGGAACATACATACCAAGCTATATACAACATTCTGCAGTTAACCTCCAAGACACCCCCGACACGTTGATCTATATTAATACCATAGCAAAAAATTCATTTTTAGACATCTTCATTTAAGTTTTTAATGACTGAAAAGCTTTATTATTAATAAAATGAAATTAATAAAATGCAATCATAATTGTACACTTTTAGATCTGCTGTCGGGTGTGTTTCGTCCCATTATCACTGTATGTAAACTAACAACTTTCTGGTTAAATTGGAGACTACTATTTTTTGCATAGCATCATGCTATTCAACTTTGTAAATGTTGCAACTAATGATGTTAAGTCACCACTGGCACGCTGTACCTAATGACGTTAAGTCACCACTGGCACGCTGTACCTAATGACATCAAGTCACCACTGGCACGCTGTACCTAATGACATCAAGTCACCACTGGCACGCTGCACCTAATAACGTTAAGTCACCATTGGCACGCTGCACCTAATAACGTTAAGTCACCATTGGCACGCTGCACCTAATGACGTTAAGTCACCACTGGCACGCTGCACCTAATGACGTTAAGTCACTACTGGCACGATGCACGTAATGACTTTAAGTCACTACTGGCACGCTGTACGTAATGACGTAAAATTAGTGCAACGGTTATCAAAATGCTAAAGACACATCAAAGTTCTCGAAAACTATGATTGTATTCAATTAACACCTATTTATACTACTACCCAATATAAGTATTGCATAATTTCATTCCTGTGATCTTTAAAATAACCAGAAGTTTAATAGTTTACTTACTGTACACAACTTTAGTATTTGATCCATAGTGTCCTGGGACTCCTCAGTTGGACAAACACTATGAACTCAGTCAAAAGAACAAAACTAGCTTTACAGAAACAATTGATAACAAAACAGCATTGCAACTGTAGTAAACATTTACATCATTCTTGATCATAGAACTGTCAAAACGATCAAGTTAATGCAAAGTAGTTATGTCATTCATGCATATCAACCGCCACCTACTTTTAATTTGCAATTAATGTCAATTTGCAAATCATAACTGCCAAACATGTTGGAAACAGTAAAAATAACATGGTAAAATACATATGTATAAACTGAACTAATAATTACATGTGAAGATCCAAATAACGCCAACGAAAGTCATTATTTTATTCATCAAGCTGTCTGACTCTTAAGTTAGTTTATACACATTTATTTTAGCTCGAAACAAGTTCTTACATCTATTATAGTTTTAAAACTAAGATGCAATTATATGTATCGAAACACTCTTAACAAATTTCAACAAAGTTGTGTTGTTTGTAGCGCACATACCAGTATTTGTACGCATTGTACCGTGCAAGTTGTATTGCAAGCATATTGTTGTACAGTATACCACACCAGTCATATCTTAAAGTACAGTATACCACACCTGTCCTATCTTAAAGTAACACTACATAAACATTTGCAGCAGAATCTCAAGTATTTCAACTATCTCAACATCTCTAGCACATTGCAATAATTCAACATCTCTAGCACATTGCAATAATTCAACATCTCTAGCACATTGCAATAATACAACATCTTTAGCACATTGCAATAATACAACATCTTTAGCACATTGCAATAATACATCATCTCTAACACATTGCAATAATACAACATCTTTAGCACATTGCAATAATACAACATCGTTAGCACATTGCAATAATACAACATCTTTAGCACATTGCAATAATACAACATCTCTAACACATTGCAATAATACATCATCTCTAGCACATCCCAATAATACAACATCTTTAGCACATGTCAATAATACAATATCTTTAGCACATGTCAATAATACAATATCTTTAGCACATTGCAATAATACAACATCTTTAGCACATGTCAATAATACAATATCTTAAGCACATTGCAATAATACAACATCTTTAGCACATTGCAATAATACAATATCTTTAGCACATGTCAATAATACAATATCTTTAGCACATTGCAATAATACAACATCTTTAGCACATGTCAATAATACAACATCTTTAGCACATGTCAATAATACAATATCTTTAGCACATTGCAATAATACATCATCTCTAACACATTGCAATAATACAACATCTTTAGCACATTGCAATAATACAACATCGTTAGCACATTGCAATAATACATCATCTCTAACACATTGCAATAATACAACATCTTTAGCACATTGCAATAATACAACATCTTTAGCACATTGCAATAATACAACATCGTTAGCACATTGCAATAATACAACATCTTTAGCACATTGCAATAATACAACATCGTTAGCACATTGCAATAATACAACATCTTTAGCACATTGCAATAATACAACATCTTTAGCACATTGCAATAATACAACATCTCTAGCACATTGTAATAATACAACATCGTTAGCACATTGCAATAATACAACATCTTTAGCACATTGCAATAATACAACATCTCTAGCACATTGTAATAATACAACATCTCTAGCACATTGTAATAATACAACATCTTTAGCACATTGCAATAATACAACATCTCTAGCACATTGCAATAATACAACATCTCTAGCACATTGTAATAATACAACATCTCTAGCACATTGTAATAATACATCATCTCTAGCACATTGTAATAATACATCATCTCTAGCACATTGTAATAATACAACATCTCTAGCACATTGTAATAATACATCATCTCTAGCACATTGTAGTAATACATCATCTTTAGCACATTGCAATAATACAACATCTTTAGCACATTGTAATAATACATCATCTCTAGCACATTGTAATAATACATCATCTCTAGCACATCCCAATAATACAACATATTTAGCACATTGCCCATTATAGCACAACAGAATACTGTACAGTATACTTGTGTTATCTCATGCGGGTTATGTCGAAGTATGGTCGACTGCACATTTCAAATACATCATTTATATATAACAGATTTTGGGTTAAATTCAAATCCTTTTCCTGCTCCTGATATATTGTTCTTCCTGAACAGTGTGGCTTTTTTTAACGACCAGAAGAATCTTAGCAAATAAAACAAACTTGCAACAGTCCACCTCAAGGAAAACATCTCACGTTTACCTATGTTACACCCAAGTGTCTTTGTCATAGATAATAAACCAGTATCAAGATTAACTTCAGTAGCTGCATCTTCTTGTGGCACATTTGTCAAAAATATTTCAGAATACATACTTTGTTTTATTACACAACATCATATACTTTAACCCTATCGCTGCTTGGGATTTATTATGCCCATTTAAACATCAACACTTTCTATATAAACATATATTCAGGAGTAATTGGTCTCTTCAGGTGCTTCACAATTGTAGATACGGTTTTATAAACATCACATTCCCACCATAAAATTATTTTATTTGTTACGGCTTAAACGCCATTCCTCTACACTCTTCCCGGAAGAAGGGCAGTACCAGTTACCCCTGTACTGTGTATGACCAGTAGCCTTAGTTTTGGGTTCCTGGCACTTGGAACAGAGGTACTGCATTGACAGTTTCTTGTATCGCTTCTTCACGGGCTCTCCTCTCTCTTGTCTATCGACATCTTCTTTCAGTGCCTGTTTTTGCCTCCAGGCACTGTGATAAGAATCAACGATTTGGGGGGATGGAGAAGGTGGAGGCTGTGCCTGAGCAGAGGGCCACCCAGGCCAACCAAACCAACCAGGCCATGCCTGTGACCCATATGGCATCGGTGGTGGCATCTGTGGTGGCATCTGTGGTGGCATAAAGTGTGGCTGTTGCACTGCCTCTGCACCACACCAAAATGGCTGTTGTGGAGGGAGCCCCTGCCACCCAAAAGGCCCAGTCACACCAGCTTCAATTGGAGGGCTGGGCACTCGTGGGTCCAACGTGGCCCTCGGAAGTCGCCGTTTCCTCACAACAGTCTCACCCTCCCTGTTGTCAGGTTCCACAAATTCCATTGCAGTGTGGCCATGCTCCACTGGGGCAGTGGGACGCTCCAATGGCTGGGGAAGTGGTTCGGTGGCTACCTGTATCATAGGTAGTTCCACCCCCTTCAGCAACGCCTGTCTGTCCAATCGCTTGTGTCTTACATTCAGTCTATTAAATACAAGATTATTTCATGTGAAATAAACATGAGCATGTAGGTAATGAATTACACAAGGTGTTAACCTAGATATGTAATTTATAAAACACTAAACTTAGAATTAATAGAGTTGCTCTCTACATATCAATGAGATTGACCAGTACATGATATATTTAATTGTTGCCGTATACAGATTGTGTTATCAGGCTGTTACAAGATGGGTACAATATTAGCCCGATTAGCACAGTGGTTAGTGCGCTCACTTCTCACCAATGTAACCCGGGTTCGATCCTCGGATCGAGAAGTATGCGAGATGGTACAGTGGTCGCCAGATCGGACAGGTGGGTTTTCTAAGGTTACCTCCCACATGAATTACCACATTTACGCTTTCATACGTACCAACGAGAGTGATTAATATAAGTTGTTTGAACATGCTTCGCAATCATTGTAAAATAAAGCTAAACAGTCACACTTGTTGTGTGTTTATCATCACCCCACTATTTTGTGGTTGAATATAGCTCTAAATGCAGATAATGTAATACAGGGGTTTTATGATCAAAATGTATCTTACCAGTTATACACAGTTGTGACATTTAGAGTGATTAGACAGATATTTGTCCTCCCCTGAACAACTGGACAGTCCTGTACAAGCTGCTGAATGTGGCCATATGTGATGACGATGGACTGGGCTATGGGCATAGTCTTCCCGTTGGAATCCTTTGGCCGGTTGCGAGGCTGTGCATACTCCTTGGACAGGTGGAGACACACACATTCCGACAACCGGTTTGTGTCCAGTTTTTGAGCTGCTGACCGACCAGCCAAGTACAGCCTGAAACACAAGCATGCAGTTGCAACATATTACGACTGAAATAACCATGCACAAGATTTCGTCAAGTAAGACATTTGTGTAAAGCTTTCTACCACATTGTATGTGTTTTTCATACCAAGGTCAACATACTATCATTTAAACATATTTATTCATTCATAATATAGTATATAATACAGTTCATATAAATTGTATACAGAATTAAATCGAAAGCTTAAAGCCAATCATTACCAGTTCCTAATTTTCGTTGCCACGCTGAATTGAGAACATCGGATCATAGCTTGCTATGCAGGGGGCACAAGTATTTTAACAATATTTGTCATCGCCCTCTGCCAATCCTTAATATATGCCTCCTAATTACATTGTTAAGATATATTTGGTTCATAGACCTGTAAGTAATATAAATTTTAAAAACATATATATATATTCTAGAAATAGTTGCGACCGACTCAAACTTTGCTTCACACTTACCTCTTTGCAGCCTGTTGACCAGGTGCCGATCCACTCCGCTTTCTTGATGCTCTCCATGGACCAGGAAGGTTCGTCTTCTTTCCTTTTTTTGAATATTTTGTAGGGGACTGGTCGAGTTTGTCCAGACGGGTGTATAGCCGTACAATGTCCTCTGCCTCTTTTGTCGATAGTGCAGTTATTGTCCTGTTTAGACAGACAAGGTAATTGGCAAGGGCATCAACGGCTTCCCACCCCGGAACGCCTCTGTAATCTTGTTGTTTATCCTGAAAGTATGTGATAAATATCTAAATACATGTACCACTCACGATTACCGTACTTGTAACATTAACCTACATAACATACACCGTACTTGTAACATTAACCTACATAACATATACCGTACTTGTAACATTAACCTGCATAATATATACCGTACTTGTAACATTAACCTACATAACATACACCGTACTTGTAACATTAACCTACATAATATATACCGTACTTGTAACATTAACCTACATAATATATACCGTACTTGTAACATTAACCTACATAACATATACCGTACTTGTAACATTAACCTACATAACATATACCGTACTTGTAACATTAACCTACATAACATATACCGTACTTGTAACATTAACCTACATAACATATACCGTACTTGTAACATTAACCTACATAACATATACCGTACTTGTAACATTAACCTACATAACATATACCGTACTTGTAACATTAACCTACATAACATATACCGTACTTGTAACATTAACCTACATAACATATACCGTACTTGTAACATTAACCTACATAACATATACCGTACTTGTAACATTAACCTACATAACATATACCATACTTGTAACATTAACCTGCATAACATATACCGTACTTGTAACATTAACCCGCATAACATATACCGTACTTGTAACATTAACCTGCATAACATATACCGTACTTGTAACATTAACCTACATAACATACACCGTACTTGTAACATTAACCTACATAACATATACCGTACTTGTAACATTAACCTACATAACATATACCGTACTTGTAACATTAACCTACATAACATATACCGTACTTGTAACATTAACCTACATAACATATACCGTACTTGTAACATTAACCTACATAACATACACCGTACTTGTAACATTAACCTACATAACATATACCGTACTTGTAACATTAACCTACATAACATATACCGTACTTGTAACATTAACCTACATAACATATACCGTACTTGTAACATTAACCTACATAACATATACCGTACTTGTAACATTAACCTACATAACATATACCGTACTTGTAACATTAACCTACATAACATATACCGTACTTGTAACATTAACCTACATAACATATACCGTACTTGTAACATTAACCTACATAACATATACCGTACTTGTAACATTAACCTACATAACATATACCGTACTTGTAACATTAACCTACATAACATATACCGTACTTGTAACATTAACCTACATAACATACACCGTACTTGTAACATTAACCTACATAACATATACCGTACTTGTAACATTAACCTACATAACATATACCGTACTTGTAACATTAACCTACATAACATATACCGTACTTGTAACATTAACCTACATAACAAACCACAACAAACCACTAACATATACCGTACTTGTAACATTAACCTACATAATATATACCGTACTTGTAACATTAACCTACATAACATATACCGTACTTGTAACATTAACCTACATAACATATACCGTACTTGTAACATTAACCTACATAATATATACCGTACTTGTAACATTAACCTACATAACATATACCGTACTTGTAACATTAACCTACATAATATATACCGTACTTGTAACATTAACCTACATAACATATACCGTACTTGTAACATTAACCTACATAACATATACCGTACTTGTAACATTAACCTACATAACATATACCGTACTTGTAACATTAACCTACATAATATATACCGTACTTGTAACATTAACCTACATAATATATACCGTACTTGTAACATTAACCTACATAATATATAGCTGTTTAGTATTTACAAAGATATTTATATCCACATTTTCCCAAAAAAATCAGAGATAAATGAATTTTCAAGACTATATACACTAGTTTGAGATAGGATAGGAAGGCAGGAAACTGAAGGTTGAGATTTCCCATCAATTGTCAATGGAATAGCAAGTTTGTCCCGAACCTGAGCTTTTTCAGAAGTGCCTAATTCTTATGCTATTCAACACATTACTGATAATAGCGCGGTTTTCTACATGCCCTTTCCAGAAAATAGATACCACTATAGCCACATGTACACTTTTTGTACAATTATATACATATAATTGAAATATTGTTATAGTAAGAATACAAAGCTAAACATGAAATAGATATACACTGGCAACTGCCACACACAGAAATACATCTAGTGTTTATTCTAGAGCAGAGAATGGGCAGACTAGGTCAGTAATGAGGCATGGTATGAGCCGCGATGCTTGATCATAGAGGCAGCAAGATAGTACATATTGGTGAAAACTGCAGGGGAATTCCAAGTTATATAGGTCTGACTGGCTGGATGTACTTGCCAGTCGAGGCCGATACAAAAAAAAGAAGTAAAAAGTGCAGGGCTAAAATTGGCAGGAGGGGATGTGGGGGAGGACACTGCCATTCTGTTGTAGAAAAATCCCCTAACTTCTGCACCATAACATAGAGAATGTTAATATGTTAAACATGTTGGGCAATTTTGGGTGTCACATTTACCTTGAATTCTGGTGACAGGTCTTCACTGGAGCCAACGTCGACAGGCTTTACTACCACTGTTTGGTCCTACAGTGTACTGGTGTGGACCTTCATGTGTTTCTGCAGGAAACCCTCAGACATGAAAGCCAAGGAACACAGGCTGCACTCAAAAGTTGTATCAATGAGGTAACTGGTAGATGGAGCTGATGATGGTGATGAAAGTGAATGTGGTGTTGGAGCTGGTGACGTAGCTGATGGCAGACGTGGTGACGTAGTTGATGGCAGGCGTGGTGGCGGAGTTGGTGATGATGGCAGAGCTGGTGGCATAGCTGATGTCAGGCGTGGTTGCGGAGTTGGTGATGGAGCTGATGGCGGAGTTGATGGCGGAGCTGGTGGCGTAGCTGATGGCAGACGTGGTGGCGGAGTTGGTGACGGAGCTGATGGCAGACGTGGTGGCATAGCCGATAATGGAGTTGGTGATGGGCATGTAGGAGTTGATGAAGGCAGAAGTGGTGGCTGACTTGGTGACGGAGTTCCTAATGGGGATGCTGCCAAAGTTAAATGTGACGGAGATGGTGTTAGGATATCCATGTTGACATCCTCCGCACTGCTAACAGTTTCATCCCAAAACTCGTCAACCTGGACCTCTTCCAACTCAAATGTACTAGTGTCGGGTAGGGTGGTACCAAGTTCAGTGTCCTGCACAGGAGTGTGTAGGTCTCCCTTTCCTGTCTGCGCTAACAAATACTCCACAGCTATAAGTTCACCTGCAACATTAAGTTATCGAAGGTATAATGTAAATAAAGATAATGATTAAAAACTGTTTTTAATTATAATATATATTTGTTTGCAAAACGATTAAACAAACAAAACATTCTGCGCATGAAAGATTACAAATGTGCATCAGACATTGATGGACAGATGCCAGACCTGCAAACAAATATATTACAAAAACTAGCGAAACAAACAGCGAGCCGTGGCAGTCCATAGTTCCTACCGGATATTCCACACGACATGTGTCCATGGAATTTTAAACCTTTTTACTACCAACTTTGTCCTTTAGCAATGGACCTGTGTCGTCGTGTGCATGAGACTGTCATTATGGAAGTAAATATCTTTCAGTGGACATATGTTACATTGTCCCTAAGGGCGAGTGGCATTTAATTTACCTAACACATACCAACAGGTACATAAGTAATATATGGCATTGGGGTAAGAATATACCCAATATGGCGATGTTCATGTGTATGCTCGTACCTATGGAAAAGTGCAATTATATAGCGGAGAGTAACCGTGATCTTCCAAAGTGATAGAGGACGCAGGTATTGTGAAGTGACACAACTCGCACAGACAATTGCCAATAAAGCGTCCTCTAACACAAGCCATGCATAGTCCCCAAAATAATTGCCCTTCAATTTCGTTGAAAATCTTACCAGTCGATTTCCCCGGAGGTATGAAGTTGGATAGAAGCTCATGTCCAATGATCTCCTTGCTAAGCGTGTTCACATTGGACATGAGGCGCACGTCATACAGCTTAGCTTCTGAGGCAGCCCCAACTTGAATGCCGTCACCTGCCCTGTTCATGTTCCATCTGGAGCATCCTTCCAGCATGTACATTTTTGTATGTACAGCATTACATCTCCACCCTAAGCAATGAAAATAAATATAACATGGATACCAAAATGAACGAAACATGCTATAACTAGTTATTCCAAGAATCTATAGTACATATTACATGTAAAACAAACTAAATTTCAACATTTATTTGACACATGTCCCTTACAATAGCGCTGACACAATATAATGTCTTTCTAGCTGGTTTCTTATGTGTATGATGCATTCTGACAGAGGCAACAAAAGTGGGTATAAATTGTGATTAAAAAGTATTTATCACACTGAAAAGATGGGAAAATATGTGAAGATCCATCTATGTCGAAGATATACACCAAATCTCAATTATATATGATGTAAACCAAAGTAGTGTGGAAGTTGTGAGCGATTAATCTAACTTTGTAAAAACAGGTTTCGCAATCATGTTAAAATAAATATGTATGAAACGAAGTAGTTGAAGCCACATTTATCAGCTGTACTCTATTGTACTATAATAAAGTACAAAAGGGGGGTTAATTTATCTGTACGGTAGGTAGTTCTGTACTGACTAAAGTACTAACAAAAGTAGGTTGTCCATGCCCTCTCTTTCACTCTCGTACACACATCCTTGCAAAATATAATTAATGTTCATACTAAGTTTAGTAAGTTACCAGTTACTGTGTCTAATGCTAACAACCATTTCTCAGTCCGTGCATTGTTGTTATATGGTAAAGTAATCACATATTGTCAATTGAGCATTTAGCACATACAATGTATATATAATATCTTTTTGCAGTTCTCAACTGTGATTGTTCCATAATCAAAGTTTCCAATTACTATGGCCATATCGCAAAAACACTGCTATGTATTCTAAATATATCAACGCGTTATGTGGTGTTAGTCACTACCACTAACTAAACTTACTTACCAGGTATGAAATTGCATTGATGTAGGTGAAAGCTCTCCAGGGACGACGACCCCCTTGCACATCTCAGAATGTCCAGGACCTTGCCACCCTTCTCGGATTGACCCACTTTGGTGTACAGATCTATTCCTGGTATGTCCTGGATGCAGGAAAGATGTTTCTGCTGTGTCCCCCAAACATGGGTCATGCTGTCCTTGTTGATGAGGTGCAGTCCAGTAATGTCAGTAAGATCCCACATGGAGTCGAGCAGCCCCTGTATCATGAAACGAGTTGTCTCAACTCCTCGGGTCCTCCTCCTACAGTGCTTGGCCATCTCACTGGAAGTAATGTTGGCCTTTACCTGCCCCTCTGTCGGTGTATGACCATATGTGGTGAACAGCTCAGCCCTCTTAGCCTCCCTGAGCCGTCCCACGTCTTGTTCATCCCACTCAAAGATGCAGCTAGACAGCTTAGAGCAGAATATACCAAAGAGAGGATGGTGCTCAGTGATGAGGCCTTTTGTAAATCGTCTCATGAAATGGAACACATCCAGTCGAACAATGGATGTCCATGGGCGAAACAAGTGGAGGACAGGCTGTACACCTGTGAAATATTAATATTGTCATAAACTAATTGGAACCAAAAATACCAAATGACATAGGGTAGCTCACAGGACAAATTTCGCCTCTTCGACATTCGGCGGAATTTGAGCAATATTTATATACACTAACCCTAGAATGTTATGTCTTTGTTCCTGTTGTTCTCTTAGCCACTTAATTATCCATTTGTTAGCACAAATAGACAAGATAGATGGATAGAAATCCACAGGCAAAAACAACACCCATGCACGTTTGGTGGGGGTTAATAAAAACCAAGTGGAATGTTTTGCTGATATTACAAACATATTACATGCAGGTTTCTAATTATTATTATGAATTTGCATGTGG
>CM026390.1:6031403-6054131 GCA_014843695.1 Archivesica marissinica | reverse complement strand
CAGGGATTCCCCTCCCACCAGTATTTCAGACATATACGAGTACCAGGGATTCCCCTCCGAGCAGTATTTCAGACATAGACGAGTACCAGGGATTCCCCTCCCACCAGTATTTCAGACATATACGAGTACCAGGGATTCCCCTCCCACCAGTATTTCAGACATATACGAGTACCAGGGATTCCCCTCCCACCAGTATTTCAGACATATACGAGTACCAGGGATTCCCCTCCCACCAGTATTTCAGACATATACGAGTACCAGGGATTCCCCTCCCACCAGTATTTCAGACATATACGAGTACCAGGGATTCCCCTCCCACCAGTATTTCAGACATATACGAGTACCAGGGATTCCCCTCCGAGCAGTATTTCAGACATATACGAGTACCAGGGATGCCCCTCCCACCAGTATTTCAGACATAGACGAGTACCAGGGATGCCCCTCCCACCAGTATTTCAGACATAGACGAGTACCAGGGATGCCCCTCCCACCAGTATTTCAGACATATACGAGTACCAGGGATGCCCCTCCCACCAGTATTTCAGACATAGACAGTACCAGGGATTCCCCTCACAGTATTTCAGACATATATGAGTACCAGGGATGCCCCTCCCACCAGTATTTCAGACATATACGAGTACCAGGGATGCCCCTCCCACCAGTATTTCAGACATATACGAGTACCAGGGATTCCCCTCCGAGCAGTATTTCAGACATATACGAGTACCAGGGATGCCCCTCCCACCAGTATTTCAGACATATACGAGTACCAGGGATTCCCCTCCGAGCAGTATTTCAGACATATACGAGTACCAGGGATGCCCCTCCCACCAGTATTTCAGACATATACGAGTACCAGGGATGCCCCTCCCACCAGTATTTCAGACATAGACGAGTACCAGGGATGCCCCTCCCACCAGTATTTCAGACATACGAGTACCAGGGATTCCCCTCCACCAGTATTTCAGACATAGACGAGTACCAGGGATTCCCCTCCCACCAGTATTTCAGACATATACGAGTACCAGGGATGCCCCTCCCACCAGTATTTCAGACATATACGAGTACCAGGGATTCCCCTCCGAGCAGTATTTCAGACATATACGAGTACCAGGGATGCCCCTCCCACCAGTATTTCAGACATATACGAGTACCAGGGATTCCCTTCCACCAGTATTTCAGACATAGACGAGTACCAGGATCCCCTCCCACCAGTATTTCAGACATAGACGAGTACCAGGGATTCCCCTCCCACCAGTATTTCAGACATAGACGAGTACCAGGGATTCCCCTCCCACCAGTATTTCAGACATATACGAGTACCAGGGATTCCCCTCCCACCAGTATTTCAGACATATACGAGTACCAGGGATTCCCCTCCCACCAGTATTTCAGACATAGACGAGTACCAGGGATTCCCCTCCGAGCAGTATTTCAGACATATAGAGTACCAGGGATGCCCCTCCAAGCAGTATTTCAGACATAGACGAGTACCAGGGATGCCCCTCCCACCAGTATTTCAGACATAGACGAGTACCAGGGATTCCCCTCCGAGCAGTATTTCAGACATATATGAGTACCAGGGATGCCCCTCCGAGCAGTATTTCAGACATAGACGAGTACCAGGGATGCCCCTCCCACCAGTATTTCAGACATAGACGAGTACCAGGGATTCCCCTCCGAGCAGTATTTCAGACATATACGAGTACCAGGGATGCCCCTCCCACCAGTATTTCAGACATATACGAGTACCAGGGATTCCCCTCCGAGCAGTATTTCAGACATATACGAGTACCAGGGATGCCCCTCCCACCAGTATTTCAGACAGATGAGTACCAGGGATTCCCCTCCCACCAGTATTTCAGACATATACGAGTACCAGGGATTCCCCTCCCACCAGTATTTAAGACATATACGAGTACCAGGGATTCCCCTCCCACCAGTATTTCAGACATATACGAGTACCAGGGATGCCCCTCCGAGCAGTATTTCAGACATAGACGAGTACCAGGGATTCCCCTCCCACCAGTATTTCAGACATATACGAGTACCAGGGATGCCCCTCCCACCAGTATTTCAGACATAGACGAGTACCAGGGATTCCCCTCCGAGCAGTATTTCAGACATAGACGAGTACCAGGGATGCCCCTCCCACCAGTATTTCAGACATAGACGAGTACCAGGGATGCCCCTCCCACCAGTATTTCAGACATAGACGAGTACCAGGGATTCCCCTCCCACCAGTATTTCAGACATATACGAGTACCAGGGATTCCCCTCCCACCAGTATTTCAGACATAGACGAGTACCAGGGATTCCCCTCCGAGCAGTATTTCAGACATATACGAGTACCAGGGATTCCCCTCCCACCAGTATTTCAGACATATACGAGTACCAGGGATGCCCCTCCCACCAGTATTTCAGACATAGACGAGTACCAGGGATTCCCTTTCGAGCAGTATTTAAGACATATACGAGTACCAGGGATTCCCCTCCCACCAGTATTTCAGACATAGACGAGTACCAGGGATGCCCCTCTCACCAGTATTTCAGACATAGACGAGTACCAGGGATTCCCCTCCCACCAGTATTTCAGACATAGACGAGTACCAGGGATTCCCCTCCCACCAGTTTCAGACATAGACGAGTACCAGGGATTCCCTTCCGAGCAGTATTTCAGACATATACGAGTACCAGGGATTCCCCTCCCACCAGTATTTCAGACATATACGAGTACCAGGGATGCCCCTCCCACCAGTATTTCAGACATATACGAGTACCAGGGATTCCCCTCCCACCAGTATTTCAGACATAGACGAGTACCAGGGATGCCCCTCCCACCAGTATTTCAGACATATACGAGTACCAGGGATTCCCCTCCGAGCAGTATTTCAGACATATACGAGTACCAGGGATGCCCCTCCCACCAGTATTTCAGACATATACGAGTACCAGGGATGCCCCTCTCACCAGTATTTCAGACATAGACGAGTACCAGGGATGCCCCTCCCACCAGCATTTCAGACATATACGAGTACCAGTGATGCCCCTCCCACCAGTATTTCAGACATAGACAAGTACCAGGGATGCCCCTCCCAACAGTATTTCAGACATATATGAGTACCAGGGATGCCCCTCCCACCAGTATTTCAGACATATACGAGTACCAGGGATGCCCCTCCCACCAGTATTTCAGACATATACGAGTACCATGGATTCCCCTTCGAGCAGTATTTCAGATATATACGAGTACCAGGGATGCCCCTCCCACCAGTATTTCAGACATATACGAGTACCACGGATGCCCCTCCCACCAGTATTTCAGACATGGACGAGTACCACGGATGCCCCTCCCACCAGTATTTCAGACATGGAAGAGTACCACGGATGCCCCTCTCACCAGTATTTCAGACATAGACGAGTACCAGGGATGCCCCTCCCACCAGCATTTCAGACATATACGAGTACCAGGGATGCCCCTCCCACCAGTATTTCAGACATATACGAGTACCAGGGATTCCCCTCCGAGCAGTATTTCAGACATACACGAGTACCAGGGATGCCCCTCCCACCAGTATTTCAGACATATACGAGTACCAGGGATTCCCCTCCCACCAGTATTTAAGACATATACGAGTACCAGGGATGCCCCTCCCACCAGTATTTCAGACATAGACGAGTACCAGGGATTCCCTTTCGAGCAGTATTTCAGACATAGACGAGTACCAGGGATTCCCCTCCCACCAGTATTTCAGACATAGACGAGTACCAGGGATTCCCCTCCCACCAGTATTTCAGACAGACGAGTACCAGGGATTCCCCTCCCACCAGTATTTCAGACATATGCGAGTACCAGGGATTCCCCTCCCACCAGTATTTCAGACATAGACGAGTACCAGGGATTCCCCTCCCACCAGTATTTCAGACATAGACGAGTACCAGGGATTCCCCTCCGAGCAGTATTTCAGACATATATGAGTACCAGGGATGCCCCTCCAAGCAGTTGTTTCAGACATAGACGAGTACCAGGGATGCCCCTCCCACCAGTATTTCAGACATAGACGAGTACCAGGGATTCCCCTCCGAGCAGTATTTCAGACATATATGAGTACCAGGGATGCCCCTCCGAGCAGTATTTCAGACATAGACGAGTACCAGGGATGCCCCTCCCACCAGTATTTCAGACATAGACGAGTACCAGGGATTCCCCTCCGAGCAGTATTTCAGACATATACGAGTACCAGGGATGCCCCTCCCACCAGTATTTCAGACATATACGAGTACCAGGGATTCCCCTCCGAGCAGTATTTCAGATATATACGAGTACCAGGGATGCCCCTCCCACCAGTATTTCAGACATATACGGGTACCAGGGATTCCCCTCCCACCAGTATTTCAGACATATACGAGTACCAGGGATTCCCCTCCCACCAGTATTTCAGACATATACGAGTATCAGGGATGCCCCTCCCACCAGTATTTCAGACATATACGAGTATCAGGGATTCCCCTCCCACCAGTATTTCAGACATATGCGAGTACCAGGGATTCCCCTCCCACCAATATTTCAGACATATACGAGTACCAGGGATGCCCCTCCGAGCAGTATTTCAGACATAGACGAGTACCAGGGATTCCCCTCCGAGCAGTATTTCAGACATAGACGAGTACCAGGGATGCCCCTCCCACCAGTATTTCAGACATAGACGAGTACCACAGGATGCCCCTCCCACCAGTATTTCAGACATGGACGAGTACCACGGATGCCCCTCCCACCAGTATTTCAGACATATACGAGTACCAGGGATTCCCCTCCGAGCAGTATTTCAGACATAAACGAGTACCAGGGATGCCCCTCCCACCAGTATTTCAGACATATACGGGTACCAGGGATTCCCCTCCCACCAGTATTTCAGACATATACGAGTACCAGGGATTCCCCTCCCACCAGTATTTCAGATATATACGAGTACCAGGGATGCCCCTCCCACCAGTATTTCAGACATATACGGGTACCAGGGATTCCCCTCCCACCAGTATTTCAGACATATACGAGTACCAGGGATTCCCCTCCCACCAGTATTTCAGACATATACGAGTACCAGGGATGCCCCTCCCACCAGTATTTCAGACATAGACGAGTACCAGGGATTCCCTTTCGAGCAGTATTTAAGACATAGACGAGTATCAGGGATTCCCCTCTCACCAGTATTTCAGACATAGACGAGTACCAGGGATTCCCCTCCCACCAGCATTTCAGACATAGACGAGTACCAGGGATTCCCCTCCCACCAGCATTTCAGACATAGACGAGTACCAGGGATTCCCTTTCGAGCAGTATTTAAGACATATACGAGTACCAGGGATTCCCCTCCCACCAGTATTTCAGACATATACGAGTACCAGGGATGCCCCTCCCACCAGCATTTCAGACATATACGAGTACCAGGGATGCCCCTCCCACTAGTATTTCAGACATAGACAAGTACCAGGGATGCCCCTCCCACCAGTATTTCAGACATATACGAGTACCAGGGATTCCCCTCCGAGCAGTATTTCAGACATACACGAGTACCAGGGATGCCCCTCCCACCAGCATTTCAGACATATACGAGTACCAGTGATGCCCCTCTCACCAGTATTTCAGACATAGACGAGTACCAGGGATGCCCCTCCCACCAGCATTTCAGACATATACGAGTACCAGTGATGCCCCTCCCACCAGTATTTCAGACATAGACAAGTACCAGGGATGCCCCTCCCACCAGTATTTCAGACATATATGAGTACCAGGGATTCCCCTCCGAGCAGTATTTCAGACATATACGAGTACCAGGGATGCCCCTCCCACCAGTATTTCAGACATATACGAGTACCAGGGATTCCCCTCCCACCAGTATTTCAGACATATACGAGTACCAGGGATTCCCCTCCCACCAGTATTTCAGACATATACGAGTACCAGGGATGCCCCTCCGAGCAGTATTTCAGACATAGACGAGTACCAGGGATGCCCCTCCGAGCAGTATTTCAGACATAGACGAGTACCAGGGATGCCCCTCCCACCAGTATTTCAGACATAGACGAGTACCAGGGATGCCCCTCCCACCAGTATTTCAGACATATACGAGTACCAGGGATGCCCCTCCCACCAGTATTTCAGACATATACGAGTACCAGGGATGCCCCTCCCACCAGTATTTCAGACAGATGAGTACCAGGGATTCCCCTCCCACCAGTATTTCAGACATATACGAGTACCAGGGATTCCCCTCCCACCAGTATTTCAGACATATACGAGTACCAGGGATTCCCCTCCCACCAGTATTTCAGACATATACGAGTACCAGGGATTCCCCTCCGAGCAGTATTTCAGACATATACGAGTACCAGGGATGCCCCTCCGAGCAGTATTTCAGACATATACGAGTACCAGGGATTCCCCTCCGAGCAGTATTTCAGACATATACGAGTACCAGGGATGCCCCTCCCACCAGTATTTCAGACATAGACGAGTACCAGGGATTCCCTTTCGAGCAGTATTTCAGACATATACGAGTACCAGGGATTCCCCTCCCACCAGTATTTCAGACATATACGAGTACCAGGGATTCCCCTCCCACCAGTATTTCAGACATATACGAGTACCAGGGATTCCCCTCCGAGCAGTATTTCAGACATATACGAGTACCAGGGATGCCCCTCCCACCAGTATTTCAGACATAGACGAGTACCAGGGATTCCCCTCCGAGCAGTATTTCAGACATATACGAGTACCAGGGATGCCCCTCCGAGCAGTATTTCAGACATAGACGAGTACCAGGGATGCCCCTCCCACCAGTATTTCAGACATAGACGAGTACCAGGGATTCCCCTCCGAGCAGTATTTCAGACATATACGAGTACCAGGGATGCCCCTCCCACCAGTATTTCAGACATATACGAGTACCAGGGATTCCCCTCCGAGCAGTATTTCAGACATATACGAGTACCAGGGATGCCCCTCCCACCAGTATTTCAGACATATACGAGTACCAGGGATTCCCCTCCCACCAGTATTTCAGACATATACGAGTACCAGGGATTCCCCTCCCACCAGTATTTCAGACATATACGAGTACCAGGGATGCCCCTCCCACCAGTATTTCAGACATATACGAGTACCAGGGATTCCCCTCCCACCAGTATTTCAGACATATGCGAGTACCAGGGATTCCCCTCCCACCAATATTTCAGACATATACGAGTACCAGGGATGCCCCTCCGAGCAGTATTTCAGACATAGACGAGTACCAGGGATTCCCCTCCGAGCAGTATTTCAGACATAGACGAGTACCAGGGATGCCCCTCCCACCAGTATTTCAGACATAGACGAGTACCACAGGATGCCCCTCCCACCAGTATTTCAGACATGGACGAGTACCACGGATGCCCCTCCCACCAGTATTTCAGACATATACGAGTACCAGGGATTCCCCTCCGAGCAGTATTTCAGACATAAACGAGTACCAGGGATGCCCCTCCCACCAGTATTTCAGACATATACGGGTACCAGGGATTCCCCTCCCACCAGTATTTCAGACATATACGAGTACCAGGGATTCCCCTCCCACCAGTATTTCAGACATATACGAGTACCAGGGATGCCCCTCCCACCAGTATTTCAGACATATACGGGTACCAGGGATTCCCCTCCCACCAGTATTTCAGACATATACGAGTACCAGGGATTCCCCTCCCACCAGTATTTCAGACATATACGAGTACCAGGGATGCCCCTCCCACCAGTATTTCAGACATAGACGAGTACCAGGGATTCCCTTTCGAGCAGTATTTAAGACATATACGAGTATCAGGGATTCCCCTCTCACCAGTATTTCAGACATAGACTAGTACCAGGGATGCCCCTCTCACCAGTATTTCAGACATAGACGAGTACCAGGGATTCCCCTCCCACCAGCATTTCAGACATAGACGAGTACCAGGGATTCCCCTCCCACCAGCATTTCAGACATAGACGAGTACCAGGGATTCCCTTTCGAGCAGTATTTAAGACATATACGAGTACCAGGGATTCCCCTCCCACCAGTATTTCAGACATATACGAGTACCAGGGATGCCCCTCCCACCAGCATTTCAGACATATACGAGTACCAGGGATGCCCCTCCCACTAGTATTTCAGACATAGACAAGTACCAGGGATGCCCCTCCCACCAGTATTTCAGACATATACGAGTACCAGGGATTCCCCTCCGAGCAGTATTTCAGACATACACGAGTACCAGGGATGCCCCTCCCACCAGCATTTCAGACATATACGAGTACCAGTGATGCCCCTCTCACCAGTATTTCAGACATAGACGAGTACCAGGGATGCCCCTCCCACCAGCATTTCAGACATATACGAGTACCAGTGATGCCCCTCCCACCAGTATTTCAGACATAGACAAGTACCAGGGATGCCCCTCCCAACAGTATTTCAGACATATATGAGTACCAGGGATGCCCCTCCCACCAGTATTTCAGACATATACGAGTACCAGGGATGCCCCTCCCACCAGTATTTCAGACATATACGAGTACCATGGATTCCCCTTCGAGCAGTATTTCAGATATATACGAGTACCAGGGATGCCCCTCCCACCAGTATTTCAGACATATACGAGTACCACGGATGCCCCTCCCACCAGTATTTCAGACATGGACGAGTACCACGGATGCCCCTCCCACCAGTATTTCAGACATGGACGAGTACCACGGATGCCCCTCTCACCAGTATTTCAGACATAGACGAGTACCAGGGATGCCCCTCCCACCAGCATTTCAGACATATACGAGTACCAGGGATGCCCCTCCCACCAGTATTTCAGACATATACGAGTACCAGGGATTCCCCTCCGAGCAGTATTTCAGACATACACGAGTACCAGGGATGCCCCTCCCACCAGTATTTCAGACATATACGAGTACCAGGGATTCCCCTCCCACCAGTATTTAAGACATATACGAGTACCAGGGATGCCCCTCCCACCAGTATTTCAGACATAGACGAGTACCAGGGATTCCCTTTCGAGCAGTATTTCAGACATAGACGAGTACCAGGGATTCCCCTCCCACCAGTATTTCAGACATAGACGAGTACCAGGGATTCCCCTCCCACCAGTATTTCAGACAGACGAGTACCAGGGATTCCCCTCCCACCAGTATTTCAGACATATGCGAGTACCAGGGATTCCCCTCCCACCAGTATTTCAGACATAGACGAGTACCAGGGATTCCCCTCCCACCAGTATTTCAGACATAGACGAGTACCAGGGATTCCCCTCCGAGCAGTATTTCAGACATATATGAGTACCAGGGATGCCCCTCCAAGCAGTTGTTTCAGACATAGACGAGTACCAGGGATGCCCCTCCCACCAGTATTTCAGACATAGACGAGTACCAGGGATTCCCCTCCGAGCAGTATTTCAGACATATATGAGTACCAGGGATGCCCCTCCGAGCAGTATTTCAGACATAGACGAGTACCAGGGATGCCCCTCCCACCAGTATTTCAGACATAGACGAGTACCAGGGATTCCCCTCCGAGCAGTATTTCAGACATATACGAGTACCAGGGATGCCCCTCCCACCAGTATTTCAGACATATACGAGTACCAGGGATTCCCCTCCGAGCAGTATTTCAGATATATACGAGTACCAGGGATGCCCCTCCCACCAGTATTTCAGACATATACGGGTACCAGGGATTCCCCTCCCACCAGTATTTCAGACATATACGAGTACCAGGGATTCCCCTCCCACCAGTATTTCAGACATATACGAGTACCAGGGATGCCCCTCCCACCAGTATTTCAGACATATACGAGTACCAGGGATTCCCCTCCCACCAGTATTTCAGACATATGCGAGTACCAGGGATTCCCCTCCCACCAATATTTCAGACATATACGAGTACCAGGGATGCCCCTCCGAGCAGTATTTCAGACATAGACGAGTACCAGGGATTCCCCTCCGAGCAGTATTTCAGACATAGACGAGTACCAGGGATGCCCCTCCCACCAGTATTTCAGACATAGACGAGTACCACGGATGCCCCTCCCACCAGTATTTCAGACATGGACGAGTACCAGGGATGCCCCTCCCACCAGTATTTCAGACATATACGAGTACCAGGGATTCCCCTCCGAGCAGTATTTCAGACATAGACGAGTACCAGGGATGCCCCTCCCACCAGTATTTCAGACATATACGAGTACCAGGGATTCCCCTCCCACCAGTATTTCAGACATATACGAGTACCAGGGATGCCCCTCCCACCAGTATTTCAGACATATACGAGTACCAGGGATGCCCCTCCCACCAGTATTTCAGACATATACGAGTACCAGGGATTCCCCTCCCACCAGTATTTCAGACATATACGAGTACCAGGGATTCCCCTCCCAGCAGTATTTCAGACATATACGAGTACCAGGGATGCCCCTCCCACCAGTATTTCAGACATAGACGAGTACCAGGGATTCCCTTTCGAGCAGTATTTAAGACATAGACGAGTACCAGGGATTCCCCTCTCACCAGTATTTCAGACATAGACGAGTACCAGGGATTCCCCTCCCACCAGCATTTCAGACATAGACGAGTACCAGGGATTCCCCTCCCACCAGCATTTCAGACATAGACGAGTACCAGGGATTCCCTTTCGAGCAGTATTTAAGACATAGACGAGTACCAGGGATTCCCCTCCCACCAGTATTTCAGACATATACGAGTACCAGGGATGCCCCTCCCACCAGTATTTCAGACATATACGAGTACCAGGGATGCCCCTCCCACTAGTATTTCAGACATAGACGAGTACCAGGGATGCCCCTCCCACCAGTATTTCAGACATATACGAGTACCAGGGATTCCCCTCCGAGCAGTATTTCAGACATACACGAGTACCAGGGATGCCCCTCCCACCAGCATTTCAGACATATACGAGTACCAGTGATGCCCCTCTCACCAGTATTTCAGACATAGACGAGTACCAGGGATGCCCCTCCCACCAGCATTTCAGACATATACGAGTACCAGTGATGCCCCTCCCACCAGTATTTCAGACATAGACAAGTACCAGGGATGCCCCTCCCACCAGTATTTCAGACATATATGAGTACCAGGGATTCCCCTCCGAGCAGTATTTCAGATATATACGAGTACCAGGGATGCCCCTCCCACCAGTATTTCAGACATATACGAGTACCAGGGATTCCCCTCCCACCAGTATTTCAGACATATACGAGTACCAGGGATTCCCCTCCCACCAGTATTTCAGACATATACGAGTACCAGGGATGCCCCTCCCACCAGTATTTCAGACATAGACGAGTACCAGGGATGCCCCTCCCAGCAGTATTTCAGACATAGACGAGTACCAGGGATGCCCCTCCCACCAGTATTTCAGACATAGACGAGTACCAGGGATTCCCCTCCCACCAGTATTTCAGACATATACGAGTACCAGGGATGCCCCTCCCACCAGTATTTCAGACATATACGAGTACCAGGGATGCCCCTCCCACCAGTATTTCAGACAAGAGTACCAGGGATTCCCCTCCCACCAGTATTTCAGACATATACGAGTACCAGGGATTCCCCTCCCACCAGTATTTCAGACATATACGAGTACCAGGGATTCCCCTCCCACCAGTATTTCAGACATATACGAGTACCAGGGATTCCCCTCCGAGCAGTATTTCAGACATATACGAGTACCAGGGATGCCCCTCCGAGCAGTATTTCAGACATATACGAGTACCAGGGATTCCCCTCCGAGCAGTATTTCAGACATATACGAGTACCAGGGATGCCCCTCCCACCAGTATTTCAGACATAGACGAGTACCAGGGATTCCCTTTCGAGCAGTATTTCAGAATAACGAGTACCAGGGATCCCTCCCACCAGTATTTCAGACATATACGAGTACCAGGGATTCCCCTCCCACCAGTATTTCAGACATATACGAGTACCAGGGATTCCCCTCCGAGCAGTATTTCAGACATATACGAGTACCAGGGATGCCCCTCCGAGCAGTATTTCAGACATATACGAGTACCAGGGATTCCCCTCCGAGCAGTATTTCAGACATATACGAGTACCAGGGATGCCCCTCCCACCAGTATTTCAGACATATACGAGTACCAGGGATTCCCCTCCCACCAGTATTTCAGACATAGACGAGTACCAGGGATGCCCCTCCCACCAGTATTTCAGACATATACGAGTACCAGGATTCCCCTCCGAGCAGTATTTCAGACATATACGAGTACCAGGGATGCCCCTCCCACCAGTATTTCAGACATAGACGAGTACCAGGGATTCCCTTTCGAGCAGTATTTCAGACATGGACGAGTACCAGGGATTCCCCTCCCACCAGTATTTCAGACATATACGAGTACCAGGGATTCCCCTCCCACCAGTATTTCAGACATAGACGAGTACCAGGGATTCCCCTCCGAGCAGTATTTCAGACATATATGAGTACCAGGGATGCCCCTCCAAGCAGTATTTCAGACATAGACGAGTACCAGGGATGCCCCTCCCACCAGTATTTCAGACATATACGAGTACCATGGATTCCCCTCCGAGCAGTATTTCAGATATATACGAGTACCAGGGATGCCCCTCCCACCAGTATTTCAGACATATACGAGTACCACGGATGCCCCTCCCACCAGTATTTCAGACATGGACGAGTACCACGGATGCCCCTCCCACCAGTATTTCAGACATGGAAGAGTACCACGGATGCCCCTCTCACCAGTATTTCAGACATAGACGAGTACCAGGGATGCCCCTCCCACCAGCATTTCAGACATATACGAGTACCAGGGATGCCCCTCCCACCAGTATTTCAGACATATACGAGTACCAGGGATTCCCCTCCGAGCAGTATTTCAGACATACACGAGTACCAGGGATGCCCCTCCCACCAGTATTTCAGACATATACGAGTACCAGGGATTCCCCTCCCACCAGTATTTAAGACATATACGAGTACCAGGGATGCCCCTCCCACCAGTATTTCAGACATAGACGAGTACCAGGGATTCCCTTTCGAGCAGTATTTCAGACATAGACGAGTACCAGGGATTCCCCTCCCACCAGTATTTCAGACATAGACGAGTACCAGGGATTCCCCTCCCACCAGTATTTCAGACAGACGAGTACCAGGGATTCCCCTCCCACCAGTATTTCAGACATATGCGAGTACCAGGGATTCCCCTCCCACCAGTATTTCAGACATAGACGAGTACCAGGGATTCCCCTCCCACCAGTATTTCAGACATAGACGAGTACCAGGGATTCCCCTCCGAGCAGTATTTCAGACATATATGAGTACCAGGGATGCCCCTCCAAGCAGTTGTTTCAGACATAGACGAGTACCAGGGATGCCCCTCCCACCAGTATTTCAGACATAGACGAGTACCAGGGATTCCCCTCCGAGCAGTATTTCAGACATATATGAGTACCAGGGATGCCCCTCCGAGCAGTATTTCAGACATAGACGAGTACCAGGGATGCCCCTCCCACCAGTATTTCAGACATAGACGAGTACCAGGGATTCCCCTCCGAGCAGTATTTCAGACATATACGAGTACCAGGGATGCCCCTCCCACCAGTATTTCAGACATATACGAGTACCAGGGATTCCCCTCCGAGCAGTATTTCAGATATATACGAGTACCAGGGATGCCCCTCCCACCAGTATTTCAGACATATACGGGTACCAGGGATTCCCCTCCCACCAGTATTTCAGACATATACGAGTACCAGGGATTCCCCTCCCACCAGTATTTCAGACATATACGAGTATCAGGGATGCCCCTCCCACCAGTATTTCAGACATATACGAGTATCAGGGATTCCCCTCCCACCAGTATTTCAGACATATGCGAGTACCAGGGATTCCCCTCCCACCAATATTTCAGACATATACGAGTACCAGGGATGCCCCTCCGAGCAGTATTTCAGACATAGACGAGTACCAGGGATTCCCCTCCGAGCAGTATTTCAGACATAGACGAGTACCAGGGATGCCCCTCCCACCAGTATTTCAGACATAGACGAGTACCACAGGATGCCCCTCCCACCAGTATTTCAGACATGGACGAGTACCACGGATGCCCCTCCCACCAGTATTTCAGACATATACGAGTACCAGGGATTCCCCTCCGAGCAGTATTTCAGACATAAACGAGTACCAGGGATGCCCCTCCCACCAGTATTTCAGACATATACGGGTACCAGGGATTCCCCTCCCACCAGTATTTCAGACATATACGAGTACCAGGGATTCCCCTCCCACCAGTATTTCAGATATATACGAGTACCAGGGATGCCCCTCCCACCAGTATTTCAGACATATACGGGTACCAGGGATTCCCCTCCCACCAGTATTTCAGACATATACGAGTACCAGGGATTCCCCTCCCACCAGTATTTCAGACATATACGAGTACCAGGGATGCCCCTCCCACCAGTATTTCAGACATAGACGAGTACCAGGGATTCCCTTTCGAGCAGTATTTAAGACATAGACGAGTATCAGGGATTCCCCTCTCACCAGTATTTCAGACATAGACTAGTACCAGGGATGCCCCTCTCACCAGTATTTCAGACATAGACGAGTACCAGGGATTCCCCTCCCACCAGCATTTCAGACATAGACGAGTACCAGGGATTCCCCTCCCACCAGCATTTCAGACATAGACGAGTACCAGGGATTCCCTTTCGAGCAGTATTTAAGACATATACGAGTACCAGGGATTCCCCTCCCACCAGTATTTCAGACATATACGAGTACCAGGGATGCCCCTCCCACCAGCATTTCAGACATATACGAGTACCAGGGATGCCCCTCCCACTAGTATTTCAGACATAGACAAGTACCAGGGATGCCCCTCCCACCAGTATTTCAGACATATACGAGTACTAGGGATTCCCCTCCGAGCAGTATTTCAGACATACACGAGTACCAGGGATGCCCCTCCCACCAGCATTTCAGACATATACGAGTACCAGTGATGCCCCTCTCACCAGTATTTCAGACATAGACGAGTACCAGGGATGCCCCTCCCACCAGCATTTCAGACATATACGAGTACCAGTGATGCCCCTCCCACCAGTATTTCAGACATAGACAAGTACCAGGGATGCCCCTCCCAACAGTATTTCAGACATATATGAGTACCAGGGATGCCCCTCCCACCAGCATTTCAGACATATACGAGTACCAGGGATGCCCCTCCCACCAGTATTTCAGACATATACGAGTACCATGGATTCCCCTTCGAGCAGTATTTCAGATATATACGAGTACCAGGGATGCCCCTCCCACCAGTATTTCAGACATATACGAGTACCACGGATGCCCCTCCCACCAGTATTTCAGACATGGACGAGTACCACGGATGCCCCTCCCACCAGTATTTCAGACATGGAAGAGTACCACGGATGCCCCTCTCACCAGTATTTCAGACATAGACGAGTACCAGGGATGCCCCTCCCACCAGCATTTCAGACATATACGAGTACCAGGGATGCCCCTCCCACCAGTATTTCAGACATATACGAGTACCAGGGATTCCCCTCCGAGCAGTATTTCAGACATACACGAGTACCAGGGATGCCCCTCCCACCAGTATTTCAGACATATACGAGTACCAGGGATTCCCCTCCCACCAGTATTTAAGACATATACGAGTACCAGGGATGCCCCTCCCACCAGTATTTCAGACATAGACGAGTACCAGGGATTCCCTTTCGAGCAGTATTTCAGACATAGACGAGTACCAGGGATTCCCCTCCCACCAGTATTTCAGACATAGACGAGTACCAGGGATTCCCCTCCCACCAGTATTTCAGACATAGACGAGTACCAGGGATTCCCCTCCCACCAGTATTTCAGACATATGCGAGTACCAGGGATTCCCCTCCCACCAGTATTTCAGACATAGACGAGTACCAGGGATTCCCCTCCCACCAGTATTTCAGACATAGACGAGTACCAGGGATTCCCCTCCGAGCAGTATTTCAGACATATATGAGTACCAGGGATGCCCCTCCAAGCAGTTTTTCAGACATAGACGAGTACCAGGGATGCCCCTCCCACCAGTATTTCAGACATAACGAGTACCAGGATCCCCTCCCACCAGTATTTCAGACATAGACGAGTACCAGGGATTCCCCTCCGAGCAGTATTTCAGACATATATGAGTACCAGGGATGCCCCTCCGAGCAGTATTTCAGACATAGACGAGTACCAGGGATGCCCCTCCCACCAGTATTTCAGACATAGACGAGTACCAGGGATTCCCCTCCGAGCAGTATTTCAGACATATACGAGTACCAGGGATGCCCCTCCCACCAGTATTTCAGACATATACGAGTACCAGGGATTCCCCTCCGAGCAGTATTTCAGATATATACGAGTACCAGGGATGCCCCTCCGAGCAGTATTTCAGACATAGACGAGTACCAGGGATTCCCCTCCCACCAGTATTTCAGACATATACGAGTACCAGGGATTCCCCTCCCACCAGTATTTCAGACATATACGAGTACCAGGGATTCCC
Organism: Archivesica marissinica; assembly: GCA_014843695.1. Taxonomy (NCBI): domain Eukaryota; kingdom Metazoa; phylum Mollusca; class Bivalvia; order Venerida; family Vesicomyidae; genus Archivesica; species Archivesica marissinica. The sequence continues at coordinate 6,037,508 of CM026390.1, read as the reverse complement.
CTCCCACCAGTATTTCAGACATATACGAGTACCAGGGATGCCCCTCCCACCAGTATTTCAGACATAGACGAGTACCAGGGATTCCCTTTCGAGCAGTATTTCAGACATAGACGAGTACCAGGGATTCCCCTCCCACCAGTATTTCAGACATATACGAGTACCAGGGATTCCCCTCCCACCAGTATTTCAGACATAGACGAGTACCAGGGATTCCCCTCCCACCAGTATTTCAGACATATACGAGTACCAGGGATGCCCCTCCCACCAGTATTTCAGACATAGACGAGTACCAGGGATTCCCTTTCGAGCAGTATTTCAGACATAGACGAGTACCAGGGATTCCCCTCCCACCAGTATTTCAGACATATACGAGTACCAGGGATGCCCCTCCCACCAGTATTTCAGACATAGACGAGTACCAGGGATTCCCCTCCGAGCAGTATTTCAGACATATACGAGTACCAGGGATGCCCCTCCCACCAGTATTTCAGACATATACGAGTACCAGGGATTCCCTCCACAGTATTTCAGAATACGAGTACCAGGGATCCCTCCCACCAGTATTTCAGACATATACGGTACCAGGGATTCCCCTCCCACCAGTATTTCAGACATATACGAGTACCAGGGATTCCCCTCCCACCAGTATTTCAGACATATACGAGTACCAGGGATTCCCCTCCCACCAGTATTTCAGACATATACGAGTACCAGGGATTCCCCTCCGAGCAGTATTTCAGACATATACGAGTACCAGGGATGCCCCTCCCACCAGTATTTCAGACATATACGAGTACCAGGGATGCCCCTCCCACCAGTATTTCAGACATAGACGAGTACCAGGGATTCCCCTCCGAGCAGTATTTCAGACATATACGAGTACCAGGGATTCCCCTCCCACCAGTATTTCAGACATATACGAGTACCAGGGATTCCCCTCCCACCAGTATTTCAGACATATACGAGTACCAGGGATTCCCCTCCGAGCAGTATTTCAGACATATATGAGTACCAGGGATGCCCCTCCGAGCAGTATTTCAGACATAGACGAGTACCAGGGATGCCCCTCCCACCAGTATTTCAGACATAGACGAGTACCAGGGATTCCCCTCCGAGCAGTATTTCAGACATATACGAGTACCAGGGATGCCCCTCCCACCAGTATTTCAGACATATACGAGTACCAGGGATGCCCCTCCCACCAGTATTTCAGACAGACGAGTACCAGGGATTCCCCTCCCACCAGTATTTCAGACATATACGAGTACCAGGGATGCCCCTCCCACCAGTATTTCAGACATAGACGAGTACCAGGGATGCCCTCCCCCAGATTTCAGACATATACGAGTACCAGGGATGCCCCTCCACCAGTATTTCAGACATATACGAGTACCAGGGATTCCCCTCCCACCAGTATTTCAGACATATACGAGTACCAGGGATGCCCCTCCCACCAGTATTTCAGACATATACGAGTACCAGGGATGCCCCTCCCACCAGTATTTCAGACATATACGAGTACCAGGGATTCCCCTCCGAGCAGTATTTCAGACATAGACGAGTACCAGGGATGCCCCTCCCACCAGTATTTCAGACATATACGAGTACCAGGGATTCCCCTCCCACCAGTATTTCAGACATATACGAGTACCAGGGATGCCCCTCCCACCAGTATTTCAGACATAGACGAGTACCAGGGATTCCCCTCCCACCAGTATTTCAGACATAGACGAGTACCAGGGATTCCCCTCCCACCAGTATTTCAGACATAGACGAGTACCAGGGATTCCCCTCCCACCAGTATTTCAGACATATACGAGTACCAGGGATTCCCCTCCCACCAGTATTTCAGACATAGACGAGTACCAGGGATTCCCCTCCCACCAGTATTTCAGACATAGACGAGTACCAGGGATTCCCCTCCGAGCAGTATTTCAGACATATATGAGTACCAGGGATGCCCCTCCGAGCAGTATTTCAGACATAGACGAGTACCAGGGATGCCCCTCCCACCAGTATTTCAGACATATACGAGTACCAGGGATTCCCCTCCGAGCAGTATTTCAGACATATACGAGTACCAGGGATGCCCCTCCCACCAGTATTTCAGACATATACGAGTACCAGGGATTCCCCTCCGAGCAGTATTTCAGATATATACGAGTACCAGGGATGCCCCTCCCACCAGTATTTCAGACATATACGAGTACCAGGGATGCCCCTCCCACCAGTATTTCAGACATAGACGAGTACCAGGGATGCCCCTCCCACCAGTATTTCAGACATGACGAGTACCAGGGATGCCCCTCCCACCAGTATTTCAGACATATACGAGTACCAGGGATTCCCCTCCCACCAGTATTTAAGACATATACGAGTACCAGGGATGCCCCTCCCACCAGTATTTCAGACATATACGAGTACCAGGGATTCCCCTCCCACCAGTATTTCAGACATATACGAGTACCAGGGATGCCCCTCCCACCAGTATTTCAGACATATACGAGTACCAGGGATTCCCCTCCACAGTATTTCAGACATAGACGAGTACCAGGGATTCCCCTCCCACCAGTATTTCAGACATAGACGAGTACCAGGGATTCCCCTCCCAACAGTATTTCAGACATATACGAGTACCAGGGATTCCCCTCCCACCAGTATTTCAGACATATACGAGTACCAGGGATTCCCCTCCCACCAGTATTTCAGACATATACGAGTACCAGGGATTCCCCTCCCACCAGTATTTCAGACATATACGAGTACCAGAAATGCCCCTCCGAGCAGTATTTCAGACATAGACGAGTACCAGGGATTCCCCTCCCACCAGTATTTCAGACATATACGAGTACCAGGGATTCCCCTCCCACCAGTATTTCAGACATATACGAGTACCAGGGATTCCCCTCCCACCAGTATTTCAGACATATACGAGTACCAGGGATTCCCCTCCCACCAGTATTTCAGACATATACGAGTACCAGGGATTCCCCTCCCACCAGTATTTCAGACATATACGAGTACCAGGGATGCCCCTCCGAGCAGTATTTCAGACATAGACGAGTACCAGGGATTCCCCTCCGAGCAGTATTTCAGACATAGACGAGTACCAGGGATGCCCCTCCCACCAGTATTTCAGACATATACGAGTACCAGGGATTCCCCTCCCACCAGTATTTTAGACATATACGAGTACCAGGGATTCCCTTCCCACCAGTATTTCAGACATATACGAGTACCAGGGATTCCCCTCCCACCAGTATTTCAGACATATGCGAGTACCAGGGATTCCCCTCCCACCAGTATTTCAGACATATACTAGTACCAGGGATGCCCCTCCGAGCAGTATTTCAGACATAGACGAGTACCAGGGATTCCCCTCCGAGCAGTATTTCAGACATAGACGAGTACCAGGGATGCCCCTCCCACCAGTATTTCAGACATATACGAGTACCAGGGATTCCCCTCCCACCAGTATTTCAGACATATACGAGTACCAGGGATTCCCCTCCCACCAGTATTTCAGACATAGACGAGTACCAGGGATTCCCCTCCCACCAGTATTTCAGACATAGACGAGTACCAGGGATTCCCCTCCCACCAGTATTTCAGACATATACGAGTACCAGGGATTCCCCTCCCACCAGTATTTCAGACATATACGAGTACCAGGGATTCCCCTCCCACCAGTATTTCAGACATAGACGAGTACCAGGGATTCCCCTCCGAGCAGTATTTCAGACATATACGAGTACCAGGGATGCCCCTCCCAGCAGTATTTCAGACATAGACGAGTACCAGGGATGCCCCTCCCACCAGTATTTCAGACATATACGAGTACCAGGGATTCCCCTCCGAGCAGTATTTCAGACATATACGAGTACCAGGGATGCCCCTCCCACCAGTATTTCAGACATATACGAGTACCAGGGATGCCCCTCCCACCAGTATTTCAGACATGACGAGTACCAGGGATGCCCCTCCCACCAGTATTTCAGACATGACGAGTACCAGGATGCCCCTCCACCAGTATTTCAGACATAGACGAGTACCAGGGATGCCCCTCCCACCAGTATTTCAGACATATACGAGTACCAGGGATGCCCCTCCCACCAGTATTTCAGACATATACGAGTACCAGGGATCCCCTCCAGCAGTATTTCAGACATATACGAGTACCAGGGATGCCCCTCCCACCAGTATTTCAGACATATACGAGTACCAGGGATTCCCCTCCCACCAGTATTTCAGACATATACGAGTACCAGGGATGCCCCTCCCACCAGTATTTCAGACATAGACGAGTACCAGGGATTCCCCTCCGAGCAGTATTTCAGACATAGACGAGTACCAGGGATTCCCCTCCCACCAGTATTTCAGACAGACGAGTACCAGGGATTCCCCTCCCACCAGTATTTCAGACATATACGAGTACCAGGGATTCCCCTCCCACCAGTATTTCAGACATAGACGAGTACCAGGGATTCCCCTCCCACCAGTATTTCAGACATATACGAGTACCAGGGATTCCCCTCCGAGCAGTATTTCAGACATATACGAGTACCAGGGATGCCCCTCCCACCAGTATTTCAGACATATACGAGTACCAGGGATGCCCCTCCCACCAGTATTTCAGACATAGACGAGTACCAGGGATTCCCCTCCGAGCAGTATTTCAGACATATATGAGTACCAGGGATGCCCCTCCGAGCAGTATTTCAGACATAGACGAGTACCAGGGATGCCCCTCCCACCAGTATTTCAGACATAGACGAGTACCAGGGATTCCCCTCCCACCAGTATTTCAGACATATACGAGTACCAGGGATGCCCCTCCCACCAGTATTTCAGACATATACGAGTACCAGGGATGCCCTCCACCAGTATTTCAGACATATACGAGTACCAGGGATTCCCCTCCCACCAGTATTTCAGACATATACGAGTACCAGGGATTCCCCTCCCACCAGTATTTCAGACATATACGAGTACCAGGGATTCCCCTCCCACCAGTATTTCAGACATATACGAGTACCAGGGATTCCCCTCCGAGCAGTATTTCAGACATATACGAGTACCAGGGATTCCCCTCCGAGCAGTATTTCAGACATATACGAGTACCAGGGATGCCCCTCCCACCAGTATTTCAGACATAGACGAGTACCAGGGATTCCCCTCCGAGCAGTATTTCAGACATAACGAGTACCAGGGATGCCCCTCCCACCAGTATTTCAGACATAGACGAGTACCAGGGATGCCCCCACCAGTATTTCAGACATATACGGGTACCAGGGATTCCCCTCCCACCAGTATTTCAGACATATACGAGTACCAGGGATTCCCCTCCCACCAGTATTTCAGACATATACGAGTACCAGGGATTCCCCTCCCACCAGTATTTCAGACATATACGAGTACCAGGGATTCCCCTCCGAGCAGTATTTCAGACATATACGAGTACCAGGGATTCCCCTCCCACCAGTATTTCAGACATATACGAGTACCAGGGATTCCCTTTCGAGCAGTATTTAAGACATAGACGAGTACCAGGGATTCCCCTCCCACCAGTATTTCAGACATAGACGAGTACCAGGGATTCCCCTCCCACCAGTATTTCAGACATAGACGAGTACCAGGGATTCCCCTCCCACCAGTATTTCAGACATAGACGAGTACCAGGGATTCCCCTCCCACCAGTATTTCAGACATAGACGAGTACCAGGGATTCCCTTCCGAGCAGTATTTCAGACATATACGAGTACCAGGGATTCCCCTCCCACCAGTATTTCAGACATATACGAGTACCAGGGATGCCCCTCCCACCAGTATTTCAGACATAGACGAGTACCAGGGATTCCCCTCCCACAGTATTTCAGACAAGACGAGTACCAGGGATGCCCCCCACCAGTATTTCAGACATATACGAGTACCAGGGATTCCCCTCCGAGCAGTATTTCAGACATATACGAGTACCAGGGATTCCCCTCCCACCAGTATTTCAGACATATACGAGTACCAGGGATTCCCCTCCCACCAGTATTTCAGACATAGACGAGTACCAGGGATGCCCCTCCCACCAGTATTTCAGACATAGACGAGTACCAG
>CM026390.1:6010449-6030403 GCA_014843695.1 Archivesica marissinica | reverse complement strand
CCCCTCAAACAGTAAATATCATATACTATTCGCCCTTCAAACAGTCAATATTATTTACTATTCGCCCCTCAAACAGTCAATATTATTTACTACTCGCCCCTCAAACAGTAAATATCATATACTATTCGCCCCTCAAACAGTCAATATTATTTACTATTCGCCCCTCAAACAGTAAATATCATATACTATTCGCCCCTCAAACAGTCAACATTATTTACTATTCGCCCCTCAAACAGTCAATATTATTTACTATTTGCCCCTCAAACAGTCAATATCATTTACTATTCGTCCCTCAAGCAGTCAAATTATTTATTATTCGCCCCTCAAACAGTCAATATTATTTACTATTCGCCCCTCAAACAGTCAATATTATTTACTATTCGCCCCTCAAACAGTCAATATTATTTACTACTCGCCCCTCAAACAGTAAATATCATATACTATTCGCCCTTCAAACAGTCAATATTATTTACTATTCGCCCCTCAAACAGTCAATATTATTTACTACTCGCCCCTCAAACAGTAAATATCATATACTATTCGCCCCTCAAACAGTCAACATTATTTACTATTCGCCCCTCAAACAGTCAATATTATTTACTATTCGCCCCTCAAACAGTAAATATCATATACTATTCGCCCCTCAAACAGTCAACATTATTTACTATTCGCCCCTCAAACAGTCAATATTATTTACTATTTGCCCCTCAAACAGTCAATATCATTTACTATTCGCCCCTCAAGCAGTCAATATTATTTATTATTCGCCCCTCAAACAGTCAATATTATTTACTATTCGCCCCTCAAACAGTCAATATTATTTACTATTCGCCCCTCAAACAGTCAATATTATTTACTATTCGCCCCTCAAACAGTCAATATTATTTACTATTCGCCCCTCAAATAGTCAATATTATTTACTATTCGCCCCTCAAACAGTCAATATTATTTGCTATTCGCCCCTCAAACAGTCAATATTATTTATTACTCGCCCCTCAAACAGTAAATATCATATACTATTCGCCCTTCAAACAGTCAATATTATTTACTATTCGCCCCTCAAACAGTCAATATTATTTACTACTCGCCCCTCAAACAGTAAATATCATATACTATTCGCACCTCAAACAGTCAACATTATTTACTATTCGCCCCTCAAACAGTCAATATTATTTACTATTCGCCCCTCAAACAGTAAATATCATATACTATTCGCCCCTCAAACAGTCAACATTATTTACTATTCGCCCCTCAAACAGTCAATATTATTTACTATTTGCCCCTCAAACAGTCAATATCATTTACTATTCGCCCCTCAAGCAGTCAATATTATTTACTATTCGCCCCTCAAACAGTCATTGTTTTCGATAATATTGACTGCCTTTGACTTCCGGTCTGAATCCGCAAAGCGCTCATTGGGATATTGCTAAAAACAAAGCGTCTCTCTTAATAAGTTGACGCTTATTGAAATGCATGCATAAAAGTGTCTGGTTACTTACCGATCATATAAATAAACATATTTTACTGAGACACGTCGTGTCTTTATAAATACGTGTACCTGTGTCCGGTACAATAATATAAATATTGCATTCCTGAGAGGGCAATATGAAAATATCACACCTCGAAACATGAATATTAACTCGTCTGACTCCTCGGTTAATATTCATGTTCTCGGGGTGATAGATTTCATATTGCCCAATCAGGAATGCAATATTTATATAACATACACCAGGGCCTCCGTCTCTTTATTATAGTACAACGAATATTCAGTATACATGGATCTCATAGTTCTTATTACGGGATATACGGTAACTACTTAAAATCCAGGAATTGTCAAACCGTAGTATTCGGCCATATTTCGTCGGACGACGTCTGCGTCAAATGCATTAGTTTAAGAACGTATAACAGAATTAGCAAATTAGCCGTCCTTTGCTCACATAGCCTGCGCATTTACACTGGTAGAGTTTGTTTCCACGAAGGAAATGATCGACTGAGTTCTGTCACATAAGTCGTGTTTGAAACATGTATCAGCTAATTGTGGTGACATTAAAACATTTTCCATGATGAGTTTTGCCAGCTACAGCACGAGCGCGTCTACGACTGGTCTCCAGGGTAACGTAACTTGCCTGATATTATTCTAGTAGTGACAAATGTCACCATGCGTATTTAGGAAAATGCAACATCTTGGATAGGAAACAACAGGATAGGCTGGCATTTATGTTCTAGGTTCTTGTAGTACACACGTACATGCGTTATATCTTGTAGTACACAAGTACATGCGTTATATCTTGTAGTACACACGTACATGCGTTATATCTTGTAGTACACAAGTACATGCGTTATATCTTGGAGTACACACGTACATGCGTTATATCTTGTAGTACACACGTGCATGCGTTATATCTTGTAGTACACACGTACATGCGTTATATCTTGTAGTACACACGTACATGCGTTATATCGTGTAGTACACACGTACATGCGTTATATCGTGTAGTACACACGTACATGCGTTATATCTTGTAGTACACAAGTACATGCGTTATATCTTGGAGTACACAAGTACATGCGTTATATATTGTAGTACACACGTACATGCGTTATATCTTGTAGTACACAAGTACATGCGTTATATCTTGGAGTACACACGTACATGCCTTATATCTTGTAGTACACAAGTACATGCGTTATATCTTGGAGTACACACGTACATGCGTTATATCTTGTAGTACACACGTGCATGCGTTATATCTTGTAGTACACACGTACATGCGTTATATCTTGTAGTACACACGTACATGCGTTATATCGTGTAGTACACACGTACATGCGTTACATCTTGTAGTACACACGTACATGCGTTATATCTTATAGTACACAAGTACATGCGTTCTATCTTGTAGTACACAAGTACATGCGTTATATCTTGTAGTACACACGTACATGCGTTATATCTTGTAGTACACAAGTACATGCGTTATATCTTGTAGTACACACGTACATGCGTTATATCTTGTAGTACACAAGTACATGCGTTATATCTTGGAGTACACAAGTACATGCGTTATATCTTGTAGTACACAAGTACATGCGTTATATCTTGGAGTACACACGTACATGCGTTATATCTTGTAGTACACAAGTACATGCGTTATATCTTGGAGTACACACGTACATGCGTTATATCTTGTAGTACACACGTGCATGCGTTATATCTTGTAGTACACACGTACATGCGTTATATCTTGTAGTACACAAGTACATGCGTTATATCTTGTAGTACACACGTACATGCGTTATATCTTGTAGTACACACGCACATGCGTTATATCTTGTAGTACACACGTGCATGCGTTACATATTGTAGTACACAAGTATATGTCTTACATCTTGTAGTACACACGTACATGTGCTACATATTGTAGTACACACGTACATGCGTTATATCTTGTAGGACACACGTACATGCATAACATTTTGTAGTACACACGTACACGCGTTATATCTTGTAGCACACACGTACATGCGTTATACCTTGTAGCACACACGTACATGCGTTATATCTTGTAGCACACACGTACTTGCGTTATATCTTGTAGCACACACACACATGCGTTATATATTATAGCACACACGTACATGCGTTATATCTTGTAGTACACACGTACATGCCTTATATCTTGTAGTACACAAGTACATACGTTATATCTTGTAGTACATAAATGCATGCGTTATAACTTGTAGTACACACGTACATGCGTTATATCTTGTAGTACATAAATGCATGCGTTATATCTTGGAGTAAACACGTACATGCGTTACATCTTGTAATACACAAGTACATGCGTTATATCTTGTAGTACACACGTACATGCGTTATATCTTATAGTACACAAGTACATGCGTTACATCTTGTAGTACACACGTACATGCGTTACATCTTGTAGTACACAAGTACATGCGTTATATCTTGTAGTACACAAGTACATGCGTTACATCTTGTAGTACACACGTACATGCGTTATATCTTGGAGTACACACGTACATGCGTTATATCTTGTAGTACACAAGTACATGCGTTATATCTTGTAGTACACACGTACATGCGTTATATCTTGTAGTACACAAGTACATGCGTTATATCTTGGAGTACACACGTACATGCGTTATATCTTGTAGTACACACGTGCATGCGTTATATCTTGTAGTACACACGTACATGCGTTATATCTTGTAGTACACACGTACATGCGTTATATCGTGTAGTACACACGTACATGCGTTATATCGTGTAGTACACACGTACATGCGTTATATCTTGTAGTACACAAGTACATGCGTTATATCTTGGAGTACACACGTACATGCTTAATATTGTAGTACACAGTACATGCGTTATATCTTGTAGTACACAAGTACATGCGTTATATTTGGAGTACACACGTACATGCCTTATATCTTGTAGTACACAAGTACATGCGTTATATCTTGGAGTACACACGTACATGCGTTATATCTTGTAGTACACACGTGCATGCGTTATATATTGTAGTACACACGTACATGCGTTATATCTTGTAGTACACACGTACATGCGTTATATCGTGTAGTACACACGTACATGCGTTACATCTTGTAGTACACACGTACATGCGTTATATCTTATAGTACACAAGTACATGCGTTCTATCTTGTAGTACACAAGTACATGCGTTATATCTTGTAGTACACACGTACATGCGTTATATCGTGTAGTACACACGTACATGCGTTATATCGTGTAGTACACACGTACATGCGTTATATCTTGTAGTACACAAGTACATGCGTTATATCTTGGAGTACACAAGTACATGCGTTATATATTGTAGTACACACGTACATGCGTTATATCTTGTAGTACACAAGTACATGCGTTATATCTTGGAGTACACACGTACATGCCTTATATCTTGTAGTACACAAGTACATGCGTTATATCTTGGAGTACACACGTACATGCGTTATATCTTGTAGTACACACGTGCATGCGTTATATATTGTAGTACACACGTACATGCGTTATATCTTGTAGTACACACGTACATGCGTTATATCGTGTAGTACACACGTACATGCGTTACATCTTGTAGTACACACGTACATGCGTTATATCTTATAGTACACAAGTACATGCGTTCTATCTTGTAGTACACAAGTACATGCGTTATATCTTGTAGTACACACGTACATGCGTTATATCTTGTAGTACACAAGTACATGCGTTATATCTTGTAGTACACACGTACATGCGTTATATCTTGTAGTACACAAGTACATGCGTTATATCTTGGAGTACACAAGTACATGCGTTATATCTTGTAGTACACAAGTACATGCGTTATATCTTGGAGTACACACGTACATGCGTTATATCTTGTAGTACACAAGTACATGCGTTATATCTTGGAGTACACACGTACATGCGTTATATCTTGTAGTACACACGTGCATGCGTTATATCTTGTAGTACACACGTACATGCGTTATATCTTGTAGTACACAAGTACATGCGTTATATCTTGTAGTACACACGTACATGCGTTATATCTTGTAGTACACACGCACATGCGTTATATCTTGTAGTACACACGTGCATGCGTTACATATTGTAGTACACAAGTATATGTCTTACATCTTGTAGTACACACGTACATGTGCTACATATTGTAGTACACACGTACATGCGTTATATCTTGTAGGACACACGTACATGCATAACATTTTGTAGTACACACGTACACGCGTTATATCTTGTAGCACACACGTACATGCGTTATACCTTGTAGCACACACGTACATGCGTTATATCTTGTAGCACACACGTACTTGCGTTATATCTTGTAGCACACACACACATGCGTTATATATTGTAGCACACACGTACATGCGTTATATCTTGTAGTACACACGTACATGCCTTATATCTTGTAGTACACAAGTACATACGTTATATCTTGTAGTACATAAATGCATGCGTTATAACTTGTAGTACACACGTACATGCGTTATATCTTGTAGTACATAAATGCATGCGTTATATCTTGGAGTAAACACGTACATGCGTTACATCTTGTAATACACAAGTACATGCGTTATATCTTGTAGTACACACGTACATGCGTTATATCTTATAGTACACAAGTACATGCGTTACATCTTGTAGTACACACGTACATGCGTTACATCTTGTAGTACACAAGTACATGCGTTATATCTTGTAGTACACAAGTACATGCGTTACATCTTGTAGTACACACGTACATGCGTTATATCTTGGAGTACACACGTACATGCGTTATATCTTGTAGTACACAAGTACATGCGTTATATCTTGTAGTACACACGTACATGCGTTATATCTTGTAGTACACAAGTACATGCGTTATATCTTGGAGTACACACGTACATGCGTTATATCTTGTAGTACACACGTGCATGCGTTATATCTTGTAGTACACACGTACATGCGTTATATCTTGTAGTACACACGTACATGCGTTATATCGTGTAGTACACACGTACATGCGTTATATCGTGTAGTACACACGTACATGCGTTATATCTTGTAGTACACAAGTACATGCGTTATATCTTGGAGTACACAAGTACATGCGTTATATATTGTAGTACACACGTACATGCGTTATATCTTGTAGTACACAAGTACATGCGTTATATCTTGGAGTACACACGTACATGCCTTATATCTTGTAGTACACAAGTACATGCGTTATATCTTGGAGTACACACGTACATGCGTTATATCTTGTAGTACACACGTGCATGCGTTATATCTTGTAGTACACACGTACATGCGTTATATCTTGTAGTACACACGTACATGCGTTATATCGTGTAGTACACACGTACATGCGTTACATCTTGTAGTACACACGTACATGCGTTATATCTTATAGTACACAAGTACATGCGTTCTATCTTGTAGTACACAAGTACATGCGTTATATCTTGTAGTACACACGTACATGCGTTATATCTTGTAGTACACAAGTACATGCGTTATATCTTGTAGTACACACGTACATGCGTTATATCTTGTAGTACACAAGTACATGCGTTATATCTTGGAGTACACAAGTACATGCGTTATATCTTGTAGTACACAAGTACATGCGTTATATCTTGGAGTACACACGTACATGCGTTATATCTTGTAGTACACAAGTACATGCGTTATATCTTGGAGTACACACGTACATGCGTTATATCTTGTAGTACACACGTGCATGCGTTATATCTTGTAGTACACACGTACATGCGTTATATCTTGTAGTACACAAGTACATGCGTTATATCTTGTAGTACACACGTACATGCGTTATATATTGTAGTACACACGCACATGCGTTATATCTTGTAGTACACACGTGCATGCGTTACATATTGTAGTACACAAGTATATGTCTTACATCTTGTAGTACACACGTACATGTGCTACATATTGTAGTACACACGTACATGCGTTATATCTTGTAGGACACACGTACATGCATAACATTTTGTAGTACACACGTACACGCGTTATATCTTGTAGCACACACGTACATGCGTTATACCTTTTAGCACACACGTACATGCGTTATATCTTGTAGCACACACGTACTTGCGTTATATCTTGTAGCACACACACACATGCGTTATATATTGTAGCACACACGTACATGCGTTATATCTTGTAGTACACACGTACATGCCTTATATCTTGTAGTACACAAGTACATACGTTATATCTTGTAGTACATAAATGCATGCGTTATAACTTGTAGTACACACGTACATGCGTTATATCTTGTAGTACATAAATGCATGCGTTATATCTTGGAGTAAACACGTACATGCGTTACATCTTGTAATACACAAGTACATGCGTTATATCTTGTAGTACACACGTACATGCGTTATATCTTATAGTACACAAGTACATGCGTTACATCTTGTAGTACACACGTACATGCGTTACATCTTGTAGTACACAAGTACATGCGTTATATCTTGTAGTACACAAGTACATGCGTTACATCTTGTAGTACACACGTACATGCGTTATATCTTGGAGTACACACGTACATGCGTTATATCTTGTAGTACACAAGTACATGCGTTATATCTTGTAGTATACAGGTACATGCGTTATATCTTGTAGTACACAAGTATATGCGTTATATCTTGGAGTACACACGTACATGCGGTCTATCTTGTAGTACACAAGTACATGCGTTCTATCTTGTAGTACACAAGTACATGCGTTCTATCTTGTAGTACATAAGTACATGCGTTATATATTGTAGTACACAAGTACATGCGTTCTATCTTGTAGTACACAAGTAGATGCGTTCTATCTTGTAGTACACAAGTACATGCGTTCTATCTTGTAGTACATACGTACATGCGTTATATCTTGGAGTACACAAGTACATGCGTTATATATTGTAGTACACGCGATATATCTTGGAGTACACAAGTACATGCGTTATATCTTGTAGTACTACACATGTACATGCGTAATATCTTGTAGTACTACACACGTACATGCGTTATATATTGTAGTACTACACACATACATGCGTTATATCTTGGAGTACAAAAGTACATGCGTTATATCTTGTAGTACACACGTACATGCGTTATATCTTGTAGTACACAAGTACATGCGCTATATCTTGTGGTACACAAGTACATGCGTTATATCTTGTAGTACACACGTACATGCGCTATATCTTGGTGTACACAAGTACATGCGTTATATCTTGTAGTACACACGTACATGCGTTATATCTTGTAGTACACGCGCTATATCTTGTAGTACACAAGTACATGCGCTATATCTTGGAGTACACACGTACATGCGTTATATCTTGGAGTACACAGGTACACGTGTTATATCGTGTAGTACACACGTACACGCGTTATATCGTGTAGTACACACGTACACGCGCTATATCGTGTAGTACACAAGTACATGCGTTATATCGTGTAGTACACACGCACATGCGCTATATCGTGTAGTACACACGTACATGCGTTATATCTTGGAGTACACACGTACATGCGTTATATCTTGTAGCACACAAATACATGCGTTATATCTTGGAGTACACACGTACATGCGTTATATCTTGGAGTACACACGTACATGCGTTATATCTTGTAGCACACACGTACATGTGTTATATCTTGTAGTACACAAGTACATGCGTTATATCTTGGAGTACACACGTACATGCGTTATATCTTGGAGTACACAAGTTCATGCGTTACCTCATACAGTACACACATACACGCATTACCTCATATAGTACACACATACACGCATTACCTCATATAGTACACACATACACGCATTACCTCATATAGTACACACATACACGCATTACCTCATATAGTACACACGTACACGCGTTACCTCATATAGTACACACGTACACGCGTTTCCTCATATAGTACACACGTACACGCATTACCTCATATAGTACACACGTACACGCGTTACCTCATATAGTACACACGTACACGCCTTACCTCATATAGTACACACGTACACGCATTACCTCATATAGTACACACGTACACGCGTTACCTCATATAGTACACACATACACGCGTTACCTCATATAGTACACACGTACACGCGTTACCTCATATAGTACACACGTACACGCGTTACCTCATATAGTACATACGTACACGCGTTACCTCATATAGTACACACATACACGCGTTACCTCATATAGTACACACGTACACGCGTTACCTCATATAGTACACAAATACACGCGTTATCTCATATAGTACACAATCACACGCTTTACCTCATATAGTACACACGTACACGCGTTACCTCATATAGTACACACGTACACGCGTTACCTCATATAGTACACACGTACACGCGTTACCTCATATAGTACACACGTACACGCGTTACCTCATATAGTACACACGTACACGCGTTACCTCATATAGTACACACGTACATGCGTTACCTCATATAGTACACACGTACACGTGTTATATCTTGTAGTACACAAGTACATGCGTTATATCTTGTAGTACACAAGTACATGCGTTATATCTTGTAGTACACACGTACATGCGTTACATCTTGTAGTACACACGTACATGCGTTATATCTTGTAGTACACAAGTACATGCGATATATCTTGTAGTACACACGTACATGCGTTATATCTTGTAGTACGCACGTACATGCGTTACATCTTGTAGTACACACGTACATGCGTTATATATTGTAGTACACAAGTGCATGAGTTATATCTTGTAGTACACACGTACATGCGTTATATCTTGTAGTACACACGTACATGCGTTACATCTTGTAGTACACACGTACATGCGTTACATTTTGTAGTACATACATACATACATGTGTTATCTCTTGTAGTATATACATACATACATACAGACATACATGCGTTACATCTTGTAGTACACACGTACATGCGTTACATCTTGTAGTACATACATACATACATGCGTTACATCTTGTAGTACACACGTACATGCGTTACATCTTGTAGTACATACATACATGCGTTACCTCTTTTGTGTTTCAGCAGATGTCCTTAGCTTAGCGAGGATACCTGTCATTTACATATAGGAAACTGGACAGCATATAGGTAACCTGTGTCGGATAATGATGATACACAATTTACAAGTATTATGCCAGTAAATGGAATAAAGCAGCGCATGTTTCGGACAGCTCTTGGGATCGGGTAACTAAGATTTGCAAGTCTGAGAACTACGTTTCACGATATTTGACAGTTGAACAGTGATAGTCAAGGAAACCCGGACAACTATGGACAGATGCTTCGGCTGTGCGACTATTGTCCAACTAGAACGTGGATGTTGGAAAACGAAGCTCTATGAGGTCAGGTAGCACGTCCATTGTTGGTCGGACAATAAATGTCCTAAAGTTTATACAAATTTATTTTAGCTCGATTGCGAAACAAGTTCTTTCAACTTGTATGAATCACTCTCGAGACCTCATTCCTGATGTAATCCATCGCCATGAAGGAGAGAGAAGAGGCAATGTGGAATTTAAATGCCTTGCCTAAGGGCACAATCGATCGACTCCAGCGGGGTTCGAACTCCTAAAGGTGGGACACATAGGGTAATCATAGAGACTGTTGCATCGAAACTGTTACGGGATAACCCTGCATCATACACATCCAGATACAACACCTGCTCCTTACATTGAAAATAACAAACAACTTAATTCATGATTTATTGTCAAAATGTGAGCAATACAATTTCCTAATACCTTCGATGTAAGTGTTATCTTGTGTTCTTATACGGTTGCAGATAACACATGGTGTTCCAGTGACTTCGAGCGCAACAGCAACACAGGGATTCGGCACGTTTGGGGGTACTAGTATATATATTTAAGTACAGGGATTCTACTCTGTGGGATGTCAGATTTCGCATCGATCAGTAAAATGACCCTATCTGAAACGAGCGTTGAAACAAGCATTCTGATTGGATTATGATTATTCTTCATATAGAAAAAAACATCTTGTTACATTTTAATAATCCAATCAGAACGCTCGTTTCAACGTTCGTTTCAACGCGAATTGCTCCGCTTTAGAAATTTTCAAAACAAATTGAAAATACTACGAAATCTCTTTTTGACGTACATTTTTGCCGAATAAACCTACACGTTAGTGGAAACACATTTTATTGATAATGTTATTCACAGTTAAAACTCTCCCGTCGAAGATTTTTTTTGTTGCTGACGGAACCCGTGTCCTAGTATGGAAATGTGACCTGCTATGGCCAATGTCTGTGGCAATTGTTTGCAAAGTATACATGCATACAGCGTAAAGTTGTGTTTTATTTGAAGAACAATATAAAGACTCGGGATAGGCGTTATATTTGGACAGATTTGTACAACATTGTTTCAGATAGGGCCATTTTACTGATCGATGCGAAATCTGACATCCCACAGAGTAGAATCCCTGTACTTAAATATATATACTAGTACCCCCAAACGTGCCGAATCCCTGTGATCAGCAATCAATGCTGGATGTTCGTACACTTAGTATTTAACATCCCTCAAACACAATCTTTTTTTCACTTGAAGTGGAGTGAAATCTTCCATGGATTTTTATGGAATAGATGTAGCTATATTTCCAATATTCAGGCATGCCAGTGGCTCTTTGTAACACTGACATAACGACATGGCAGAAATGTGTCAGTCAGGCAAAGGTTATTGCTAGGTTTCAATTGTGGTTGTATGTATAAGGCATGTCGTATATTAATGAAATATTTCAATCAAGAATTTGATTATCTCACTAACTGCCACCCCCTCCGATAGCACTTTGTATGCACAATACGAATGAGAGACATTATTGGGTTTTCGATTACCTCCCTTGACAGATAAATTCCGATTTATCCAGAAATATGTATTGGTCGTTTTAGTTGAAAGCCTTTGTTTTTATTGGTGTTCCCTAACCGGATGTTGCGGTACGATAAATGTGATTTTATCAAAAGCATGTTAATTAATTAATAATCAATTTCTACAGTAAAGTATCCATTGGATATGCTGTAGGATATCTGTCGAGATTTAGTAATTTAATAATTATAAGATAAGAAAACTAATGAAATCAGATATCATGTGGTGCAACGAAAACAACGATAAAAACAGAGGAAGCCAATTAAGAGGACCAATCTACTTTAATGAGTATTCAGGGGCAGTAACTCACTAATGTCTCTCATTGGCAATACTAAGACTCTGGTCCCATCGTCTCATGTCGTCTCATACCGTCGAATAACGCCGGAGTATTGTAGCCTAGCAGAGCCATACAATCAGGATGTATTAACATTGCAACCTCCTTCGCAATAATGTTTTCCAACATTTTATTTACAGTAGATCCACCGATACACACCACGTGACGGTCATGGCGGACTTCTTTTGTGAGTATTTAAAATGCTTTAGCTGCTTGTATCAACATAAACATTACTCGATAAGTGGAGTATATCTATTTAGATATTGTGACACCGTATATTGCCCCAATTCGAATATAGCTCCAGAGCTGCCCCTGTAGATAGGAATCTATATTCGGAAGACGTCTACATATGTACTGTGTATAACTCCCCACTGACATTGATGGAACTTTATTGGCACGATTGACATTGACCCTTATATTTGGTCTTATTTGTCCGTTTGTCTGTCTGTCTTCTATCTGTGAAATGCATTTCTACAAGTTACAATTGAACTATTCAGATTATACTCGGGTGATATAGGTGAGTTCTAATAGTGCTGCGAACATTTTCGTGTCTTGGTTACCATAGTTACCATATTGCCCAAAAATAGGCTAATAACCCAGGCCCTAATTCGAGTTACATATGTGGATCTTATGTGGCCCGAGTAGTTACATATGTAGCATTTGGCTTACATGTGTGCCCTAGTTACATATGTGGCTCTTACGTGGCCCGAGTGGTTACATATATGGCATTTGGCTTACATTTATGCCCTAGTTACATATGTGACCATTACGTCGCCTGTGTGGTTACATATATGCAATGTTGGCTTACATCTGTGCCCTAGTTACATATGTGGCCCTTACGTTGCCTGTGTGGTTACATATATGCCAATGTGGCTTACATTTGTACCCTAGTTACATATGTGGCCCTTACGTCGCCTGTGTGGTTACATATATGCAATGTTGGCTTACAGTTATGCCTTAGTTACATATGTGGTCATTACGTCGCCCGAGTGGTTATATATATGCCAATGTGGCTTACATTTGTGCCCTAGTTACATATGTGGTCCTTACGTCACCCGAGTGGTTATATATATGCAATGTTGGCTTACATTTGTGCCCTAGTTACATATGTTGACCTTACGTCGCCCGAGTGGTTATATATATGCCAATGTGGCTTACATTTGTGCCCTAGTTACATATGTGGCCCTTACGTCGCCCGTGTGGTTACATATATGTAATTGTGGCTTACATTTGTGCCCTAGTTACATATGTGGTCCTTACGTCGCCCGAATGGTTACATATATGTAATTGTGGCTTACATTTGTGCCCTAGTTAAATATGTGGCCCTTACGTCGCCTGTGTGGTTACATATATGTAATTGTGGCTTACATTTGTGCCCTAGTTACATATGTGGCCCTTACGTCGCCTGTGTGGTTACATATATGTAATTGTGGCTTACATTTGTGCCCTAGTTACATATGTGGCCCTTACATCGCCTGTGACGTTACATATATGTAATTGTGGCTTACATTTGTGCCCTAGTTACATATGTGGCCATTACGTCGCCTGTGTGGTTACATATATGTAATTGTGGCTTACATGTGTGCCCTAGTTACATATGTGGTCCTTACGTCGCCCGAGTGGTTACATATATGTAATTGTGGCTTACATTTGTGCCCTAGTTACATATGTGGCCCTTACGTCGCCCGAGTGGTTACATATATGTAATTATGGCTTACATTTGTGCCCTAGTTACATATGTGGCCCTTACGTCGCCTGTGTGGTTACATATATGCCAATGTGGCTTACATTTGTACCCTAGTTACATATGTGGTCCTTACGTCGCCTGTGTGTTTACATATATGCCAATGTGGCTTACATTTGTGCCCTAGTTACATATGTGGCCCTTACGTCGCCTGTGTGGTTACATATATGCAATGTTGGCTTACAGTTATGCCTTAGTTACATATGTGGTCATTACGTCGCCTGTGTGGTTACATATATGCCAATGTGGCTTACATTTGTGTCCTAGTTACATACGTGGCCATTACGTCGCCCGAGTGGTTATATATATGCCAATGTGGCTTACATTTGTGCCCTAGTTACATATGTGGTCCTTACGTCGCCCGACTGGTTATATATATGCAATGTTGGCTTACATTTGTGCCCTAGTTACATATGTTGACCTTACGTCGCCCGAGTGGTTATATATATGCCAATGTGGCTTACATTTGTGCCCTAGTTACATATGTGGCCCTTACGTCGCCCGTGTGGTTACATATATGTAATTGTGGCTTACATTTATGCCCTAGTTACATATGTTGCCCTTTCGTCGCCTGTGTGGTTACACATATGCAATGTTGGCTTACAGTTATGCCTTAGTTACATATGTGGTCATTACGTCGCCTGTGTGGTTACATATATGCCAATGTGGCTTACATTTGTGCCCTAGTTACATACGTGGCCATTACGTCGCCCGAGTGGTTATATATATGCCAATGTGGCTTACATTTGTGCCCTAGTTACATATGTGGTCCTTACGTCGCCTGTGTGGTTACATATATGTAATTGTGGCTTACATGTATGCCATAGTTACCGTATGTGGCCCTTACGTCGCCCGAGTGGTTACATATATGTAATTATGGCTTACATTTGTGCCCTAGTTATATATGTGGCCCTTACGTCGCCTGTGTGGTTACATATATGCCAATGTGGCTTACATTTGTACCCTAGTTACATATGTGCCCATTACGTCGCCTGTGTGGTTACATATATGCCAATGCGGCTTACATTTGTGCCCTAGTTACATATGTGGCCCTTACGTCGCCTGTGTGGTTACATATATGCAATGTTGGCTTACAGTTATGCCTTAGTTACATATGTGGTCATTACGTCGCCTGTGTGGTTACATATATGCCAATGTGGCTTACATTTGTGTCCTAGTTACATACGTGGCCATTACGTCGCCCGAGTGGTTATATATATGCCAATGTGGCTTACATTTGTGCCCTAGTTACATATGTGGTCCTTACGTCGCCCGACTGGTTATATATATGCAATGTTGGCTTACATTTGTGCCCTAGTTACATATGTTGACCTTACGTCGCCCGAGTGGTTATATATATGCCAATGTGGCTTACATTTGTGCCCTAGTTACATATGTGGCCCTTACGTCGCCCGAGTGGTTACATATATGTAATTGTGGCTTACATTTGTGCCCTAGTTACATATGTGGCCCTTACGTCGCCTGTGACGTTACATATATGTAATTGTGGCTTACATTTGTGCCCTAGTTACATATGTGGCCATTACGTCGCCTGTGTGGTTACATATATGTAATTGTGGCTTACATGTGTGCCCTAGTTATATATGTGGTCCTTACGTCGCCCGAGTGGTTACATATATGTAATTGTGGCTTACATTTGTGCCCTAGTTACATATGTGGCCCTTACGTCGCCCGAGTGGTTACATATATGTAATTGTGGCTTACATTTGTGCCCTAGTTACATATGTGGCCCTTACGTCGCCTGTGTGGTTAAATATATGTAATTGTGGCTTACATTTGTGCCCTAGTTACATATGTGGCCCTTACGTCGCCTGAGTGGTTACATATATGTAATTGTGGCTTACATTTGTGCCCTAGTTACATATGTGGTCCTTACGTCGCCTGTGTGGTTACATATATGCCAATGTGGCTTACATTTATGCCATAGTTACCGTATGTGGCCCTTACGTCGCCTGTGTGGTTACATATATGTAATTGTGGCTTACATTTATGCCCTAGTTACATATGTGGCCCTTTCGTCGCCTGTGTGGTTACACATATGCAATGTTGGCTTACAGTTATGCCTTAGTTACATATGTGGTCATTACGTCGCCTGTGTGGTTACATATATGCCAATGTGGCTTACATTTGTGCCCTAGTTACATACGTGGCCATTACGTCGCCCGAGTGGTTATATATATGCCAATGTGGCTTACATTTGTGCCCTAGTTACATATGTGGTCCTTACGTCGCCTGTGTGGTTACATATATGTAATTGTGGCTTACATGTATGCCATAGTTACCGTATGTGGCCCTTACGTCGCCTGTGTGGTTACATATATGTAATTGTGGCTTACATTTATGCCCTAGTTACATATGTGGCCCTTTCGTCGCCTGTGTGGTTACACATATGCAATGTTGGCTTACAGTTATGCCTTAGTTACATATGTGGTCATTACGTCGCCTGTGTGGTTACATATATGCCAATGTGGCTTACATTTGTGCCCTAGTTACATACGTGGCCATTACGTCGCCCGAGTGGTTATATATATGCCAATGTGGCTTACATTTGTGCCCTAGTTACATATGTGGTCCTTACGTCGCCTGTGTGGTTACATATATGTAATTGTGGCTTACATGTATGCCATAGTTACCGTATGTGGCCCTTACGTCGCCTGTGTGGTTACATATATGTAATTGTGGCTTACATTTATGCCCTAGTTACATATGTGGCCCTTACGTCGCCTGTGTGGTTACACATATGCAATGTTGGCTCACAGTTATGCCTTAGTTACATATGTGGTCATTACGTCGCCTGTGTGGTTACATATATGCCAATGTGACTTACATTTGTGCCCTAGTTACATACGTGGCCATTACGTCGCCCGAGTGGTTATATATATGCCAATGTGGCTTACATTTGTGCCCTAGTTACATATGTGGCCCTTACGTCGCCTGTGTGGTTACATATATGTAATTGTGGCGTACATTTGTGCCCTAGTTACATATGTTGCCCTTACGTCGCCCGAGTGGATATATATATGTAATTGTGGCTTACATTTGTGCCCTAGTTACATATGTGGTCCTTACGTCGCCCGAGTGGTTATATATATGCCAATGTGGCTTACATTTGTGCCCTAGTTACATATGTGGCCATTACGTCGCCCGAGTGGTTACATATATGTAATTATGGCTTACATTTGTGCCCTAGTTACATATGTGGCCATTACGTCGCCTGTGTGGTTACATATATGTAATTGTGGCTTACATTTGTGCCCTAGTTACATATGTGGCCATTACGTCGCCTGTGTGGTTACATATATGTAATTGTGGCTTACATGTGTGCCCTAGTTACATATGTGGCCCTTACGTCGCCTGTGTGGTTACATATATGTAATTGTAGATTACAGTTATGCCCTAGTTACATGTGTGGCCCATATGTGACTTTAAATCGAGGTATCGTGTCGGTGCTTTACACCGTGCACGTAAACGAACAAGAGGAGACTTTGGAATGGGTCTCTCTCCGTATCATTGCACTGTCCTCCACAAATCTAAACTGACTAATCTCTTCAGGAGGCGTCGCTCATATGGGCAACCGGTAGCGACGATACATAAACGTAAAACACACACACTGGCTATGGAAAACATTATAATTGGTAGTGTAAATTGCTCAGTTTATTTGAATACCTCTTCACAGTAGATGTGGTATCAGAAGAAATGAAAGATTGGAAATATAAATGAACAAACAGACTGTATGATTTACTTTTTACTATGTTTAATAGGCAATTTATTTGTTGTTTTACAACCATATGGTTCCTACGAGCAGAGCTCCGGGGGAGCCATATACTGTGGTACAATGCATCAGCTAGGCATGACGTCACATGGTAAACATGTGTTTCGTCCGTAACACGATAAAACAAATAACGTGACATTGTCTTGACCCAACATGCACGTATTTTTGTGCCGCCAGATTTCCCATCCTCTTTCCATGATTTAATATAATTTCAAAATCATAATTTAGGCTGAGAATCGGTAATATGATAATGGATGTGTCTTATTCCAAGCCGCGAGTCTTTAATAATGGGAGATTTACAACTGATCTGTATGAGTTAAGGATTACAGTCCCTCCATTAAAGAAGAATTATTTTGTGACAGTCGTTATTATCTCGACAAGGGGGATAGTGCGACATGCGTAGAAATGCTAGCAACATGGACAGTATATGGCCTAACTGTCACTGACTCAGTGGTAGAGACGATGATTTACACGTGCTGCCTATAGAGAGACACGACCATACAGCCTGCGAAGAAATACATTGCAAGTATTAATATTTGAATGACCATACAATTGTTATTGTATAAACAAAGACGAAAACGTGTAATGTCGTTAGTCTTTATTTAAATTAATGACAATTACATCACGACATTATATTGTAAAGCACGACATTATATGGTACAGCACGACGTTATATTGTAAAGCACGACATTATATTGTACAGCACGACGTTATATTGTAAAGCACGACATTATATTGTAAAGTACGACATTATATTGTAAAGTACGACATTCTATTGTACAGCACGACGTTATATTGTAAAGCACGACATTATATGGTACAGCACGACGTTATATTGTAAAGCACGACATTATATTGTAAAGTACGACATTATATTGTACAGCACGACATTATATTGTAAAGTACGACATTATATTGTAAAGCACGACATTATATTGTAAAGTACGACATTCTATTGTACAGCACGACATTATATTGTAAAGTACGACATTATATTGTACAGCACGACATTATATTGTAAAGTACGACATTCTATTGTACAGCACGACGTTATATTGCAAAGTACGACATTATATGGTACAGCACGACGTTATATTGTAAAGTACGACATTCTATTGTACAGCACGACGTTATATTGTAAAGTACGACATTATATGGTACAGCACGACGTTATATAGTAAAGTACGACATTCTATTGTACAGCACGACATTATATTGCAAAGTACGACATTATATGGTACAGCACGACATTATATGGTACAGCACGACGTTATATTGTAAAGCACGACATTATATTGTACAGCACGACGTTATATTGTACAGCACGACGTTATATTGTACAGCACGACGTTATATTGTACAGCACGACGTTATATTGCAAAGTACGACATTATATTGTTTTTTTTTTGGTGGAAGTCGTGATAGCGCAGTAGATGCGCGTTCGCTTCAGGTGCGAAAGGTCCGGAGTTCGAGCCCCACTGGAGCCGTTACGATTGTGCCCTTAGGCAAGACTAATTTAGCCAATACATGCTTTGTTGGGTCATGACTTTGACAATCTGCCTAAAGTCAGGTTTTGATTGGCCAGACCACATACCCCACCCATGTTGT
>CM026390.1:5961300-6009449 GCA_014843695.1 Archivesica marissinica | reverse complement strand
GTCCATGGGCTACCGGCGGTACCATGCACCCCCCCAAACTAAACTTGGTTGTTATTTTATAGTTGCCTGGGTACCACTGGTCAAGAAAAATGATGTTAACAGAAAAAATCCTCATTCCCAATCCACCTACCACGCCCATTTTTGATCAATCTGCTTCAATGCGACTCCAAATTTTTGGGGCAGGGGAAACTAAATCTGACATAACGTTAGTTCTAATGGACCGATTTTAATAAATCTTCCACCATTTTAAAGGTCTTGCTGATACCTATCAAAAAGATATCTAGCAAATTATGATGACGTCATTTATAACGTCATCAGAGGTCAAAAGGTCACTAATTTTCGGGTTTGCCCAAAATCTGGGATGCCGATTTAAACAGCTTACTAAGGCCAGGAACAGACCCAAATGGTTACTTTTACACATAAATATGTTTGAGTAGACACCCTGCTATGATTTTAACCCACCCATGTTCAATTATATTACATAATACCCGCTCCGTAGGAAACGAAAGACAACCTATGTGGAAAAAGTGCTAAAAATAACTATTTTTGTTAAGGGAAACTAAATGTGTCCTAACATCGGTTTCAATTGACCGATTTTAATAAACCTTCCACCATTGCAAAGGTCTTGGTGATACCTATCAAAAAGATATGTAGCAAATGATGATGACGTCATTGATGACGTCATCAGAGGTCAAAAGGTCACTAATTTTCGGGTTTGCCCACAATCTGGGAGGCCGATTTAAACAGCCTACTAAGGCCAGGAACATACAAAAATGGTTCCTTTTACAGAACAATATGTTTGAGTAGACACCCTGCTATGATTTTAACCCACCCATGTTCTTTTCAGGTCTGACTGCATGAGCCCGATGCTACAATGGACTCGATAAAAAAACGAAAACTTGATGATGCCCATGAACATGGGGAGAGATACGGTGTGTGCATAATTCACATGAAGGACTCGACCTCTGATGCTTTTACGTTCATTGTAAAAACAAAGGACCCAGCTGAACGATTTCAACGGATTAAAGACATTAAAAAACTGAGACTTTCACAGGCATTAGAATCACCATATCGTATGTCTGAGGCATGTGAACAAATCCCTGATACGTATTCTGATCACCATGGGTATCACAGAGACTGCTATGCACGCTTTACGTCGAATCTGAAACGCCTTGAAGATAGTGAACTGCCATCAACTAGCAATAGAGAACCGAGGAGATCATCCCTTGATAAAGAAAAAACTATATTCAAACCGGACTGTATTTTTTGCAGAAAGGAAGGCAAAAAATCGATCAAAGTTCGCAATGCATGGACAACCGAAGTGACAAGGCTCTTTGCACGAGGAGGTGGTGTGTCAGTTGAAATAGAAGCCACGAAGAGAGAGGACTATGAACTTTTTAGAAGAATTTCTGGTTTTGATTTATTCGCATGTGAAGCAAGGTATCACCCAAGTTGCCAACGAAAATACAAACTACTAAGTAAACCGGAAATGTGGAGATCGAAAAATGAGGAGCAAGCACATGAGCAAGCTGCATTGTAGGATGCTCATAAGAAAACGTTTGATCTGGTGTGTGAGGTGATTACTGATGTAATCATCAATAACGAGAAAATCCTCAAACTGAGTGAATTACGGGATCTTTATGTTTCGCATTTACAGAGTACTCCGTTTGCAAACCCGGATTATCGAAGTGAAAATCTGAAGCTCAAATTGGAGACACAAAGACTATCAAGAAGTATTGGGATTCTGTCCAGTTAAATCGGGTGGCAAATTCCAATCATACCTTGTGTTCAACACCAAAACAGACCTAAGGAATGCAATCTCAGCGAGTTATCTCTTAGGTCGGAGTGGTAGAGTGAAGGACTTGGCTGGACAGTTGAAAAACGAAGTCGTAAGCGCATTCAAGAAGACTGACGACATTCCATGGCCACTACTTGCTACTGACCTCTCTGCCAGCATTGATCGTGTTGTCCCCAGCCAACTGAAGATGTTTCTCAGCATCCTTTTATCTCAGGATAGAAATAACAGAGAACCATCAAAGCGGGTTCTTCGATTGGTCAACTCCATTGGACAAGACATTTGCCGTGCAGTAACGAATGGAAGGTGGAAGATGCCAAAACATGTGCTGCTTGACATGACACTCAGACATCTATTCAGGAGTGCTGATCTCATTAGACTACTAAACCGTCTTGGTCAGTGCGAAAATTATTCGTTTCTGCTTGAGCTCGAAACTGCCATAGCCCAAGCTGTAGAGAATACTTCCAGCTTGCTACCAGTCTCCATCATCAGGAACCCAGCATGTCCATTCCTTTTTCATTCAGATTTTGACAATTTCGATGAATTCATCAATGATCTTTCAGGAGCCGGATCAGTGCACAGATCTCATGGGATCATGTTGCAGGAAATCTGTGGTACAGGACAAGAGGTTCGCGGCACACAGCCTGAGCTTCCTGCTTTACCAAGGACTGGTCAGCGTTCATTCAACCCAGGTGTGAATGAGCTAGACGAATGCTATGTTGGAAAGCGACAGAGTCCCCATTATGAAATAAAGCGAAAAGCCATTGATGGCGCAGAGAAAGCACAACATAACTTGATTATGAAAAACATGATATGGCTACTGTTACGGCTCCATTGTGCAACGCAAGAACAGACCATGTCTGGATGGGCAGGATATGTGTCCTCAACTGGGGATGTTCCTCATCGGCTGACCACTGTTGACTACTTCCCTGTGATTCCATTCCCTATCACTGACAACAAGGCGGTAAAGGAATGTCTGCGATTTTCAGAGGAAGCATCACTTGAAGTTGGACAAAAGTATGTGATCACGTCCTTTGATTTGGGCGTGTGCATGAAAGCTTATCCTCTGGTGTGGAACTACCAAAAGCGATACGAGAACCATATCATCATGATAGGAACATTTCATCTTGCATGTAGCTACTTGAAGATGATAGGAAAGAAGATGGAGTGTTCCGGTCTATCCGATGTACTATTGGAGGCTGGTCTTATCTCTCCAGGGTCTCTCACTGGTGTACTTTCTGGTAAAAGTTATGCTAGGGCAATCCACTGCCACAAGGTCATGGTCGAATCACTTGAGCGGCTACTGCTTGAACAATTCAAAGAGAAAACAGAGGTGTTTTTCATAAATATCCCACAGGCATCCAAAGATCTTCTCAATGAACTCATGAAATCCCCGAGCAAGGAAAATGAAACTGTTGTATTAGCTGATCTGCACCTAGTATCGTACATTGAAAGGTTCTTGAAATTTCGTGAAAATGTTCGAACTGGAGTCCTCGGGAAAACGGCAACCTTTTGGATGTCCTACATGGATCATGTCTGGTTGACATTGAATTTGTTGCAGGCTGTGAAGACGAACGACTTCCTTGCATATTCGCATTGTCTCTGTCTAATGCCAGATATCTTCTTCAGCTTCGGAGGACAAAATTATGCACGTTACATGGCATTCTTTTCTATGTTCATTACAAATATTGAAACGTCTCATCCTGGTGCCACTGAACTGCTGCGAAGGGGGGCCTTCAGTGTGGCAAGGTCTTTCATTCCAGGAAATCGGTGTGAAGTTGACAAAACTATGGAGGAAACTTTCATGAAGCAGTCCAAGTCAAGGGGTGGAAATGGATCATCTGGTGCAGGACTGACAGGGTTACAAACCAACTATGGTGCATATCAACGATGGACCAGGTCTGCTTCAGAGCGAGCGAAGTATCTACAGGCCACGTATAGCATGGCAGATATGGTGGACGACCAGGATGTCGGCAAAGAACATCGTGATAATCGAAATGCAGAGAAACTGCGAAGTGAAAGACACGTCTCAAAAACTGTTGAGGCCATTCAAAGTTTCAACGACCCATTTGCAATAGCAGACCAGGATAAAGTATATTGCATATCTTCAGGAGCGCCAGCATCCGTAGTTATCGAAGTGGACATTCTCCGTGCAGACTCTGTGGGTAGAGCCAGCAAGGAAAGTTTCATTACGAACCGCTTGGAAGCAAAGGAAAACTTTTTTGAACCAATAAAGCGCTTGAATCTGAAGACCATGTCGGCGATGCACACATCTGTCAAAGCCACATCCTCAAAGAACAAGACAATCGTGTACAAACAACAGGGGAATGTTGCGTTTCAGCTTCTGGTCAAATCACAGCAGGCTGCAGATAAAATGGATTTGAGGAAGCTCCTAACCTATCCACTTGTTCCAGTACCCTACAGCATTGGACTTCCCGACAACTTCCTTGCAAAGACAGACAAGGCCAAAGGACTACACTATCTCATCAAAGATCTGGATGACGCAAACATACCAGAAGATCCAAAAAGCTGTCTGGTCATTGAGGATGGGAATGCCATCTTTCACTACATACAAGAAATCCCTAGAAACTTTGAGGATATATCGGAGATGGTATTGAAAACAGCACTGCAGAATTCACCAGTTATATTTAGTACAGACATGTACCAAGACTGTTCAGTGAAGGGAGTTGAGAGGAAAAGAAGAGGCACTGGAGAGAAACTTATTGTTCGAGGAGAAAAAACTAGGCGCCCTAAAGATTGGAAAGATTTCCTGACAAACGATGAAAACAAGGAACAACTAATTCATCTTTTGCTTTCCACATGGAGCAAATCGTTCTCCCATAAACTAGGTCATGAAGTGACATTGATTTGTGAAGGTCGGGCTTATCAGCTTACATCTGATGGGGAGTCAACTTTGTGCCAGGAGATTGCCTCTCTAGCGTCTACCCAAGAAGAAACGGACTCGAGGGTTATCCTCTACTGTCATTATGCAAAGGAAAAGGGCTTTAAGTTTGTTCGGGTGAGAAGCCCAGACTCTGACATTTTCTTTATCCTCCTTAAACATGCACATGAACTCCAAGGAATTGATATCTTATTCGAAACCGGGAAAGGAAACAAGAAATCAACATTGGCAAGCTAGCACAAGAGTTATCACCACTCATATGTGATGCCTTCCTAGGCCTTCACGCCTTCACTGGCTGTGATAGCACAAGCGCATTCAGAGGCAAAGGAAAGGTGAAGGCATTGAAGATAGTTCAGAAAAGCAAGCACTTCCAGAAAGTATTCTCGGCTTTGGGCGAATCTTGGGAAGTGACCACAGAAACTCTGGTTGTTATTGAAGAATTCACATGTGCCCTCTATGGGAATCGGAGGATTAAGACAGTTAATGAACTGCGACACTCCCTCCTGCTGACGAAATGTGGTGGACAAGCCCTTGCTATGTCTAGTAGTTTTGACTTGAGTGCTCTACCACTTTGCAATAGTTGTTTGCTTGAACATGTCGTAGGGTTGATTATATGTGTTTATTTGACAATAAACGAGTACAAGACTTTAGTATATAATAAATAAAATAAAGTTATCAGGCGTGTTGGTTTTTCATTTACTTAACCACCCTTTAATGCAAGTATTGATAGTCAAGGGAAATAATCTAGAAACTTCGAAAGTATTGTCCAGTTACACCAAACACATATACATAATTATCCACCTGACCTATACTCTGCCCATGTCCCGTTATACATTATATTAATTTCTAACTAACCCGTGATCCGTATTCTACTACACAAAATGTTATAGACTAATGCAATGCTTCGTTGCATTCGCCATCACCATGTTATGGTTACAGGTTGCATATTTTGTGTAGTTAGGTGCAACCACGAATAAATATATATATCTTTGATATTGTACTGTTTTCAGGTTAGTTATATTAGTATTTTGGTAATTTATTACACCCTAATGACGTATTTGAACGAGTTGAGAGTTTGTTTGTATTTTAAAGGAATATACTTGACTGTGTACATTGTTTCACCATCATAGGCATTGTTATTGTTTTCATTAAGTCGTGGTATTCGCCATCACCATGTTATGGTTACAGGTTGCATATTTTGTGTAGTTAGGTGCAACCACGAATAAATATATATATCTTTGATATTGTACTGTTTTCAGTGCCCTGCTGGTCCGAAAGGACCCACGTCCACAACCAAAACAAATAGTTTGCCACGTACAATCTGGCTGTGGCCAGAACAATCGTTCACCGACTGAGCAAGCCGTGACAAACACTTAAACCGTGCAAACTACCAGGTTGGCATTTGGAAACGGGCTCATATTGCCAAGCCTGACATTCCACATCCACTAAATGGACATGGATGGACGCGTAATGAAAATGGTGAAATGATACCGAAATGGACCAATGGCGAGATCATGCCAGTCAAGCTGGTGGATGTGCTTGAGGCAACACTGGAAGTTGAAGATGAAAGCGAAGATGATGAACAATTTCACAATGAAGAACTGTCCAGTGACAGCAACGATGACTCGGAGTGATTATATCATTATGTAATATACTTGAACGTTGGTTAAAATCATAACAGAATGTCTAATATTTATCTGTAAAAGGAACCATTTTTGTATGTTCCTGGCCTTAGTAGGCTGTTTAAATCGGCCTCCCAGATTTTGGGCAAACCCGAAAATTAGTGACCTTTTGACCTCTGATGACGTCATCATCATTTGCTACATATCTTTTTGATAGGTATCACCAAGACCTTTACAATGGTGGAAGGTTTATTAAAATCGGTCAATTGAAACCGATGTTAGGACACATTTAGTTTCCCTTAACAAAAATAGTTATTTTTAGCACTTTTTCCACATAGGTTGTCTTTCGTTTCCTACGGAGCGGGTATTATGTAATATAATTGAACATGGGTGGGTTAAAATCATAGCAGGGTGTCTACTCAAACATATTTATGTGTAAAAGTAACCATTTGGGTCTGTTCCTGGCCTTAGTAGGCTGTTTAAATCGGCCTCCCAGATTTTGGGCAAACCCGAAAATTAGTGACCTTTTGACCTCTGATGACGTCATAAATGACGTCATCATAATTTGCTCGATATTTTTTTGATAGGTATCAGCAAGACCTTTAAAATGGTGGAAGATTTATTAAAATCGGTCCATTAGAACTAACGTTATGTCAGATTTAGTTTCCCCTGCCCCAAAAATTTGGAGTCGCATTGAAGCAGAGGAGAGATCAAAAATTGGCGTGGTAGGTGGATTGGGAATGAGGATTTTTTCTGTTAACATCATTTTTCTTGACCAATGGTACCCAGGCAACTATAAAATAACAACCAAGTTTAGTTTTTGGGGTGGGGGTGCCTGGAACCTGCCGGTAGCCCATGGACAGTGCTTCAGTGAATGTCTAAGTTGTTTGGTGAACCATTGCTTACCAATTCTACTTAAAGTTTTTGTTTGTTTTGTTTGAGGTTTTAAAGTCGAACTTAACATTTGAGGTAATTTGGCGACACTGCGGCTATTATTGGTGGAGGAAGACATTTGCATGGGTACCCGGATAGAACCAACTACCTGCAAGCCAACTGGATATCATACTCACGAATACAACACCAGTTTCCCGGATAGGATGAGATGCGGTGGTAGTTTCCCGGATAGGATGGGATGCCATGGTAGTTTCCCGGATAGGATGAGATGCCATGGTAGTTTCCCGGATAGGATGGGATGGCATGGTAGTTTCCCGGATAGGAAGAGATGCTGTGGTAGTTTCCCGGATAGGAAGAGATGCTGTGGTAGTTTCCCGCATAGAAAGAGATGCGGTGGTAGTTTCCCGGATAGGATGAGATGTCATGGTAGTTTCCCGGATAGGATGAGATGCGGTGGTAGTTTCCCGGATAGGATAAGATGTTATGGTAGTTTCCCGGATAGGATGAGATGCCATGGTAGTTTCCCGGATAGGATGAGATGCCATGGTAGTTTCCCGGATAGGATGAGATGCCATGGTAGTTTTCCGGATAGGATAAGATGCGGTGGTAGTTTCCCGGATAGGAAGAGATGCGGTGGTAGTTTCCCGGATAGGATGAGATGCGGTGGTAGTTTCCCGGATAGGAAGATATGCGGTGGTAGTTTCCCGGATAGGATGAGATGCGGTGGTAGTTTCCCGGATAGGAAGAGATGCGGTGGTAGTTTCCCGGATAGGATGAGATGCGGTGGTAGTTTCCCGGATAGGAAGAGATGCGGTGGTAGTTTCCCGGATAGGATGAGATGCGGTGGTAGTTTCCCGCATAGGAAGAGATGTCATCGTAGTTTCCCGGATAGGAAGAGATGCTGTGGTAGTTTCCCGCATAGGAAGAGATGCGGTGGTAGTTTCCCGGATAGGAAGAGATGCGGTGGTAGTTTCCCGGATAGGATGAGATGTTATGGTAGTTTCCCGGATAGGATGAGATGCGGTGGTAGTTTCCCGGATAGGATGAGATGCTGTGGTAGTTTCCCGGATAGGATGAGATGTCATGGTAGTTTCTCGGATAGGATAAGATGCGGTGGTAGGTTCCTGGATAGGATGAGATATTATGATGGTTTCCCGGATAGGATAAGATGTTATGGTAGTTTCCCGGATAGGATGGGATGCGGTGGTAGTTTCCCGGATAGGAAGAGATGCGGTGGTAGTTTCCCGGATAGGATGGGATGCGGTGGTAGTTTCCCGGGTAGGATGAGATGTCATGGTAGTTTCCCGGATAGGATGAGATGCGGTGGTATGAAAACGCATTGGGACCATAGGTATAATCATGTAAGTCCAGATCTCATCAATGAAACGCATTGGGACCATAGGTATAATCATGTAAGTCCCGATCTCATCAATGAAACGCATTGGGACCATAGGTATAATCATGTAAGTGCCGATCTCATCAATGAAACGCATTGGGGCCATAGGTATAATCATGTAAGTCCCGATCTCATCAATGAAACGCATTGGGACCATAGGTATAATCATGTACGTCCCGATCTCATTAATGAAACGCATTGGGACCATAGGTATAATCATGTACGTCCCGATCTCATCAATGAAACGCATTGGGACCATAGGTATAATCATGTAAGTCCCGATCTCATCAATGAAACGCTTTGGGACCATAGGTATAATCATGTAAGTCCCGATCTCATTAATGAAACGCATTGGGACCATAGGTATAATCATGTACGTCCCGATCTCATTAATGAAACGCATTGGAGCCATAGGTATAATCATGTAAGTCCCGATCTCATCAATGAAACGCATTGGGACCATAGGTATAATCATATACGTCCCGATCTCATCAATGAAACGCATTGGGGCCATAGGTATAATCATGTACGTCCCGATCTCATTAATGAAACGCATTGGGACCATAGGTATAATCATGTACGTCCCGATCTCATCAATGAAACGCAATGGGACCATAGGTATAATCATGTAAGTCCCGATCTCATTAATGAAACGCATTGGGACCATAGGTATAATCATGTACGTCCCGATCTCATTAATGAAACGCATTGGGGCCATAGGTATAATCATGTAAGTCCCGATCTCATCAATGAAACGCATTGGGACCATAGGTATAATCATATACGTCCCGATCTCATCAATGAAACGCATTGGGGCCATAGGTATAATCATGTAAGTCCCGATCTCATCAATGAAACGCATTGGGGCCATAGGTATAATCATGTAAGTGCCGATCTCATTAATGAAACGCATTGGGACCATAGGTATAATCATGTAAGTGCCGATCTCATCAATGAAACGCATTGGGACCATAGGTATAATCATGTAAGTGCCGATCTCATTAATGAAACGCATTGGGACCATAGGTATAATCATGTAAGTGCCGATCTCATCAATGAAACGCATTGGGGCCATAGGTATAATCATGTAAGTCCCGATCTCATCAATGAAACGCATTGGGACCATAGGTATAATCATGTAAGTGCCGATCTCATTAATGAAACGCATTGGGGCCATAGGTATAATCATGTACGTCCCGATCTCATTAATGAAACGCATTGGGGCCATAGGTATAATCATGTAAGTCCCGATTTCATCAATGAAACGCACTGGGACCATAGGTATAATCATATACGTCCCGATCTCATTAATGAAACGCATTGGGGCCATAGGTATAATCATGTACGTCCCGATCTCATCAATGAAACGCATTGGGAACATAGGTATAATCATGTAAGTGCCGATCTCATCAATGAAACGCATTGGGATCATAGGTATAATCATGTAAGTGCCTATCTCATTAATGAAACGCATTGGGACCATAGGTATAATCATGTAAGTGCCGATCTCATCAATGAAACGCATTGGGACCATAGGTATAATCATGTACGTCCCGATCTCATTAATGAAACGCATTGGGACCATAGGTATAATCATGTACGTCCCGATCTCATCAATGAAACGCATTGGGACCATAGGTATAATCATGTACGTCCCGATCTCATTAATGAAACGCATTGGGACCATAGGTATAATCATGTACGTCCCGATCTCATTAATGAAACGCATTGGGACCATAGGTATTATCATGTACGTCCCGATCTCATTAATGAAACGCATTGGGACCATAGGTATAATCATGTACGTCCCGATCTCATCAATGAAACGCAATGGGACCATAGGTATAATCATGTAAGTCCCGATCTCATTAATGAAACGCATTGGGACCATAGGTATAATCATGTCCGTGCACCATGTACGTATTATGTGTATTGTTGCTGCTACATCACAACAAAGTCATAAAGTGTAAACAACACTATATTTCGTGACTATCTACTACATGCGCATATTCTTACATCCAATGTCGTGGTGATAATATAGAAGATTTTGCTTGAAGTAAGCACTAGTTTAATTCCGCAAAAACCGCTGATAATTTGAAAACACCATATATGCCCAAAATCAAGGACAGCAAACTTCGCTTATACGATGAACTTGTGAACTTGAATCATACACATGGAATATTAGCCCAACTTACCCTTGCGTGAAGCAAACATGCAAATAGGTGAAACGATATTTACAACGCGAATAATAAATATAGATCAACCAAGCAGGACACATTTATACATTGATACAATTTCAGTTTGAACGTATCACATTACTGAATGTTAATATACAATATGGCCTGCATACAATACATGTCGAATAAAATGTTCGTAACTATTATTGTGTAAAGCAAAGGATGCGCTCTAAGACTGCTGTTATTGTGTGTGATTTCTTTGGTGTTGATTTATGAGTCTACGACCTACACAATTGATATTAAACTCACTCAAGGATTCAATCTGTGATAATTTACTCTAATTTTAGTTGAAACATATTTATTTTCTGTCAATACATGACTATTTATAACAACTGATATAAGGAATTGGACAGAAAGCTGTATAGTTTATGATTGTCCTCTCCCCTAATCTAACTTTGAATGACAAGGCAATGGCATTTGCTCTTCTATACCTAAACGTCTGATTGCTGATGATAGACGTAGAGTGGCTACTCCTTATTTCTAAAATGTGAGATGGATTGGAAGAAGACGAATTGCAATATACTATAATGTAGGCCTTTAATGTGATATGAAGTACCCTAGATGTAGCACTTGACAGTGCCAGACAACGGGTCAGAGAAGTCAGACACTGTATTAAAGCATGACGAGACATTCGAAGGCTACGAAACGACTAGTAGCTGCAGCTGCAGCCTGTGCAATTCTGGGGTTTTGTTTCACGTTAGCCGGAACGTTCGGTTCCGCGTGGCTGGTGGTGAATGGTGCAGGTGGGGAATGGTGGTTTCATGAAGGCATATGGTTGGCTACATATTGTAGGAACTTTGGTCGTACTTGTATAACATCTACTCGAGCCACAGTACTTGCTGAAGCCGGCTTGGTAGAATCATTGACACGTAAGTACACAATACATGTATATAAATACAAACGCCGCATAACAATTAATTAAAGGGTTATTTTTGTATATTATGTTTTACACTAAGCTATACTACTATAGACTACTATAGACGTCAACGGGAGGTGGACGAGGTACAAGCATGTATTGTTTACCATAGAAGTCCACGGGAGGTGGACGAGGTACAAGCATGTATTGTTTACTATAGAAGTCCACGGGAGGTGGACGAGGTACAAGCATGTATTGTTTACTATAGAAGTCCACGGGAGGTGGACGAGGTACAAGCATGTATTGTTTACTATAGAAGTCAACGGGAGGTGGACGAGGTACACGCATGTATTGTTTACTATAGAAGTCAACGGGAGGTGGACGAGGTACAAGCATGTATTGTTTACTATAGAAGTCAACGGGAGGTGGACGAGGTACAAGCATGTATTGTTTACTATAGAAGTCCACGGGAGGTGGACGGGGTACAAGCATGTATTGTTTACCATAGAAGTCCACGGGAGGTGGACGAGGTACAAGCATGTATTGTTTACCATAGAAGTCCACGGGAGGTGGACGAGGTACAAGCATGTATTGTTTACTATAGAAGTCCACGGGAGGTGGACGGGTTACAAGCATGTATTGTTTACCATAGAAATCAACGGGAGGTGGACGAGGTACAAACATGTAGTGTTTACTATAGAAGTCCACGGAAGGATAGGGATGACGTAAGCGACACAGCTAAGGCAGTGTTTTCTATCGTCGTGAGAAAATAACTTATATTTATTCATAAATAGAGATATAAGTGAAATAATAAGTGAAATAAACTCTGTGATAAAGATATATATAAACGTATATAAATCTGGATAAAATGTATGTAGTGGACGGAATAAATAGCCAAACAATGACACAAGTAAGTGAACATGTAAACACGAATACACAAAATAGCCGCGTCCCGCTGGTATTCTTCCAGGAGAGTAGCCTAATTGGGAAAACTAAACTACCTATACAGGACTGGTTAAAGCATGAAGAAATGTACAAATGCATTGCAGAGGTAATAGACCCTACACATATAACAGGGCTGCAGCGTGTACGAGGTATGTGGAGAATATACCTAGATAATCTCTCCCTGTGCTAATAACAAATCCACACCGTTTGGACTATGAAAACACAATACGAATAAGGGTACAAAATATCCCGCTATCCGCAGACGACGGCATTATTGCACGTGAAATTGTACTGAAAGGAATTGAAGTTATCAAAATATATAGAGAAAAACTTCGCATCGACGGCCGCTTGACTAATTGCGAGACTGGAGACCGTCTCGTTATTGTGAAAGCCTCCACGATGTCAACACCGTTGAACAGATTTATGAACTTTGGGCAATTCAATGCACAAGTTATACACAGAGGACAAGTAAGCAAAAGCCTCAAGTGTTCTAAATGCCTAGAAGTGGGTCACACACTACACGCATGTACAAACGATTGGAAATGCACACAATGCTTCACATCTGGTCATAAAAGAGGGCAGTGTGAAGTCAATAACACATCCTCAGTTGACCCTTCAGAGGCCTCTGAAAGCTCATCTGAGGACGAAAATACACCGACATCAGACATAAAAGGCGCCGATGCGTCCAGGATACCAGACACTAAAAGCGTAGATTCGTCCTCGGGTAAACCAAATAGTATGCCACCCCGCATAGCCCCCGAAACCCCACAAAGAACGAAGTCTGCTAAACGCAAAAATAAGCAGAAACAGACACAAATAACAGAACAAAACTTGGACAAGTACGTGGAACACGGGAAATTAAGTGATACACCGACTAAACAGAAAAGTGGGTCAATTGTAAGATCACCACCGACGCCCGCTGAAATTCTTCATGATGAATCCAAGAAACCGAGAAAACTTGGCAGCGAGCTACAATTTAACTGACATGAGAGTGTTTTGTGATGAACAGTTATCGATGACTAAATACGGAATGAATACGGACTATGATTATAATTTTGCGAACTTGAATGAACAAAATAATTAAATGTCTAAAAATATCATGATGCAAATTGGTGATAACAAGAAGACATATAGTAAAATTACGTATGATACAATATATAGAAAACAAATGTACATAACTTACAAAAATACTATACCTTGTAAAATAATGTTTAAAGATTTGTTAAGATATTATGTGTATACGAAATATCTATCTATTTATATAATAGATAAAAATGTGGATCTGTTACATATTCTTAACAGAGCAGACTACACGTGTTACTCTGCACGGTTTATGCATGACCTACATTTAATGGTCAATGGTTATACTACTTGGTACGATATCTACGTCCGACACATCAACTCATTGAGACCAAATAACGGTATAACTAATAATAACAATACTTATAATACGGTCATAGAAAACGCATGCATAATAATAGCTTGTAAAATAGTTCTGAAATATCTCAACAGGAATTGCAGGAATAAGGTGTATATAATTGCACGTATACGTGTGCATTGTATATAGAATGTCTATAAGATTTATATATAAAGATTTTATATCTCCGAAAATGAATTATGCTTTCATAGCATTGCATGAAGTACGTCATTCAGCTACTATGCATTGGGTATACAATATGTGTATACTATTTATATACGGGTATCTGCTCTTGTTACACTTTATTTTTTCTAAAGCGAATTATGATTTTATAACAGTGAATGAAATAATTAATTCCGTTAGTATGCAGTTTATAATGTTTATGCTTTTGTTACATTTTATATCGTGGAAAATGAATTATGCTTTTATAGCAGTGAATGAAATACTTCATTCCGCTATTATGCATTGGATTATAATGTCTATATACATTTTGTTAGTACAATTCATATATTCGAAAATGAACTATGCTTTTATAGCAATGGATGAAATAAGTCATTCCGCTATTATGCATTGGGTATATTTGATACAACTTTTTGTTGATTCTGGCTATCTAAACGGTATATCTGTTGTTTTAATAAAGACAGCTCAATATGTATGTAGACGGAGGATATATACCTCGTTACCAGTGCATACAATTACCACTTTTGCTTGTATATATCTGAATGATCATACGGTTAGTTTTGTATATAGAACAACAATATGTGCATTTATGTTTGATTATTCCATTGTTATATGCTTTACATCTCTACATGTGTGTGCATGCTTTATGGAAAGCTACCTAAATCAGTATTTACGGAGATGGTCTGCATCAGTTAAATACGATAGTTTTTGCTTCTTTGCGTTTCAATATTTCGGTAAGGGACCAATCCTTGTATTCCACACAGGAGTTATCGAATATTTTGTCATATTATTGAAAACAGATGCTACAATCTTAATGATATTTGATAAATTATGAGTAAGTTCATACATTTTCTATCCTTGAATGTTCAAGGAATTCGGTGTAAGAATAAACGTGGACGACTATCTGAATACATTGTCACACAAAAAGTTCATATATTATTACTACAAGAAACACATTTTACAGATGATATAACCAATCTAATATCATTAGAATTTAATGACTGGAAAATGTTTCACTCGTTCGGTACTACCTCCAGCAGGGGGTGTTCTATTTTTATTAATAAATCTGTGAACTTTGAACTAATAGATTCGTTAGTAGACGCAATTGGGCGCTACATACTTATCAATATTTCTATCGACAATAATACGTATACTATTCTCAACATTTATGCAAATAATGATAAAACACTGAGAAACAATTTTTTTAATAATATAGATAAACTACTAAGTGAAAATGCACAAGGATATATGATAACTGGCGGTGATATGAACGATATATTGCAACGCTCTGATAGATATAACAATAACTCTAAATCAACACCTCGCAAAGGACTTGCACATTTTATTAAATCAAACAAACTAAAAGACATATGGAAACTTTTTAATGATAGTAAAACACAATATACTTGGAGAAGACGAAACGGTTCCGAAAAAAGCAGAATTGATTATTGGTTGATTGAGGAAAATGCGATGCGTTTCATTTTAAGTGCCGATATAAGACCAGCATGCATCAAATGTACAGACCATCAAGCTATATCATTAAAAGTATCAAAACCAGCCAAACGCGGACCAGGGTATTGGAAACTGAATACAATGTACCTTAGTGACAATATGTTTAAAACATTAATAGAAAACACAATAACGAAATGTGAAAACACATATAAAGATAAGGTGTCTAAAACTGATTTTTGGGAATTTTGTAAAATTGAAATTAAAAATGCATCAATTCAATATTCAAAAACAAAAGCAAATGAAAGGAGAAATAAAATAATTGACTTAGAAAAAACACTTAGAACATTACTAGAGAGTAATGACACTGAATCTGATTCCACTAGACTAAAAATTCAAAATTTAGAATTTGAAATACAAGAAATATATGAAGTTAAAGCTAAAGGTGCACAAATAAGATCCCGAATAAATTTTATTGAACACGGAGAAAAAAACACAAAATACTTCCTAAACCTTGAAAAATCTAGGCAAACAAGAAAATCAATACACTCACTGAAAATTAATGATGAAATAATTACAGATGAAACATCGATTTTGAATGAAACAGTTAATTTTTACAGAAAATTATATACATCGAATAAAAATGACACAGAACGATTAGAATCATATCTAGAAAACACACAATACGAACAAAAACTCACTGAAACAGATGCAGATATGTGTGAAGGTCTATTTACTATAGAAGAAATTAAGAAAGCCGTGTTTGCAATGAAAACTAATAAAAGTCCAGGTATGGACGGCCTCCCGGCCGAATTTTACAAAGAGTTTTGGTACAGTGTTGGAAATATTCTCACAGATTCCTTTAATGATAGTTTTCTTAAAAAAAGAATTATCTCACTCACAAAAAATTAGTTGCTTGTCTTTGGTGTATAAAACGGGTGATCATTTATCTTTAGAGAATTATAGACCAATATCGTTACTTTGCGTAGACTTAAAAATAGCTACTCGTGCCTTAGCGAACAGATTACAGAAAATTATTCATAAGATTGTAAGTTTGGACCAACAAGGATATATTAAAAATAGATTTATTGGATATAACATACGACTTATAGAAGATGTCATCGACTATTCCGAGAAACTTCAAACTGAAGGAGCAATTCTATTTTTAGATTTCCGGAAAGCATTCGATACTTTAGAATGGAATTTTTTAATACAGGTTTTGAAGCAATTTGGTTTTAAATCAAATTTTATTCAATGGGTTGAAACTATTTATTTCGATATTAAATCATGTACCTTCAATAATGAACACAGGTCTCAAACATTCAATTTAAATCGAGGCATTAAACAGGGATGCCCATTATCAGCACTGTTATTTATAATAGCAGTCGAAGTTCTAGCCATACGAATACGTAAATCAGATGAAATTGTTGGTATTAAAATCAAAAATAGTAGGAAAAATATAAAAATATCACAACTAGCGGACGACACAACTTTATTCTTGAAATCAAACCATGATATTAATAATGCATTAAAACTCGTTGAGCAATTTGGCAAACATTCAGAACTTGAGCTTGATAAGACCAAAACAGAAGATATGTGGATAGGGAGTAATAAATTAAAAACAGACACAACAGGGAATATAACATGGCCAAATAAACCAATCAAAGCGCTAGGAGTATACTTTGGAACAAATACAGAAGAATGTTCATCACTAAATTGGAGTTCAAAATTAACAGAATGTCAAAAACTAATAGACAAATGGATGAAACGTAAAATGACAATTTACGGAAAAGTACAAATCATTAAAACTCTATTGATTCCAAAATGTACGTACTTGTTCCATTCTCTAATCGTACCCAAAAAAATCATAAAAAATATAAACACAATGATATTCAAGTTCCTTTGGAATAAAAAGGGAGAGAAAATTAAACGAACTACATTAATTGGTGAT
Source organism: Archivesica marissinica (assembly GCA_014843695.1). Lineage (NCBI taxonomy): Eukaryota > Metazoa > Mollusca > Bivalvia > Venerida > Vesicomyidae > Archivesica > Archivesica marissinica. The sequence continues at coordinate 5,991,805 of CM026390.1, read as the reverse complement.
ACAATAAATGGTGGCATAAATATGATAGATACTGATTCATATATCACTTCCATAAAATGTAAGTGGATCAAAAGTTTAACAGATAAATTGGAGGCAAACTGGAAAGTAATACCAAACTATTTTTTAAAAGATTTTAGCAAAGATTTTCTTATTTTTCACAGTAATTTGGATAGTGTCAAAAACATTAACTTAACTAAAGTTTCAGACTTTTACAAAAATTTAATAGAACTTTGGCTGAGAATTAAAACTAAGGAAAAGCCTCCAGATATAAAATCTTTTGAGTGGACAAGAAGGCAAGTGATATGGGGAAACATGTTCATAAAAATAAATAATAAATGTCTGGTTTTCAATAACTGGATAGATTCGAACATTATTTTTGTCAATGACATTTTAAACACAAACGGGGAAATTGATCCGAATATAATTTTAGACAAACTTATAGATAAAAGAAACTGCTTAGCAGAACTGAACCAAATATATAAAGCAATACCGAAGTCATGGAAAGAAGCAATGAAATCCGAAGAATCTTATAGAACAAAAGTTAAAACTAGTAAAATTTTAAAAGTTGATGGAAAACCGATAGAAACATTAGATACTAGAGCGATTTATCATACACTAATTAACAAAATTTATACAAAACCCATTACACATAACTTCTGGTCAAATAAAATTAACCATCAAATAGAATGGGACTATGTGTATCTATTCATTAAAAATATTCCTGATAATCGACATAAACAATATAAATTTAGAGTGATTAACAAAATATTTACAAGTGGGCATATACGATATGCTTGGAACATGTCTCAAACGCCAATGTGTGTAAAGTGCAACGTTTTTTGAGGATTACGAGCATCTTTTGATCAATTGCACATCGGTAAATTTATTTTGGATGAAAATACAAGATCTTCTTCATAAATGCGGAATTCAAAGAAACATGAGGAATATAAGAAATTTGATCTTTGGATACAAAATTATCGAATCAGATTATTTTTATATCAATATCTTTTTAACCATAGTAGGTTTTAGTATCTACAAATCATATTTTGCAAGTGACAATTGGACAAAAGACTACGATATATACAAAGTTTTTAAATCAGAATTTGAAATCATGCACCGTTACTACCAATTTAAAAAGATTAATATAACATTTTTCAAAAAGGTTCATGAAAATATTTAATAGTACTTTTATAGTCATTTATATTACTAGTATAATTACATACAATGTATTTACAGTAGTACTTAACATTTGCTTGTTGTGTATCATTGCTGTATATATGTACATATAAATATATTTGAATAAAAGAAGCTCTGCTTCACCAAAAAAAAAAAAAAAAAAAAGTCCACGGGAGGTGGACGAGGTACAAGCATGTATTGTTTACCATAGATGTCCACGGGAGGTGGACGAGGTACAAGCATGTATTGTTTACCATAGAAGTCCACGGGAGGTGGACGGGTTACAAGCATGTATTGTTTACCATAGAAGTCCACGGGAGGTGGACGGGTTACAAGCATGTATTGTTTACTATAGACGTCAACGGGAGGTGGACGAGGTACAAGCATGTATTGTTTACTATAGAAGTCCACGGGAGGTGGACGAGGTACAAGCATGTATTGTTTACTATAGAAGTTTCACGGGAGGTGGACGGGGTACAAGCATGTATTGTTTACTATAGACGTCAACGGGAGGTGGACGAGGTACAAGCATGTATTGTTTACTATAGAAGTCCACGGGAGGTGGACGGGTTACAAGCATGTATTGTTTACTATAGAAGTCCACGGGAGGTGGACGAGGTACAAGCATGTATTGTTTACTATAGAAGTCCACGGGAGGTGGACGAGGTACAAGCATGTATTGTTTACTATAGAAGTCCACGGGAGGTGGACGAGGTACAAGCATGTATTGTTTACTATAGAAGTCCACGGGAGGTGGACGGGTTACAAGCATGTATTGTTTACTATAGAAGTCCACGGGAGGTGGACGGGTTACAAGCATGTATTGTTTACTATAGAAGTCCACGGGAGGTGGACGGGTTACAAGCATGTATTGTTTACTATAGAAGTCCACGGGAGGTGGACGGGTTACAAGCATGTATTGTTTACTATAGAAGTCCACGGGAGGTGGACGGGTTACAAGCATGTATTGTTTACTATAGAAGTCCACGGGAGGTGGACGGGTTACAAGCATGTATTGTTTACTATAGAAGTCCACGGGAGGTGGACGAGGTACAAGCATGTATTGTTTACTATAGAAGTCAACGGGAGGTGGACGAGGTACAAGCATGTATTGTTTACTATAGAAGTCCACGGGAGGTGGACGGGTTACAAGCATGTATTGTTTACCATAGATGTCCACGGGAGGTGGACGAGGTACAAGCATGTATTGTTTACCATAGAAGTCCACGGGAGGTGGACGAGGTACAAGCATGTATTGTTTACTATAGAAGTCAACGGGAGGTGGACGAGGTACAAGCATGTATTGTTTACCATAGAAGTCAACGGGAGGTGGACGTGGTACAAGCATGTATTGTTTACTATAGAAGTTTCACGGGAGGTGGACGGGGTACAAGCATGTATTGTTTACCATAGAAGTCCACGGGAGGTGGACGGGTTACAAGCATATATAAGTCCGCCTCCGTGGTCGAGTGGTTAAGGTCGCTGACTTGTATACCACTGTAACCTATCATCACTGATGGTCACGGGTTCGAGCCCCGCTCAGGCCGTGTCTCATTTATATGAGAAAGTTGGCAGTTTCTTACGGAGGTTGGTGCACCCAAGTACTGGTTAACCGCTGGAGCCTGCCCAGGAAAGGTATTGTTAGGTAAACTGCCCGCCGGCGATATAGCCCGAAATGGTGCTGATGCAGGCGTAAAACCCGAAATATAACATATAACATAACAAACATGTATTGTTTACTATAGAAGTCCACGGGAGGTGGACTAGTTACTAAGTAATTCGGTTTTGTGTTTATACCACCAAGTAATTCGGTTTTGTGCATATACCACCAAGTAATTCGGTTTTGTGTATATACCACCAAGTAATTCGGTTTTGTGTTTATACCACCAAGTAATTCGGTTTTGTGTTTATACCACCAAGTAATTAGGTTTTGTGTATATACCACCAAGTAATTCGGTTTTGTGTTTATACCACCAAGTAATTCGGTTTTGTGTTTATACCACCAAGTAATTCGGTTTTGTGTATATACCACCAAGTGAGAGAATATGCACAATATGTAATATGACTACGATGGAAAATGAATACCATTTCCTATTAGTATGTCCGTTCTATAGCCAGACAAGAAACAATTATTTACCATAATAGTATTGCCACTGGCAGTTGATTAAGGTTAAGACATTGTTAAATAGTTCACAAAGTGGAATATTAATAAATTGTCTAAATATATTTGTCTGGCAAATGAACTCTGGCTGAATGCCACGAACTGGAGTTGGAAAAATAATATTATATGAATAGTATACACATAAATAAATATAGAATAGCACTTTCGAAATGTCGTCTCTCGTCACACGACCTAGCCATAGAAACTGGTCCATATACAAATATACCACGAGAAGAAAACATGTTTAAAATGTAACATGAATGTGATAGAAAATTAGTCTGTCCAACATATACCGGCTTAGTCTGTCCGACATATACCGTCTTAGTCTGTCCGATATATACCGTCTTAGTCTGTCCGATATATACCAGCTTAGTCTGTTCGATATATACCGTCTTAGTCTGTCCGATATATACCGTCTTAGTCTGTCCGATATATACCGTCTTAGTCTGTCCGATATATACCGTCTTAGTCTGTCCGATATATACCGTCTTAGTCTGTCCGATATATACCGTCTTAGTCTGTCCGACATATACCGTCTTAGTCTGTCCGACATATACCGTCTTAGTCTGTCCGATATATACCGTCTTAGTCTGTCCGATATATACCGTCTTAGTCTGTCCGATATATACCGTCTTAGTCTGTCCGATATATACCGTCTTAGTCTGTCCGACATATACCGTCTTAGTCTGTCCACATATACCGTCTTAGTCTGTCCGATATATACCGTCTTAGTCTGTCCGATATATACCGTCTTAGTCTGTCCGATATATACCGTCTTAGTCTGTCCGATATATACCGTCTTAGTCTGTCCGATATATACCGTCTTAGTCTGTCCGATATATACCGGCTTAGTCTGTCCGATATATACCGTCTTAGTCTGTCCGATATATACCGTCTTAGTCTGTCCGATATATACCGTCTTAGTCTGTCCGATATATACCGTCTTAGTCTGTCCGATATATACCGTCTTAGTCTGTCCGATATATACCAGCTTAGTCTGTCCGATATATACCGTCTTAGTCTGTCCGATATATACCAGCTTAGTCTGTCCGATATATACCGTCTTAGTCTGTCCGATATATACCGTCTTAGTCTGTCCGACATATACCGTAATAGTCTGTCCGACATATACCGTCTTAGTCTGTCCGACATATACCGTCTTAGTCTGTCCGACATATACCGTCTTAGTCTGTCCGACATATACCGTCTTAGTCTGTCCGACATATACCGTCTTAGTCTGTCCGATATATACCGTCTTAGTCTGTCCGATATATACCGTCTTAGTCTGTCCGACATATACCGTCTTAGTCTGTCCGACATATACCGTCTTAGTCTGTCTGATATATACCGTCTTAGTCTGTCCGATATATACCGGCTTAGTCTGTCCGATATATACCGTCTTAGTCTGTCCGATATATACCGTCTTAGTCTGTCCGATATATACCGTCTTAGTCTGTCCGATATATACCGTCTTAGTCTGTCCGATATATACCGTCTTAGTCTGTCCGATATATACCGGCTTAGTCTGTCCGATATATACCGTCTTAGTCTGTCCGATATATACCGTCTTAGTCTGTCCGATATATACCGTCTTAGTCTGTCCGATATATACCGTCTTAGTCTGTCCGATATATACCGTCTTAGTCTGTCCGATATATACCGTCTTAGTCTGTCCGATATATACCGTCTTAGTCTGTCCGATATATACCGTCTTAGTCTGTCCGACATATACCGGCTTAGTCTGTCCGATATATACCGGCTTAGTCTGTCCGATATATACCGGCTTAGTCTGTCCGACATATACCGTCTTAGTCTGTCCGACATATACCGTCTTAGTCTGTCCGACATATACCGTCTTAGTCTGTCCGACATATACCGTCTTAGTCTGTCCGATATATACCGGCTTAGTCTGTCCGACATATACCGGCTTAGTCTGTCCGATATATACCAGCTTAGTCTGTCCGACATATACCGGCTTACGACGCCAATACTTCAAACCGTATTACTGTCGTTGGTCAAATTTACATAAGTTTGAAATCTTAATGTCTGCAAACTCGACTAAAGGATTAGATGTTGTTTCTAAATATATATTTAATGCATTCAAATTCAGAAATGATGATGATACTAAGTGTCTATTATAATGCGTGTAGAATACATCCTCAATATACAGCTGTTGTGCAAATTTAGAAATTGCTTAATTAAGAAATTACGGTTTTCTGCGATATACCATGGGTGATACTTATTATTTCGATTCTAACACGACTTACTTGTAATAATTTTAGACGAGAATCAAAGGAGTATTTTCTTCAAACGCCGTGCTACTCCGGCTGCATATGGCTTTCGAAATGTCCTCCCGCGTAAGGGATGATGACAGCATTGTTTATGGAAAATATCAATCTAGTGCATAAATGAAAAAAGTTGTAACTGATCAATAATTTTATTTATTTTTTCAAATACAACTGTACAGAATAGTAACTGAAACGTTACTTAACAGAAAAACAAGACGGACAAGAGATTATCTGATTCTAAAAATAGCTCACTTCCGCGAATTCCCACGGTAGTATTTACAAACATCACGTGAATTTCCTTCATAAAACTTTACACGCATTGTATAAATAGAATAGCCAAATCACGGTGCGCGCAGCATAGTTCAAGGTAGGTATATCGCAGAATAACCCGAGGTAGATTTTACTCTAAAAGTATGTATGTTATTAGCTGGGTCGTGTTAGAATATAAATTAATATGTATACATGACTCGGTCAGGACACGTATGTAGTGTCGTTGAGCAAGGCACCTCACACACATTGCTTAGTACTGGTTAACCACTTAGGTCGGCTAAGCCTGCCCAGCAAAACATGTCTAGGTCCCCGCAAGGGGTTTGACATTAATGGAACATACATACATACATACATACATACATACGAACCTATCATTTACGTCTCTTGTGCATTTGCGATAGAGGGTATTAGGTGAAGAACCCTGTTATCGTATTTTGAATGTTATTGTTTCATGTATTTACAGCGTTGGCAGAATACCACTGGGACGAATTTAAAGCTCTGTCAGTTATTGCTATTGTAGGAGCATTAGCATCAGTTATATCTACGACGATAGTTCTCGTGAAGACTTCCAAGAAACATTACTCGAGCATCCTCATCGTGGGCGGGGTCAGCGCTCTATCCGCAAGTAAGTTATAGTACACCATCGTGGGCGGGGTCAGCGCTCTATACGCACGTAAGTTATAGTACATCATCGTGGGCGGGGTCAGCGCTCTATCTGCAAGTAAGTTATAGTACATCATCATGGGCGGGGTCAGCGCTCTATCCGCAAGTAAGTTATAGTACATCATCGTGGGCGGGGTCAGCGCTCTATACACAAGTACGCTATAGTACATCATCGTGGGCGGGGTCAACGCTCTATACACAAGTACGTTATAGTGCATCATCGTGTGCGGGGTCAGCGCTCTATCCGCAAGTAAGTTATAGTACATCATCGTGGGCGGGGTCAGCGCTCTATCCGCACGTAAGTTATAGTACATCATCATGGGCGGGGTCAGCGCTCTATCCGCAAGTAAGTTATAGTACATCATCGTGGGCGGGGTCAGCGCTCTATCCGCACGTAAGTTATAGTACATCATCGTGGGCGGGGTCAGCGCTCTATCCGCACGTAAGTTATAGTACATCATCGTGGGCGGGGTCAGCGCTCTATCCGCACGTAAGTTATAGTACTTCATCGTGGGCGGGGTCAGCACTCTATCCGCACGTAAGTTATAGTACATCATCGTGAGCGGGGTCAGCGCTCTATCCGCAAGTAAGTTACAGTACATCATCATGGGTGGGGTCAGCGCTCTATCCGCAAGTAAGTTATAGTACATCGTCGTGGGCGGGGTCAGCGCTCTATCTGCACGTAAGTTATAGTACATCATCGTGGGCGGGGTCAGCGCTCTATCTGCAAGTAAGTTATAGTACACCATCGTGGGCGGGGTCAGCGCTCTATCCGCAAGTAAGTTATAGTACAGCATCGTGGCGGGGTCAGCGCTCTATCCGCAAGTAAGTTATAGTACATCATCGTGGGCGGGGTCAGCACTCTATCTGCACATAAGTTATAGTACATCATCATGGGCGGGGTTAGCGCTCTATCCGCAAGTAAGTTATAGTACATCATCGTGGGCGGGGTCAGCGCTCTATACACACGTACGTTATAGTACATCATCGTGGGCGGGGTCAACGCTCTATACACAAGTACGTTATAGTACATCATCGTGGGCGGGGTCAGCGCTCTATCCGCACGTAAGTTATAGTACATCATCGTGGGCGGGGTCAGCGCTCTATCCGCAAGTAAGTTATAGTACATCATCGTGGGCGGGGTCAGCGCTCTATCCGCAAGTAAGTTATAGTACATCATCATGGGCGGGGTCAGCGCTCTATCTGCACGTACGTTGTAGTACACCATCGTGGGCGGGGTCAGCGCTCTATCCGCAAGTAAGTTATAGTACATCATCGTGGGCGGGGTCAGCGCTCTATCCGCAAGTAAGTTATAGTACACCATCGTGGGCGGGGTCAGCGCTCTATCCGCAAGTAAGTTATAGTACATCATCGTGGGCGGGGTCAGCGCTCTATCCGCAAGTAAGTTATAGTACAACATCGTGGGCGGGGTCAGCGCTCTATCCGCAAGTAAGTTATAGTACATCATCGTGGGCGGGGTCAGCGCTCTATCCGCAAGTAAGTTATAGTACATCATCGTTGGCGGGGTCAACGCTCTATACACAAGTACGTTATAGTACATCATCGTGGGCGGGGTCAGCGCTCTATCCGCAAGTACGTTATAGTACATCATCGTGGGCGGGGTCAGCGCTCTATCCGCAAGTAAGTTATAGTACATCATCGTGGGCGGGGTCAGCGCTCTATCCGCACGTAAGTTATAGTACATCATCGTGGGCGGGGTCAGCGCTCTATCCGCACGTAAGATATAGTACTTCATCGTGGGCGGGGTCAGCACTCTATCCGCACGTAAGTTATAGTACATCATCGTGAGCGGGGTCAGCGCTCTATCCGCAAGTAAGTTATAGTACATCATCATGGGTGGGGTCAGCGCTCTATCCGCAAGTAAGTTATAGTACATCGTCGTGGGCGGGGTCAGCGCTCTATCTGCAAGTAAGTTATAGTACATCATCGTGGGCGGGGTCAGCGCTCTATCCGCAAGTAAGTTATAGTACAGCATCGTGGGCGGGTCAGCGCTCTATACGCACGTAAGATATAGTACATCATCGTGGGCGGGGTCAGCGCTCTATCTGCAAGTAAGTTATAGTACATCATCGTGGGCGTGGTCAGCGCTCTATCCGCAAGTAAGTTATAGTACAGCATCGTGGGCGGGGTCAGCGCTCTATCCGCAAGTAAGTTATAGTACACCATCGTGGGCGGGGTCAGCGCTCTATCCGCAAGTAAGTTATAGTACAGCATCGTGTGCAGGATCAGCGCTCTATCCGCAAGTAAGTTATAGTACATCATCGTGGGCGGGGTCAGCACTCTATCTGCACGTAAGTTATAGTACATCATCATGGGCGGGGTCAGCGCTCTATCCGCAAGTAAGTTATAGTACATCATCGTGGGCGGGGTCAGCGCTCTATACACAAGTACGCTATAGTACATCATCGTGGGCGGGGTCAACGCTCTATACACAAGTACGTTATAGTACATCATCGTGGGCGGGGTCAGCGCTCTATCCGCACGTAAGTTATAGTACATCATCGTGGGCGGGGTCAGCGCTCTATCCGCAAGTAAGTTATAGTACATCATCGTGGGCGGGGTCAGCGCTCTATCCGCAAGTAAGTTATAGTACATCATCATGGGCGGGGTCAGCGCTCTATCTGCACGTAAGTTATAGTACACCATCGTGGGCGGGGTCAGCGCTCTATCCGCAAGTAAGTTATAGTACATCATCGTGGGCGGGGTCAGCGCTCTATCCGCAAGTAAGTTATAGTACATCATCGTGGGCGGGGTCAGCGCTCTATCCGCACGTAAGTTATAGTACATCATCGTGGGCGGGGTCAGCGCTCTATCCGCAAGTAAGTTATAGTACATCATCGTGGGCGGGGTCAGCGCTCTATCCGCAAGTAAGTTATAGTACATCATCGTGGGCGGGGTCAGCGCTCTATCCAAGTACGTATAGTACATCATCGTGGCCACCCACCAAATAGTACACATCGTGGCGGGGTCAGCGCTCTATCCGCAAGTACGTTATAGTCATCATCGTGGGCGGGGTCAGCGCTCTATCCGCACGTAAGTTATAGTACATCATCGTGGGCGGTGTCAGCGCTCTATCCGCAAGTACGTTATAGTACATCATCGTGGGCGGGGTCAGCGCTCTATCCGCAAGTAAGTTATAGTACATCATCGTGGGCGGGGTCAGCGCTCTATCCGCAAGTAAGTTATAGTACATCATCGTGGGCGGGGTCAGCGCTCTATCCGCAAGTAAGTTATAGTACATCATCGTGGGCGGGGTCAGCGCTCTATCCGCAAGTAAGTTATAGTACATCATCGTGGGCGGGGTCAGCGCTCTATCCGCAAGTAAGTTATAGTACATCATCTTGGGCGGGGTCAGCACTCTATCCGCACGTAAGTTATAGTACATCATCGTGGGCGGGGTCAGCGCTCTATCCGCAAGTAAGTTATAGTACATCATCGTGGGCGGGGTCAGCGCTCTATCCGCAAGTAAGTTATAGTACACCATCGTGGGCGGGGTCAGCGCTCTATCCGCAAGTAAGTTATAGTACACCATCGTGGGCGGGGTCAGCGCTCTATCCGCAAGTAAGTTATAGTACATCATCGTGGGCGGGGTCAGCGCTCTATCCGCACGTAAGTATAGTACACATCATGGGCGGGGTCAGCGCTCTCTCCGCAAGTAAGTTATAGTACATCATCTTGGGCGGGGTCAGCGCTCTATACACAAGTACGTTATAGTACATCATCGTGGGCGGGGTCAGCGCTCTATCCGCACGTAAGTTATAGTACATCATCGTGGGCGGGGTCAGCGCTCTATCCGCAAGTAAGTTACAGTACATCATCGTGGGCGGGGTCAGCGCTCTATCCGCAAGTAAGTTATAGTACATCATCATGGGCGGGGTCAGCGCTCTATCCGCAAGTAAGTTATAGTACATCATCGTGGGCGGGGTCAGCGCTATATCCGCAAGTAAGTTATAGTACATCATCGTGGGCGGGGTCAGCGCTCTATCCGCAAGTACGTTATAGTACATCATCGTGGGCGGGGTCAGCGCTCTATCCGCAAGTAAGTTATAGTACATCATCGTGGGCGGGGTCAGCGCTCTATCCGCAAGTAAGTTATAGTACATCATCGTGGGCGGGGTCAGCGCTCTATCCGCAAGTAAGTTATAGTACATCATCGTGTGCGGGGTCAGCGCTCTATCCGCAAGTAAGTTATAGTACATCATCGTGGGCGGGGTCAGCGCTCTATCCGCATGTAAGTTATAGTACATCATCGTGGGCGGGGTCAGCGCATCTCGTGGGCGGGGTCAGCGCTCTATCCGCAAGTACGTTATAGTACATATCGTACATCATCGTGGGCGGGGTCAGCGCTCTATCCGCAAGTACCTTATAGTACATCATCGTGGGCGGGTCAGCGCTCTATCCGCACGTTATAGTACATCATCGTGGGCGGGGTCAGCGCTCTATCCGCAAGTACGTTATAGTACGTGGGCGGGGTCAGCGCTCTATCCGCAAGTAAGTTATAGTACATCATCGTTCATCAGCAGTACATCCATCTATCCGCAGTACGTTCAGCGCTCTATCCGCAACATCATCGTGGGCGGGGTCTAGCGCATCATCGTGGGCGGGGTCAGCGCTCCGCATCATCGTGGGCGGGGTCAAGTAAGTATAGTACATCATCTAGTACATCATAGGGCGCATCAAGCGCTCTATCCGCAAGTACGTTAGTAGTACATCGTGGGCGGGGTCAGCACTGGGCGGGGTCAGCGCTCTATCCGCAAGTACGTTATAGTACATCATCGTGGGCGGGGTCAGCGCTCTATCCGCAAGTAAGTTATAGTACATCATCGTGGGCGCAGCGGTCGTAAGTTATAGTATCCGCATCATCGTGGGCGGGGTCAGCGTACATCATCGTGTAAGGCGGGGTCAGCGCTCGTGGGCGGGGTATCTGCATCAGTATCCGTAAGTTATAGTACATCATCGTGGGCGGGGTCAGGGTCAGCGCTCTATCCGCAAAGTTATAGTACATTATCGTGGGTGGGGGTCAGCGGTCTATACGCATATCTATAAGTCATCATCGTCAGCGCTCTATCTGGGTCAGTGTTATAGTACATCAAGTAAGGCGGGGTCAGCGCTCTATCATCGCAAGGCTCTATCCTGCTATAAGTTATAGTACACCATCGTGGGCGCAGTGTATCCACACGTGGTTATCGTACACCGCGGGGTCAGAGTCCGCGCAAGTACACCATAGTGGTTACAGTACACCAGCGCTCTATCCGCACGTTATAGTACGTATCGTTATAGTACATCATCGTGGGCGGGGTCAGCGCTCTATCCGCAATCGTAAGCAAGTAAGTCAGTACATCCATCGTGGGCGGGGTCAGCGCTCTATCCGCAGTAAGTTATAGTACAGTTATCAGTGTCGGGGCAAGGTAAGTTATAGTATCATCATCGTGGGCGGGGTCAGCGCTCTATCCGCAAGTACGTTATAGTACATCATCGTGGGCGGGGTCAGCGCTCTATCCGCAAGTAAAGTACATCATCGTGTGCGGGGGCGCTCTATCCGCAAGTAAGTTATAGTACATCATCGTGGGCGGGGTCAGCGCTCTATCCGCAAAAGTAAGTTATAGTACATCATCGTGGGCGGGGTCAGCGCTCTATCCGCAAGTAAGTTATAGTACATCATCGTGGGCGGGTCAGCGCTCTATCTGCACGTAAGTTATAGTACACCATCGTGGGCGGGTCAGCGCTCTATCCGCACGTAAGTTATAGTACACTATCGTGGGCGGGGTCAGCGCTATATCCGCAAGTACGTTATAGTTCATCATCGTGGGCGGGGTCAGCGCTCTATCCGCACGTAAGTTATAGTACATCATCGTGGGCGGTGTCAGCGCTCTATCCGCAAGTACGTTATAGTACATCATCGTGGACGGGGTCAGCGCTCTATCCGCAAGTACGTTATAGTACATCATCGTGGGCGGGGTCAGCGCTATATCCGCAAGTAAGTTATAGTACATCATCGTGGGCGGGTCAGCGCTCTATCACGCACCGGTCAAGCAAGTTATAGTACATCATCGTGGGCGGGGTCAGCGCTCTATCCGCAAGTAAGTTATAGTACATCATCGTGGGCGGGGTCAGCGCTCTATCCGCAAGTAAGTTATAGTACATCATCGTGGGCGGGGTCAGCGCTCTATCCGCAAGTAAGTTATAGTACATCATCGTGGGCGGGGTCAACGCTCTATACACAAGTACGTTATAGTACACCATCGTGGGCGGGGTCAGCGCTATATACACAAGTAAGTTATAGTACATCATCGTGGGCGGGGTCAACGCTCTATCCGCAAGTAAGTTATAGTACATCATCGTGGGCGGGGTCAGCGCTCTATACACAAGTACGTTATAGTACATCATCGTGGGCGGGGTCAGCGCTCTATCCGCAAGTTATAGTACATCATCGTGGGCGGTCAGCGCTCTATCCGCAAGTAAGTTATAGTACATCATCGTGGGCGGGGTCAGCGCTCTATCCGCAAGTAAGTTATAGTACATCATCGTGGGCGGGGTCAGCGCTCTATCTGCACGTAAGTTATAGTACACCATCGTGGGCGGGGTCAGCGCTCTATCCGCACGTAAGTTATAGTACACTATCGTGGGCGGGGTCAGCGCTATATCCGCAAGTACGTTATAGTTCATCATCGTGGGCGGGGTCAGCGCTCTATCCGCACGTAAGTTATAGTACATCATCGTGGGCGGTGTCAGCGCTCTATCCGCAAGTACGTTATAGTACATCATCGTGGACGGGGTCAGCGCTCTATCCGCAAGTACGTTATAGTACATCATCGTGGGCGGGGTCAGCGCTATATCCGCAAGTAAGTTATAGTACATCATCGTGGGCGGTGTCAGCGCTCTATACGCACGTATGTTATAGTACATCATCGTGGGCGGGGTCAGCGCTCTATCTGCAAGTAAGTTATAGTACATCATCGTGGGCGGGGTCAGCGCTCTATCCGCAAGTAAGTTATAGTACATCATCGTGGGCGGGGTCAGCGCTCTATACACTAGTAAGTTATAGTACACCATCGTGGGCGGGGTCAACGCTCTATACACAAGTACGTTATAGTACACCATCGTGGGCGGGGTCAGCGCTATATCCGCAAGTACGTTATAGTTCATCATCGTGGGCGGGGTCAGCGCTCTATCCGCACGTAAGTTATAGTACATCATCGTGGGCGGTGTCAGCGCTCTATCCGCAAGTACGTTATAGTACATCATCGTGGACGGGGTCAGCGCTCTATCCGCAAGTACGTTATAGTACATCATCGTGGGCGGGGTCAGCGCTCTATCCGCAAGTAAGTTATAGTACATCATCGTGGGCGGTGTCAGCGCTCTATCCGCAAGTAAGTTATAGTACATCATCGTGGGCGGGGTCAGCGCTCTATCCGCAAGTAAGTTATAGTACATCATCGTGGGCGGGGTCAGCGCTCTATCCGCAAGTAAGTTATAGTACATCATCGTGGGCGGGGTCAGCGCTCTATACGCAAGTAAGTTATAGTACACCATCGTGGGCGGGGTCAGCGCTCTATCCGCAGTAGTATAGTACACATCGTGGGCGGGCAGCGCTCTATCCAGTAAGTCATAGTACATCATCGCGGGCGGGGTCAGCGCTCTATCCGCAAGTAGTTATAGTACATCATCGTGGGCGGGGTCAGCGCTCTATCCGCACATTAAGTTATAGTACATCATCGTGGGCGGGGTCAACGCTCTATACACAACTAAGTTATAGTACATCATCGTGGGCGGGGTCAGCGCTCTATCCGCAAGTAAGTTATAGTACAGCATCGTGGGCAGGGTCAGCGCTCTATCCGCACGTAAGTTATAGTACATCATCGTGGGCGGGGTCAGCGCTCTATTCGCAAGTAAGTTATAGTACATCATCGTGGGCGGGGTCAGCGCTCTATCCGCAAGTAAGTTATAGTCCATCATCGTGGGCGGGGTCAGCGCTCTATACGCGTGTAAGTTATAGTATACCATCGTGGGCGGGGTCAGCGTTCTATCCGCAAGTAAGTTATAGTACATCATCGTGGGCGGGGTCAGCGTTCTATCCGCAAGTAAGTTATAGTACATCATCGTGGGCGGTGTCATGGCTCCATCTATAGGAGGTTTGTCACATACATGTTATCTATAGGAGGTTTGTCACGTACATGTTATCTATAGGAGGTTTGTCACGTACATGTTATCTATAGGAGGTTTGTCACGTATATGTTATCCATAGGAGGTTTGTCACATACATGTTATCTATAGGAGGTTTGTCACATACATGTTATCTATAGGAGGTTTGTCACATACATGTTATCTATAGGAGGTTTGTCACGTACATGTTATCTATAGGCGTTTTGTCACGTATATGTTATCTATAGGAGGTTTGTCACGTATATGTTATCTATAGGAGGTTTGTCACGTATATGTTATCTATAGGAGGTTTGTCACGTACATGTTATCTATAGCCGGTTTGTCACGTACATGTTATCTATAGGAGGCTTGTCACATACATGTTATCTATAGGAGGTTTGTCACGTACATGTTATATATAGGCGGTTTGTCACGTACATGTTATCTATAGGAGGTTTGTCACGTACATGTTACCTATAGGCGGTTTGTCATGTACATGTTATCTATAGGAGGTTTGTCATGTACATGTTATCCATAGGAGGTTTGTCACGTACATGTTATCCATAGGAGGTTTGTCACGTACATGTTATCCATAGGAGGTTTGTCACATACATGTTATCCATAGGAGGTTTGTCACGTACATGTTATCTATAGGAGGTTTGTCACGTACATGTTATCTATAGGAGGTTTGTCACATACATGTTATCTATAGGAGGTTTGTCACGTACATGTTATCCATAGGAGGTTTGTCACGTACATGTTATCATATAGACGCTAGACTGACCAGGTGCGTAACCTGTTAAAGCCCCATTAGCCCTGCCAATCAATGATGCTAAAATGCGCCCCTGCAGTTGTATTGAATAACCACCAAGCACGTACGTTTCTTGGCGTGTTTGCCAAAGCAATACTTTGACTGACTTGAATATATTTACAGGTATGTCACTACTAATACCAGTGCTTAAGATGTCGGCGGTTGATTCATGGCTCATGTACGTGCAGGCCTGGACAAAGTGCATAGCAGCAATCGGTGTGCTTCTGCACTTTATAGTCACAAATGTACTTGTATTCGCTGTTTACCAAAGTTTACGAGTAATTAGGCGACTACATATAGCGCGCCAACGACGCGTAGAGATGGTTGTTCGGTATTTAACAGTAGAGCGTGAGCATTATGGGGTTAATGCACAAAGTGAGGTTACATTAACGCCAGTGACAGTGTGCACTTCAATTCATAACTAGGTTAGCGCAACATGTTCAAACAACTATGTGACAGATTTTACCGTTTTGTATAACTATGTGACAGACTATACCGTGTTGTATAACTATGTGACAGACTATACCGTGTTGCATAACTATGTGACAGATTATACCGTTTTGTATAACTATGTGACAGACTATACCGTGTTGTATAACTATGTGACAGACTATACCGTGTTGTATAACTATGTGACAGACTATACCGTGTTGTATAACTATGTGACAGACTATACCGTTTTGTATAACTATGTGACAGATTATACCGTGTTGTATAACTATGTGACAGACTATACTGTTTTGTATAACTATGTGACAGACTATACCGTGTTGTATAACTATGTGACAGATTATACCGTGTTGTATAACTATGTGACAGACTATACCGTGTTGTATAACTATGTGACAGATTATACCGTGTTGTATAACTATGTGACAGACTATACCGTTTTGTATAAGTATGTGACAGACTATACCGTTTTGTATAACTATGTGACAGACTATACCGTGTTGTATAACTATGCGACAGACTATACCGTTTTGTATAAGTATGTGACAGACTATACCGTTTTGTATAACTATGTGACAGACTATACCATGTTGTATAACTATGTGACAGATTATACCATGTTGTATAACTATGTGACAGATTATACCGTGTTGTATAACTATGTGACAGATTATACCATGTTGTATAACTATGTGACAGACTATACCGTGTTGTATAACTATGTGACAGACTATACCGTGTTGTATAACTATGTGACAGACTATACCGTGTTGTATAACTATGTGACAGATTATACCGTGTTGTATAACTATGTGACAGATTATACCGTTTTGTATAACTATGCAGGCGCGGCGCTAGGAATTTCTGGAGGGGGTTCGATGCAAGTGCGACGGCCCGTAGGGCAGGAGGCCGCTAGGGGGGTCCGGGGGCATGCTCCCCTGAAATTTTTTTTAATCTGGAAGCTCTGAAATGGCATTTCCTGCATTCTAGAGCTCAAAATGTATGGTAAAACAGATGGCAGGAACAAGCATCAGCAGCTCTCTGTGAAAGTTTGTTAAATCATGTATCCATCTCACTGATGATGCAGTCAAGAAGTGGAATGGCAACTGTACGGCGATAATATTCTTCTGGCGCATCAGCGGGCTGATTTTGACGATGGATCTGGCGTTTGGCAATGCGTGGTAAAGACGGATCAACGTTTAGTTTTCTGCATTTGGCTTGTTTGTAGATCTTTTTGAAACCTTCTTCAACGTCGTCAGGTGTCGCTTTCATATCAGACGCGGTTCCATCAATCAACTGATAAACTTTTACAATGTCTATCGTTCGACCCTGAAGGTAGACGGTAACGCCGTGAAGAGGGTGCAACAGGTAATACAGCGACACCGCGTGAGCAATTGCATCTTTCTTTGATTCCGAGTCCCAGCCTTCCATTAACGCCTTATCAAAATCATCCATGTCCGGGTGAGTACCACTGATGATATCAAAGCACTCTACCAGGAATGGTAGGGCCAGGTAGAAATGCTCATAAGCGGTATCGCGCTCCGACCAACGGCTCTTGCACATGTCAATTATCACTTTTCTAGTGGTGGCATTGTGAACGTGACGTTTTTCCGCTATCATTTCTATGAGCCTTTCCCGTTTTGGAGAGTAGTTGAAGAAGATAGCTACATCCTTCATGGTAGCAATCACATGCTGTATGTTATTAGCTTTACAGCTAGCGGCAATGTAAAGATTAAGAATATGTCCATTGCAATGGGTATATGGAGCATTTGGTGCATGCTGTGAAATGATTCCAGATACGCCTTTCTTCTCGCTAGACATGTTTGAGGCACCATCATAGCACTGCCCCTGAAGCTGATGAATATCCAAACCAACGTTTTTATGGAACTCCAGGATGGCATTAGTGATAGCTTCGCCAGTAATTCCATGAATGTTGATGAACTCAACTAACTCCTCTCGTATCTGTTTCTCTTCGTCTACAAAGCGAAAGCAAACTGATAGAATGTCATCATTGCTTGATGTTACCTCATCCACCATTACAGTGTGAAAACCTGATTTCTTAATCTCTGTAATAATATCTGCTTGGATGATGGAGTGGCCAATCAAATGAATCATCTCATTTTGCGACTGGTGATGATGATATGAAGCATTCCTTGAGATGGGTTTCATCATATGATCGTACACCATTAACTGAAAAAGGGGGTTCGTTCGCACCCCCCCTGCTATGTGACAGACTATACCGTGTTGTATAACTATGTGACAGATTATACCGTTTTGCATAACTATGTGACAGACTATACCGTTGTGTATAACTATGTGACAGACTATACCGTTGTGTATAACTATTTGACAGATTATATCTTTCCACACCTGTTTTCGAATTTGTTTGCTAATGTTGCTATGGAAACATCTAATGTTGCTATGGAAACATCTAATGTTGATATGGAAACATTTAATGTTAATATGGAAACATCTAATGTTGCTATGGAAACATCTAATGTTGATATGGAAACATTTAATGTTAATATGGAAACATCTAATGTTGCTATGGAAACATCTCTTATTGATGTGGAAACATCTAATGTTGCTATGGAAACATCTAATGTTGCTATGGAAACATCTAATGTTGCTATGGAAACATCTAATGTTGCTATGGAAACATCTCATATTGATATGGAAACATCTAATGTTGCTATGGAAACATCTAATGTTGCTATGGAAACATCTAATGTTGCTATGGAAACATCTAATGTTGATATGGAAACATTTAATGTTAATATGGAAACATCTAATGTTGCTATGGAAACATCGAATGTTGCTATGGAAACATCTAATGTTGCTATGGAAACATCTAATGTTGATATGGAAACATCTAACATTGCTATGGAAACAAGCGTGCTTCATCTACATCTCAAATTGCTGTATCGTTGTTTTCCTTATTCCTTATAGGGGGAATAAGTTTGTTGCTATTTCAACTTTCTTTAATTAACATTTTCACGATTTCCCAGTAATGTTTGGGATTTGTACAGCTAAGATCGTTGTTGGAGAATTGGACAGTATTATATAATTGTTCATGGAGATGTTAGTTCATGCTATTGGCTCGATTCCTAGAGCGTCGGTACCTTGGACAGGCCGAAATGTTTCCAGATTGAGTAGCTATTCGTTTTAAACATTGGCGAGCTATGTTGCTGATAAATGAATTATACATTTGTATTTTCATGCTATATATTGTACTTTTATGTGTGTGACATATTTACTATCGATTTGCAATAAAATATTATTAACTTGTACAAATTTAGTTTTGAGTTTAAACTTTATTTATTTTACAACGATTGCGAAGCAAGTTTTAACAACTTATATTAATCAATCTCGTTGGCTCGTTTATTTACTGGGCAATAGATATTGTAACTGATTTCCAATATTACATTTACTGGGCAATAGATATTGTAACTGATTTCCAATATTACATTCACTGGGCAATAGATATTGTTCAACTGATTTCCAATATTACATTTACTGGGCAATAGATATTGTTCAACTGATTTCCAATATTACATTTATTTACTGGGCAATAGATATTGTTCAAATGATTTCCAATATTACATTTATTTACTGGGCAATAGATATTAAAGACAAGATGATTTGTTTCATCAGTTTGTAATACATATAAATTATGTACAGCACATTGATCAAGTAATATGTAATACAGCTGTCCAACAATACACGTATAAACATCAATATATCACATATCTTCCAGAACACATCGGATGAAAGAACAAATTATATGCGAAATCACTATACCCCCAATCCTCTAAATATATTTACAATGATTGAGAATGTCTAGATAAATTATTTTAATCCGATATGGTCATCTAGATTAAATAAACAAACAAAAACGTATGTCTGCCCAATGACTGTTGCTTCAGTGGAGCATAAAAAGCATGGCAGTGACATATATGAGGTCATTGCAACTTTATATCTCGATAGATTTAACATTCTGCCCAGAACTTCATCTCTTTGGAAAAGGTCTGTTGTTAAATCTGTCGCACCACCTTTAAATTTTGAAGCGTTTTTTCCATTGTGAATGTGTAGCATTTGTGACTAGGGATAACAATGTATGTAAATATCGGCTATATCCATACATAGAGAGATGTTTAGCAAGGATACAGTTCTGCAACAGTCCAAGTAAGCATGCTGGATTGAAAATAATGAAATATTGGCAACTCCAATGGATTCTCCCCGAAGGTTACATCGACTCGCAAAATGTGGTTGAAAGGTATGGATCGATGACCGAGGCAAAATGTCTCCAGTGGTTGAAAGGTATGGAGCGGTGACCGAGGCACAATGTCTCCAGTGGTTGAAAGGTATGTAGCGGTGACCGAGGCAAAATGTCTCCAGTGGTTGAAAGGTATGTAGCGGTGACCGAGGCAAAATGTCTCCAGTGGTTGAAAGGTATGTAGCGTTGACCGAGGCACAATGTCTCCAGTGGTTGAAAGGTATGGAGCAGTGACCGAGGCAAATGTCTCCAGTGGTTGAAAGGTATGGAGCGGTGACCGAGGCACAAACCAATATTTGGTCATGGATTGAACTCCTAAAACGGACTACAAATTTGAAACACATGTTATCACCCAACGACTTTGGTGCTATCACCAGTATTCAGTTAGCCCTCTAAAACACATGTTTGTACAGACGAACGAAGCAGCGACTAAATGCTTCCCCTTTAGGGGAGTGCAACAAGCCCACCTATAACTGCCTGATCGCCTGTACCAACCAAAGCTGATGTGTGCTTAATGTCAAGTACAATAAGGACATGACATTTACCTTTACACAATCCTGTTAAAGCTTTAAAAGCTGAATCATCCAATCCACAAAATGTAAACCACACAATATAAAGATGGGTACATGTATTGTATTACAACTGGTTATGGTAATAATAGATGCTACTAGTTTCATATTCTGCTGGCCTATCAACTATCAAACAAACGGCAATCTTGGCAAATATTCACAAAACACGTGTAGTTTTTGTTGCTCATTTTATTCTAAATGTAGGTTCGCAATTTGAACAACTTAAAATTCTTCAAACTGTCTTTCCATCTTGTACAGATACATTTTAAATAATGGAGCTCGTACCAAAACAAAAGATACCAGTGTTCGAAATAGGAACCGGTTATCGTCCAGACCGGTTCAAACATGAATTTGACTTGCTAGATTTTGAAAACTATCTTTCCGATTGTTGGTAATTTAGCATATATCTATCTAATCAATTCACCGACTGGTTTTTGTTCGTTTGTTTTTATGGGTTGAATTACGCACCATAATTGTTATTTAATTAGAGCTTCATGGTGTTGCGTCGTACGTCTTAAATCATCAACTTGGCGATGCTGTCACAAAACACTGCAGTTTTAGCTCGAGCAGGTCCTGGTTAATCTTTGTTAAAGAAATAATACCCATTACAAAATAAAATATCATTTCAAAAGACGTCCTTACCTATGACCATATTTTGCCGGTTACAGTAACTGAGCAACATTATTTATATGGCTAAATACAAAACAACAACATGAAGGTGGTTACAACACATGAACACTATCCAGGTTAAAGGTGAATCTCGATCACATTGAAGAATAGGACAAAACTTTACGAGATACCCAACGAAAATCTTCACAACTTTTCAGAGATCAAGTCATAATGATACAAACTGGAATGAGAGGTGGTCTCCGAGGACAGGTTACTGTGTGGTCACATGTTGAACTGTATGTAAACACATGTTGAACTGTATGTAAACACATGTTGAACTGTATGTAAACACATGTTGAACTGTATGTAAACACATGTTGAACTGTATGTAACACATGTTGAACTGTATGTAACACATGTTGAACTGTATGTAAACACATGTTGAACTGTATGTAACACATGTTGAACTGTATGTAAACACATGTTGAACTGTATGTAAACACATGTTGAACTGTATGTAACACATGTTGAACTGTATGTAACACATGTTGAACTGTATGTAACACATGTTGAACTGTATGTAACACATGTTGAACTGTATGTAACACAACTACATACAATCAGAAGGAAGAATGTTATACCGGCGACACAAAATCGGACATAACTAACAATAATACCACAGTGTCTCAAAAGAAACTCCTGAAAATTTCAACTTAATATGGTTAGTGACAAAGATAAACAGATGTTTTTTAAAGAACGTTTGAAACATCGCGACACAACCATTAATGATGTTTCAGTCGTAATTTTGGACCATCAATTTAAGAAATGCACAATGATCTATATAAGACATTCCTATTGTTCACATCTACATACACAGGTATACTGTCGGCAACGTTAGTCCAGGTATACTGTCGACAACATTAGTCCAGGTATACTGTCGACAACGTTAGTCCAGGTATACTGTCGACAACGTTAGTCCAGGTATACTGTCGACAACGTTAGTCCAGGTATACTGTCGACAACGTTAGTCCAGGTATACTGTCCACAACGTTAGTCCAGGTATACTGTCCACAACGTTAGTCCAGGTATACTGTCCACAACGTTAGTCCAGGTATACTGTCCACAACGTTAGTCCAGGTATACTGTCCACAACGTTAGTCCAGGTATACTGTCCACAACGTTAGTCCAGGTATACTGTCACAACTTAGTACAACGTTAGTCCAGGTATACTGTCCACAACGTTAGTCCAGGTATACTGTCCACAACGTTAGTCCAGGTATACTGTCCACAACGTTAGTCCAGGTATACTGTCCACAACGTTAGTCCAGGTATACTGTCCACAACGTTAGTCCAGGTATACTGTCCACAACGTTAGTCCAGGTATACTGTCCACAACGTTAGTCCAGGTATACTGTCCACAACGTTAGTCCAGGTATACTGTCCACAACGTTAGTCTATATCAGGAATTGACAAAATATCATGCCATTATCTTTTTCTAAAAAAGTGATGGGCTTGGAAACATTGTTCCCATGGCAACAGTTTCATAATGTGTTCACACTTTAATATCATAATCTAAACTGTATAGCTTCAACAAGTACTGCCTTGAAGTTATACAGTAATGTAAATAGGTGGGCAAACATGTTTAATTTAAGTCGATTCATCACTTTCTTCCCTATCTTCTGAAAATGTCCCGAGTGCACATTTCCACTTTGCACAGGTCACTGTGTTAATACCGGTATGCAATAAATCGTCCTAACCAATATTTATTACTAAATTCAAACTTCACTTTATTCACTGAAGTGTTCATGACCTGCTTGATTTTCAACCAAAGCAGAATTTATTTAAAACAACACGATCTCCTCAAACTGTGACAAACGATATTCTTCGTGTTGTAAACTGGCTGTTACCAGTTGTTTGTTCCGATTCAATAACTGCCTCTTCTAAATGTCATTTCAGTCCAACCGACTTGGCAACCTTTAATATGAAAATAAAACATGTGTCACACAAGAATGTAAACAGAACATTTCTTGTATATACCAGTGTAGTCATGGAGAAGGTACAGGATACAAATAAGAGTCCTGGTACAGGATACAAATAATAGTATGGGTACAGGCTACAAATAACAGTCCTGGTATAGGATACAAATAACAGTCCTGGTATAGGATACAAATAACAGTCCTGGTATAGGATAACAGTCCTGGTATAGGATACAAATAACAGTCCTGGTATAGGATACAAATAACAGTCCTGGTATAGGATACAAATAACGTATGGGTACAGGATACAAATAACGTATGGGTACAGGATACAAATAACAGTCCTGGTACAGGATACAAATAACGTATGGGTACAGGATACAAATAACAGTCCTGGTACAGGATACAAATAATAGTATGGGTACAGGCTACAAATAACAGTCCTGGTATAGGATACAAATAACAGTCCTGGTACAGGATACAAATAACAGTCCTGGTACAGGATACAAATTGTTATATTATGTATCGTGGTAACAGGTAGATGTGTATGTTGTTATATTATGCATCGTGGCAATGGACATGCGAGTAGAACCACCGACCTTCCTTATGCAACGTGGATAAAATTCTCAATTTCAGACACAAACACAAACTGTAAAATTGCTAGAAATGGTAAATATGTCTCACCTCCTCGTACACTGTCCAGGCTAATGCTGCCATGAGGGTACGTCGGATTGTTCGGGGTATAATACCACGCCAGAAGCCGCCAATACCGTCTCTCTGGGTTACACAGTGAAACATACAGTCATAGTTACAAAGAATAAAAACACTGCCTACAGAATTTAACAAAAGTAATGGGTTTTTTTTACACACGACAAAGATATGTATATATATATTTCTAGGCCATTACTAGGTCATTACTAAGTTCATCTTCTCATGCTTTAAGTTAACCAAGATCCCATTTCAACCAAGCAGCATTGCACTGTGGCCACTTGTCCCACCAAATATCTCGCTTGTCCCACCAAATATCTCGCTTGTCCCACCAAATATCTCGCTTGTCCCACCAAATATCTCGCTTATCCCACCAAATATCTCGCTTGTCCCACCAAATATCTCGTTTGTCCCACCAAATATCTCGCTTGTCACACCAAATATATCGCTTGCCCCCACCAAATATCTCGCTTGCCCCCACCAAATATCTTGTTTGCTCCCACCAAATATCTCTTGCTTGTCCCACCAAATATCTTGTTTGCTCCGACCAAATATCTCGCTTTCCAACCAAATATCTTGCTTGCCCCCACCAAATATCTCGCTTGTCCCACCAAATATCTTGTTTGCTCCGACCAAATATCTCGCTTTCCAACCAAATATCTTGCTTGCCCCCACCAAATATCTCGCTTGTCCCACCAAATATCTTGTTTGCTCCGACCAAATATCTTGCTTGCCCCCACCAAATATCACGCTTGCCCCCACCACAGTTCTTGTTTGTTCCCACCAAATATCTCTTGCTTGTCCCACCAAATATCTTGTTTGCTCCGACCAAATATCTCGCTTGTCCCACCAAATATCTCGCTTGCCCCACCAAATATCTCACTTGCCCCACCAAATATCTCGCTTGTCCCACCAAATATCTCGCTTGCCCCACCAAATATCTCACTTGCCCCACCAAATATCTTGCTTGCCCCACCAAATATCTCGCTTGCCCCACCAAATATCTTGCTTGCCCCCACCAAATATCTTGCTTGTCCCACCAAATATCTCGCTTGCCCCCACCAAATATCTCACTTGCCACCACCAAATATCTTGCTTGCCACCACCAAATATCTTGCTTGCCACCACCAAATATCTCGCTTGTCCCACCAAATGCTGATTGCAGACTGGTAAACAATGCTGAATGCAAACTGATATACGATGCAGCATGTAGACAAACTGATATACGACGCAGCATGTAGATAAACTGATATACAACGCAGCATGTAAAACTGATATACGACGCAGCACGTAAAACTGATATACGACGCAGCATGTAGACAAACTGATATACGACGTAGCATGTAGACAAACTGATATACGACGCAGCATGTAGACAAACTGATATACAACGCAGCATGTAGACAAACTGATATACGACGCAGCATGTAGACAGACTGATATACGACGCAGCATGTAGACAGACTGGTATACAATGCTGCATGTAGACAGACTGGTATACAATGCTGCATGTAGACAGACTGGTATGCAATGCTGCATGTAGACAGACTGGTATGCAATGCTGAAGGAAGATTGTTATACAATGCTGCATGTAGACAGACTGGTATACAATGCTGCATGTAGACAGACTGGTATACAATGCTGCATGTAGACAGACTGGTATACAATGCTGCATGTAGACAGACTGGTATACAATGCTGCATGTAGACAGACTGGTATACAATGCTGCATGTAGACAGACTGGTATACAATGCTGCATGTAGACAGACTGGTATACAATGCTGCATGTAGACAAGACTGGTATACAATGCTGCATGTAGACAGACTGGTATACAATGCTGCATGTAGACAAGACTGGTATACAATGCAGCATGTAGACAGACTGGTATACAATGCAGCATGTAGACAGACTGGTATACAATGCTGAAGGAAGATTGTTATACAATGCTGCATGTAAACAGACTGGTATACAATGCTGAAGGAAGATTGTTATACAATGCTGCATGTAGACAGACTGGTATACAATGCTGCATGTAGACAGACTGGTATACAATGCTGCATGTAGACAGACTGGTATACAATGCTGCATGTAGACAGACTGGTATGCAATGCTGCATGTAGACAGACTGGTATACAATGCTGCATGTAGACAGACTGGTATACAATGCTGCATGTAGACAGACTGGTATACAATGCTGCATGTAGACAGACTGGTATACAATGCTGCATGTAGACAGACTGGTATACAATGCTGCATGTAGACAGACTGGTATGCAATGCTGCATGTAGACAGACTGGTATACAATGCTGCATGTAGACAGACTGGTATACAATGCTGCATGTAGACAGACTGGTATACAATGCTGCATGTAGACAGACTGGTATACAATGCTGCATGTAGACAGACTGGTATACAATGCAGCATGTAGACAGACTGGTATACAATGCTGCATGTAGACAGACTGGTATACAATGCTGCATGTAGACAGACTGGTATACAATGCAGCATGTAGACAGACTGGTGAAGGAAGACATAATCTTCAGACCTTTAGAGGAGTATACTGTCAATAGATGGATAAACCATGGTTATATATGATCAGGATAAACCATGGTTATATATGATCGGGATAAACCATGGTTATATATGATCGGGATAAACCATGGTTATATATGATCGGGATAAACCATGGTTATATATGATCAGGATAAACCATGGTTATATATGATCAGGATAAACCATGGTTATATATGATCAGGATAACACATGATTATATATGATCGGGATAAACCATGGTTATATATGATCGGGATAAACCATGGTTATATATGATCGGGATAAACCATGGTTATATATGATCAGGATAAACCATGGTTATATATGATCAGGATAAACCATGGTTATATATGATCAGGATAAACCATGGTTATATATGATCAGGATAAACCATGGTTATATATGATCAGGATAAACCATGGTTATATATGATCAGGATAAACCATGGTTATATATGATCGGGATAAACCATGGTTATATATGATCGGGATAAACCATGGTTATATATGATCGGGATAAACCATGGTTATATATGATCAGGATAAACCATGGTTATATATGATCAGGATAAACCATGGTTATATATGATCGGGATAAACCATGGTTATATATGATCAGGATAACACATGATTATATATGATCGGGATAAACCATGGTTATATATGATCAGGATAAACCATGGTTATATATGATCGGGATAAACCATGGTTATATATGATCGGGATAAACCATGGTTATATATGATCGGGATAAACCATGGTTATATATGATCGGGATAAACCATGGTTATATATGATCAGGATAAACCATGGTTATATATGATCATGATAACACATGATAAGTATGTTTATAAATATCAACGTTTCTGTGACTTAATATGTACAAAATATTCCATTCAAAGGAATTCAGAATTAACGGGAATTAATCGGAATTAAACCGATGTTCAAACCAGTCAAATCACTGATGCCGATTCAGTTAATCACTAGCTGCATGCAGACAGAATGTAATACAAAATGCTGGATGTAGGCAGACTGGTATACAATGTTAAATGTAGACAGAGACTGGTATACAATGTTGAATGTAGACAGAGACTGGTTTACAATGTTGAATGTAGAGTGAGACTGGTATACAATGCCGAGTGCAGACTGACATCAATGCCGAGTACAGACTGGCATCAATGCCGAGTACAGACTGGCATCAATGCCGAGTACAGACTGGCATCAATGCCGAGTACAGACTGGCATCAATGCCGAGTACAGACTGACATCAATGCCGAGTACAGACTGCCATCAATGCCGAGTACAGACTGGCATCAATGCCGAGTACAGACTGGCATCAATGCCGAGTACATACAGTGACTGGCATCAATGCCGAGTACATACAGTGACTGGCATCAATGCCGAGTACAGACTGGCATCAATGCCGAGTACATACAGTGACTGGCATCAATGCCGAGTACAGACTGGCATCAATGCCGAGTACAGGTGGTGCATCAATGCCGAGTACAGACTGGCATCAATGCCGAGTACAGACTGGCTTCAATGCCGAGTACAGACTGGCATGAATGCCGAGTACAGACTGGCAGCAATGCCGAGTACAGATGGGCATCAATGACGAGTACAGACTGGCATCAATGACGAGTACATACTGGCATCAATGACGAGTACATACTGGCAGCAATGACGAGTACAGACTGCCATCAATGTCGAGTACAGACAGTGACCGGCATCAATGCCGAGTACAGACAGTGACTGGCATCAATGCCGAGTACAGACTGGCATCAATGCCGAGTACAGACTGGCATCAATGCCGAGTACAGACTGGCATCAATGCCGAGTACAGACTGGCATCAATGCCGAGTACAGACTGGCATCAATGCCGAGTACATGGCTTGTATCATCCTATCTGGCTTGTATCAACCTATCTGGCTTGTACCAACCTATCTGGCTTGTACCAACTTATCTGGCTTGTACCAACCTATCTGGCTTGTACCAACCTATCTGGCTTGTACCAACTTATCTGGCTTGTACCAACCTAGTACCAACCTATCTGGCTTGTAACAACTTATCTGGCTTGTATCAACTTATCTGGCTTGTATCAACCTATCTGGCTTGTATCAACTTATCTGGCTTGTATCAACCTATCTGGCTTGTATCAACCTATCTGGCTTGTATCAACCTATCTGGCTTGTACCAACCTATCTGGCTTGTACCAACTTATCTGGCTTGTACCAACCTATCTGGCTTGTACCAACCTATCTGGCTTGTACCAACTTATCTGGCTTGTACCAACCTAGTACCAACCTATCTGGCTTGTAACAACTTATCTGGCTTGTATCAACTTATCTGGCTTGTATCAACCTATCTGGCTTGTATCAACTTATCTGGCTTGTATCAACCTATCTGGCTTGTATCAACCTATCTGGCTTGTATCAACCTATCTGGCTTGTACCAACCTAGTACCAACCTATCTGGCTTGTACCAACCTATCTGGCTTGTACCAAC
The DNA here is from genome assembly GCA_014843695.1 of Archivesica marissinica. Classification (NCBI taxonomy): domain Eukaryota; kingdom Metazoa; phylum Mollusca; class Bivalvia; order Venerida; family Vesicomyidae; genus Archivesica; species Archivesica marissinica. The sequence goes on along the minus strand of CM026390.1, from coordinate 5,962,627 downwards.
CTATCTGGCTTGTACCAACCTATCTGGCTTGTACCAACTTATCTGGCTTGTACCAACCTATCTGGCTTGTACCAACCTATCTGGCTTGTACCAACTTATCTGGCTTGTACCAACCTAGTACCAACATATCTGGCTTGTACCAACCTATCTGGCTTGTACCAACCTATCTGGCTTGTATCAACCTATCTGGCTTGTACCAACCTATCTGGCTTGTACCAACCTATCTGGCTTGTACCAACTTATCTGGCTTGTATCAACCTATATGGCTTGTATCAACCTATCTGGCTTGTATCAACCTATCTGGCTTGTATCAACTTATCTGGCTTGTATCAACCTATCTGGCTTGTATCAACCTATCTGGCTTGTATCAACCTATCTGGCTTGTATCAACCTATCTGGCTTGTACCAACCTATCTGGCTTGTACCAACCTATCTGGCTTGTACCAACCTATCTGGCTTGTATCAACCTATCTGGCTTGTATCAACCTATCTGGCTTGTATCAACCTATCTGGCTTGTATCAACCTATCTGGCTTGTACCAACCTATCTGGCTTGTACCAACCTATCTGGCTTGTACCAACCTATCTGGCTTGTACCAACCTATCTGGCTTGTATCAACCTATCTGGCTTGTATCAACCTATCTGGCTTGTATCAACTATCTGGCTTGTATCAACCTATCTGGCTTGTATCAACCTATCTGGCTTGTATCAACCTATCTGGCTTGTATCAACCTATCTGGCTTGTATCAACCTATCTGGCTTGTATCAACCTATCTGGCTTGTATCAACCTATCTGGCTTGTACCACCAACACCTATCTGGCTTGTATCAACCTATCTGGCTTGTACCAACCTAGTACCAACCTATCTGGCTTGTACCAACCTATCTGGCTTGTATCGACCTATCTGGCTTGTATCAACCTATCTGGCTTGTACCAACTTATCTGGCTTGTACCAACCTATCTGGCTTGTACCAACTTATCTGGCTTGTACCAACCTAGTACCAACATATCTGGCTTGTACCAACCTATCTGGCTTGTACCAACCTATCTGGCTTGTAACAACCTATCTGGCTTGTACCAACCTATCTGGCTTGTACCAACCTAGTACCAACCTATCTGGCTTGTAACAACCTATCTGGCTTGTACCAACCTATCTGGCTTGTACCAACCTACCGTACCAACCTATCTGGCTTGTACCAACCTATCTGGCTTGTATCAACCTATCTGGCTTGTATCAACCTATCTGGCTTGTACCAACCTATCTGGCTTGTACCAACTTATCTGGCTTGTACCAACCTATCTGGCTTGTACCAACCTATCTGGCTTG
>CM026390.1:5891536-5951418 GCA_014843695.1 Archivesica marissinica | reverse complement strand
GGCTTGTATCATCCTATCTGGCTTGTATCAACCTATCTGGCTTGTACCAACCTATCTGGCTTGTACCAACTTATCTGGCTTGTACCAACCTATCTGGCTTGTACCAACCTATCTGGCTTGTACCAACTTATCTGGCTTGTACCAACCTAGTACCAACCTATCTGGCTTGTAACAACTTATCTGGCTTGTATCAACTTATCTGGCTTGTATCAACCTATCTGGCTTGTATCAACTTATCTGGCTTGTATCAACCTATCTGGCTTGTATCAACCTATCTGGCTTGTATCAACCTATCTGGCTTGTACCAACCTATCTGGCTTGTACCAACTTATCTGGCTTGTACCAACCTATCTGGCTTGTATCAACCTATCTGGCTTGTATCAACTTATCTGGCTTGTACCAACCTAGTACCAACCTATCTGGCTTGTATCAACTTATCTGGCTTGTATCAACCTATCTGGCTTGTATCAACCTATCTGGCTTGTATCAACCTATCTGGCTTGTATCAACCTATCTGGCTTGTATCAACCTATCTGGCTTGTATCAACCTATCTGGCTTGTATCAACTTATCTGGCTTGTATCAACCTATCTGGCTTGTATCAACCTATCTGGCTTGTATCAACCTATCTGGCTTGTACCAACTTATCTGGCTTGTACCAACCTATCTGGCTTGTACCAACCTATCTGGCTTGTACCAACCTATCTGGCTTGTATCAACCTATATGGCTTGTAACAACCTATCTGGCTTGTATCAAACTATCTGGCTTGTACCAACCTATCTGGCTTGTACCAACCTATCTGGCTTGTAACAACCTATCTGGCTTGTACCAACCTATCTGGCTTGTACCAACCTATCTGGCTTGTATCAACCTATCTGGCTTGTACCAACCTATCTGGCTTGTACCAACCTAGTACCAACCTATCTGGCTTGTAACAACCTATCTGGCTTGTACCAACCTAGTATCAACCTATCTGGCTTGTACCAACCTATCTGGCTTGTATCAACCTATCTGGCTTGTATCAACCTATCTGGCTTGTATCAACCTATCTGGCTTGTACCAACCTATCTGGCTTGTACCAACCTATCTGGCTTGTATCAACTATCTGGCTTGTATCAACCTATCTGGCTTGTATCAACCTATCTGGCTTGTATCAACCTATCTGGCTTGTATCAACCTATCTGGCTTGTATCAACTTATCTGGCTTGTATCAACTTATCTGGCTTGTATCAACCTATCTGGCTTGTATCAACTTATCTGGCTTGTATCAACCTATCTGGCTTGTATCAACCTATCTGGCTTGTATCAACTTATCTGGCTTGTATCAACCTATCTGGCTTGTATCAACCTATCTGGCTTGTATCAACCTATCTGGCTTGTATCAACCTATCTGGCTTGTACCAACTTATCTGGCTTGTACCAACCTAGTACCAACCTATCTGGCTTGTACCAACCTATCTGGCTTGTATCAACCTATCTGGCTTGTACCAACCTATCTGGCTTGTACCAACTTATCTGGCTTGTACCAACCTAGTACCAACATCTGGCTTGTACCAACCTATCTGGCTTGTACCAACCTATCTGGCTTGTACCAACCTATCTGGCTTGTACCAACCTAGTACCAACCTATCTGGCTTGTAACAACCTATCTGGCTTGTACCAACCTATCTGGCTTGTACCAACCTAGTACCAACCTATCTGGCTTGTACCAACCTATCTGGCTTGTATCAACCTATCTGGCTTGTATCAACCTATCTGGCTTGTACCAACCTATCTGGCTTGTACCAACTTATCTGGCTTGTACCAACCTATCTGGCTTGTACCAACCTATCTGGCTTGTACCAACTTATCTGGCTTGTACCAACCTAGTACCAACATATCTGGCTTGTACCAACCTATCTGGCTTGTACCAACCTATCTGGCTTGTACCAACCTATCTGGCTTGTACCAACCTATCTGGCTTGTATCAACCTATCTGGCTTGTACCAACCTATCTGGCTTGTACCAACTTATCTGGCTTGTATCAACCTATATGGCTTGTATCAACCTATCTGGCTTGTATCAACTTATCTGGCTTGTATCAACCTATCTGGCTTGTATCAACTTATCTGGCTTGTATCAACCTATCTGGCTTGTATCAACCTATCTGGCTTGTATCAACCTATCTGGCTTGTATCAACTTATCTGGCTTGTATCAACCTATCTGGCTTGTACCAACCTATCTGGCTTGTACCAACCTAGTACCAACCTATCTGGCTTGTAACAACCTATCTGGCTTGTACCAACCTATCTGGCTTGTACCAACCTAGTACCAACCTATCTGGCTTGTACCAACCTATCTGGCTTGTATCAACCTATCTGGCTTGTATCAACCTATCTGGCTTGTACCAACCTATCTGGCTTGTACCAACCTATCTGGCTTGTACCAACCTATCTGGCTTGTACCAACCTATCTGGCTTGTACCAACCTAGTACCAACATATCTGGCTTGTACCAACCTATCTGGCTTGTACCAACCTATCTGGCTTGTACCAACCTATCTGGCTTGTACCAACCTATCTGGCTTGTACCAACCTATCTGGCTTGTACCAACTTATCTGGCTTGTATCAACCTATCTGGCTTGTATCAACCTATCTGGCTTGTATCAACTTATCTGGCTTGTATCAACCTATCTGGCTTGTATCAACCTATCTGGCTTGTATCAACCTATCTGGCTTGTATCAACCTATCTGGCTTGTATCAACCTATCTGGCTTGTACCAACCTATCTGGCTTGTACCAACCTAGTACCAACCTATCTGGCTTGTAACAACCTATCTGGCTTGTACCAACCTATCTGGCTTGTACCAACCTAGTACCAACCTATCTGGCTTGTACCAACCTATCTGGCTTGTATCAACCTATCTGGCTTGTATCAACCTATCTGGCTTGTACCAACCTATCTGGCTTGTACCAACTTATCTGGCTTGTACCAACCTATCTGGCTTGTACCAACCTATCTGGCTTGTACCAACCTATCTGGCTTGTACCAACCTAGTACCAACCTATCTGGCTTGTACCAACCTATCTGGCTTGTACCAACCTATCTGGCTTGTACCAACCTATCTGGCTTGTACCAACCTATCTGGCTTGTATCAACCTATCTGGCTTGTATCAACCTATCTGGCTTGTACCAACCTATCTGGCTTGTATCAACCTATCTGGCTTGTATCAACCTATCTGGCTTGTATCAACCTATCTGGCTTGTATCAACCTATCTGGCTTGTATCAACCTATCTGGCTTGTATCAACCTATCTGGCTTGTATCAACCTATCTGGCTTGTATCAACCTATCTGGCTTGTATCAACCTATCTGGCTTGTATCAACCTATCTGGCTTGTATCAACCTATCTGGCTTGTATCAACCTATCTGGCTTGTATCAACCTATCTGGCTTGTATCAACCTATCTGGCTTGTATCAACCTATCTGGCTTGTATCAACCTATCTGGCTTGTATCAACCTATCTGGCTTGTACCAACCTATCTGGCTTGTACCAACCTATCTGGCTTGTACCAACCTATCTGGCTTGTACCAACCTATCTGGCTTGTACCAACCTATCTGGCTTGTATCAACCTATCTGGCTTGTACCAACCTATCTGGCTTGTACCAACCTAGTACCAACCTATCTGGCTTGTAACAACCTATCTGGCTTGTACCAACCTAGTATCAACCTATCTGGCTTGTACCAACCTATCTGGCTTGTATCAACCTATCTGGCTTGTATCAACCTATCTGGCTTGTATCAACCTATCTGGCTTGTATCAACCTATCTGGCTTGTACCAATCTATCTGGCTTGTACCAACCTATCTGGCTTGTATCAACCTATCTGGCTTGTATCAACTTATCTGGCTTGTATCAACTTATCTGGCTTGTATCAACCTATCTGGCTTGTATCAACCTATCTGGCTTGTATCAACTTATCTGGCTTGTATCAACTTATCTGGCTTGTATCAACCTATCTGGCTTGTATCAACTTATCTGGCTTGTATCAACCTATCTGGCTTGTATCAACCTATCTGGCTTGTATCAACTTATCTGGCTTGTATCAACCTATCTGGCTTGTATCAACCTATCTGGCTTGTATCAACCTATCTGGCTTGTATCAACCTATCTGGCTTGTACCAACTTATCTGGCTTGTACCAACCTAGTACCAACCTATCTGGCTTGTATCGACCTATCTGGCTTGTATCAACCTATCTGGCTTGTACCAACTTATCTGGCTTGTACCAACTTATCTGGCTTGTACCAACCTAGTACCAACATATCTGGCTTGTACCAACCTATCTGGCTTGTACCAACCTATCTGGCTTGTACCAACCTATCTGGCTTGTACCAACCTAGTACCAACCTATCTGGCTTGTAACAACCTATCTGGCTTGTACCAACCTATCTGGCTTGTACCAACCTAGTACCAACCTATCTGGCTTGTACCAACCTATCTGGCTTGTATCAACCTATCTGGCTTGTATCAACCTATCTGGCTTGTACCAACCTATCTGGCTTGTACCAACTTATCTGGCTTGTACCAACCTATCTGGCTTGTACCAACCTATCTGGCTTGTACCAACTTATCTGGCTTGTACCAACCTAGTACCAACATATCTGGCTTGTACCAACCTATCTGGCTTGTACCAACCTATCTGGCTTGTACCAACCTATCTGGCTTGTACCAACCTATCTGGCTTGTACCAACCTATCTGGCTTGTATCAACCTATCTGGCTTGTACCAACCTATCTGGCTTGTACCAACTTATCTGGCTTGTATCAACCTATATGGCTTGTATCAACCTATCTGGCTTGTATCAACTTATCTGGCTTGTATCAACCTATCTGGCTTGTATCAACTTATCTGGCTTGTATCAACCTATCTGGCTTGTATCAACCTATCTGGCTTGTATCAACCTATCTGGCTTGTATCAACTTATCTGGCTTGTATCAACCTATCTGGCTTGTACCAACCTATCTGGCTTGTACCAACCTAGTACCAACCTATCTGGCTTGTAACAACCTATCTGGCTTGTACCAACCTATCTGGCTTGTACCAACCTAGTACCAACCTATCTGGCTTGTACCAACCTATCTGGCTTGTATCAACCTATCTGGCTTGTATCAACCTATCTGGCTTGTACCAACCTATCTGGCTTGTACCAACTTATCTGGCTTGTACCAACCTATCTGGCTTGTACCAACCTATCTGGCTTGTACCAACTTATCTGGCTTGTACCAACCTAGTACCAACATATCTGGCTTGTACCAACCTATCTGGCTTGTACCAACCTATCTGGCTTGTACCAACCTATCTGGCTTGTACCAACCTATCTGGCTTGTACCAACTTATCTGGCTTGTATCAACCTATCTGGCTTGTATCAACCTATCTGGCTTGTATCAACCTATCTGGCTTGTATCAACTTATCTGGCTTGTATCAACCTATCTGGCTTGTATCAACCTATCTGGCTTGTATCAACCTATCTGGCTTGTACCAACCTATCTGGCTTGTACCAACTTATCTGGCTTGTACCAACCTATCTGGCTTGTACCAACCTATCTGGCTTGTATCAACCTATATGGCTTGTAACAACCTATCTGGCTTGTATCAAACTATCTGGCTTGTACCAACCTATCTGGCTTGTACCAACCTATCTGGCTTGTACCAACCTATCTGGCTTGTAACAACCTATCTGGCTTGTACCAACCTATCTGGCTTGTATCAACCTATCTGGCTTGTACCAACCTATCTGGCTTGTACCAACCTAGTACCAACATATCTGGCTTGTAACAACCTATCTGGCTTGTACCAACCTAGTATCAACCTATCTGGCTTGTACCAACCTATCTGGCTTGTATCAACCTATCTGGCTTGTATCAACCTATCTGGCTTGTATCAACCTATCTGGCTTGTACCAATCTATCTGGCTTGTACCAACCTATCTGGCTTGTATCAACCTATCTGGCTTGTATCAACTTATCTGGCTTGTATCAACTTATCTGGCTTGTATCAACCTATCTGGCTTGTATCAACCTATCTGGCTTGTATCAACTTATCTGGCTTGTATCAACTTATCTGGCTTGTATCAACCTATCTGGCTTGTATCAACCTATCTGGCTTGTATCAACTTATCTGGCTTGTATCAACCTATCTGGCTTGTATCAACCTATCTGGCTTGTATCAACCTATCTGGCTTGTATCAACCTATCTGGCTTGTATCAACCTATCTGGCTTGTATCAACCTATCTGGCTTGTATCAACCTATCTGGCTTGTATCAACTTATCTGGCTTGTATCAACCTATCTGGCTTGTATCAACCTATCTGGCTTGTATCAACTTATCTGGCTTGTATCAACTTATCTGGCTTGTATCAACCTATCTGGCTTGTATCAACCTATCTGGCTTGTATCAACCTATCTGGCCTGTATCAACCTATCTGGCTTGTATCAACCTCTCTGGCTTGTATCAACTAGTGATTAAGATGGCTCATTGTAGGAACTTGTTTCGTAATTGAGCTAAAATAGATATGTATGAACTAGATGTCTCATTACATGCTTCAAGTTAATCAAATTACTGGAAGCAATCAAAGATAGTTGTCATGTGGATCACAGATAGTTGCCATGTGGATCACAGATAGTTGCCATGTGGATCACAGATAGTTGCCATGTGGATCACAGATAGTTGCCATGTGGATCACAGATAGTTGCCATGTGGATCACAGATAGTTGCCATGTGGATCACAGATAGTTGCCATGTGGATCACAGATAGTTGCCATGTGGATCACAGGTAGTTGCCATGTGGATCACAGATAGTTGACAGGTGGACCACATATAGTTGACAGGTGGGCCACAGATAGTTCGTCATGTGGATCACAGATAGTTGCCATGTGGATCACAGATAGTTGTCATGTGGATCACAGGTAGTTGCCATGTGGATCACAGGTAGTTGCCATGTGGATCACAGGTAGTTGACATATGAATCACAGATGGTTGACAGATGAATCACAGATGGTTGACAGATGAATCACAGATGGTTGACAGATGAATCACAGATAGTTGACAGGTGGATCACAGATAGTTGCCATGTGGATCACAGATAGTTGCCATGTGGATCACAGGATAGTTGCCATGTGGATCACAATAGTTGCCATGTGGATCACAATAGTTGACAGGTGGACCACAGATAGTTGCCATGTGGATCACAGATAGTTGCCATGTGGATCACAGATAGTTGTCATGTGGATCACAGATAGTTGCCATGTGGATCACAGATAGTTGCCATGTGGATCACAGATAGTTGCCATGTGGATCACAGATAGTTGTCATGTGGATCACAGATAGTTGACAGGTGGACCACATATAGTTGACAGGTGGGCCACAGATAGTTGACAGGTGGCCCACAGATAGTTGACAGGTGGGCCACCGATAGTTGACAGGTGGATCACAGATAGTTGACAGGTGGATCACAAATAGTTGACAGGTGGGCCACAGATAGTTGACAGATGGCTCACAGATAGTTGACAGGTGGCTCATCACAGATAGTCGACAGGTGGCTCATCACAGATAGTTGACAGGTGGATCACAGATAGTTGACAGATGTATCACAGATAGTTGATAGATGGATCACAGATAGTTGACCTATGGGTCACAGATAGTCGACGGGTGGAGCACAGATAGTTGACAGGTGGAGCACATATAGTTGACAGGTGGAGCACATATAGTTGACAGGTGGAGCACAGATAGTTGACAGATTGGTCACAGATAGCCGACAGATGGGTCACAGATAGTTGACAGGTGGATCACAGATAGTTGACAGATGGGTTACATATAGTTGACAGGTGGGTCACAGATAGTTGACATAAGGGTCACAGATAGTTGACCTATGGATCACAGATAGTTGACCTATGGGTCAGATAGTTGACAGGTGGATCACAGATAGTTGACAGATGGATCACAGATAGTTGACCTATGGGTCACAGATAGTTGACCTATGGGTCACATATAGTTGACCGATGGATCACAGACAGTTGACAGGTGGATCACAGATAGTTGCCATGTGAATCACAGATAGTCGACAGGTGGATCACAGATAGTTGCCATGTGGATCACAGATAGTTGCCATGTGGATCACAGATAGTCAACAGGTGGATCACAGATAGTCGACAGGTGGATTACAGATATACCACAGATTGTAATAGAGCTCTAACAATTCAGTTAATAAACATACATTAGTATATATATACCTTATAAACAAATGTTGCAGCATTTTGTAAGCGCTTGTGTTTGTTTGGGTAAAGCTGCATCTGGGTTTTAAGTACATCAGCAGGTTGTGTGATGAGCGATGCCATCATGCCAGCTGTAACTCCGCAAGAGAAATGCAACATTGCAAGTCCGGAATCTGCAACCGAGTCTGCAAATGAACATGTTCAACTTATACTGCAATGTTCACAAACAATTTCAACGAATACTGCAACGTTCACAAACAAAATCAACGTAAGAAGAAAATGTTGCTCAAAGTGTTGCTAAAGTTGAATTAGTTTATCCTCCATTTGTACAAACTTGGTGGATTGCTGTATTTAATCTTATTAATAAAAATGAGCTAGCTTATTGGTTAACGAGAAGATATTATTCCAAGATATTGCTTTAAGTTCATCTACAATGTACTGGCCACAGTCACCAATCTTGCACATAAATTAGTACCAAAGATGGCACTGGCAAAGAGGAAGTACTTGTCTCCTCAAATGCATCTAGTTTTTAACCCATCAGGTTAATACCAAGTATGTTATATGTTAATAAGAAGTTAATTGAATGTTGAGGATGCCCGATACTCGCGCCTCATCAAAGATGACCCTAAAGATATGTTGAACTAAAACTGTCTTCAATATTAAACAAGTCTCTAGAATGTAATTAAAAATGATACTCTTCAATTCTAATCTGACATTGTATAAATATTAAAATGAAACCGTATTTACTTAAAACAAAAATGTGTATCTGTTGAAAATTATACATGCAGGTACGACATGTCAGATGTTTACTGAAATAAAATCTATGATCATTAATCGCCATTCTCTAGAGAACGGCGGGTTATACACTGGCGAGAAAAACTCACTGACACAATAGTCACCTGCTCCATCGCTGGAAGAACGCTCTGGTTAACTGCAGGAGGCAATCTCTATAAAGTTAACACAGAAAAAAGTACACCAAATTAGTGACCCTCCACCGGAATGAACCGGAATAGCAGACAGTGGTGGTGGGTCTTCAATTATCGACTGGCAATGTAAATACATCGGTACATCTAAATAGAACATTGGTTAGCAAATAAATTAAGTCAACCTCTGTAAAATCATTTACAGTACACAGAGCTATTTATCTCCATTATCTGAGTTAACTAGTATTGGTGTTTCTCTAGCTATATAAAGACAGCTCAAATAATTCAAATATTAGTTTCGTATTTTACCCGCATATAGTTTAATATTGCAACTGCCTATGACATGGTTTAGGGTGAATGTGCTTTATGGTTAGGTTACGTATCGATTGTTACAAAATGACTGGATAAGACTCCGGTTAATGTGCTTAGTATTAAGTGTGCAGTGCTATATATATCTACTGCTAAACCAATAACAGCTGCCTCACAGCTGCCCTCCACTATTTTAAGCAGCAAAACTAAAACCTGTAAAACATTGGATCATTTGCTAAAATTAAAATATGCCAACCCGAAATGCACTTGGTCATGGATATCAGAGCAAAGCTAGTTTAGACTTTAAGGACAGTTTTAGGAATTCTAGGAGGTATTTAACCATCAATAAATAACAATTACATTGTATGTAACTGCTACTGCAGAAACACTTGTTTTACGATTAAGAAACATGTCTACACAAAACCAAGATTTTTTATAATTTAACCCGGAAAGCTTTTAAACAGATTGTATTCCCAACAATTGGAAATGATAAGCACCTGTGTAAAATGTGAGATACAAGTACTACCTGTATAGTGTGACAAGTACTACCTGTATAGTGTGTATTCATTATTTACAGTCTAGCTAAACAGTATCTGCAATGATTTTACAGTTTTTGTCTTAATTTTCTAACATTTATCAAAATTATACACGGTTATATTGTACCAATGTTCTTGTTCTATAAAAATATATTTAATGAAACTTATTATAATAATATAAAAATGAACATACTATTTATCTCTTGCATGTAATTCAAACTAACAAATACAGATTAAAACCCTTGCAAACACGATAAACATTCAAAATAAAATTCTGGAAAGCATGTAATTATTAGGTAGCAATTTCGAGATCCTACGAAATGAACAATTTGTCCACATATCAAAATTGAAAAAATCGTATGAACAAGAATGTAAATGCCAACCCGAGATAATTCTAAACCACATTACCCAGACCAGAAACGGACTAGAATGATGTATATAAGTAGCTACTGTAATCCTTTGTATAAACAGGTTGCTATAGATACAAGATGCAGCTTAATAAACAGAGAAAATATAGAGTAAAAAGTTGTTTATATATATAAGGAAATTACGAAAATGAAATGTAAAAATATTTGCGATTCGTAAGCATTACGAAAATGTGATGTTGAATTTTGCCGAGTATAAAACTGCTAAATAAGCGTGTTTGACATGGCAGCGTCAGAAGGTTAGGAGTAAATAAAGCGACTTAATATTAAATGTGAACTCGCACCTCTCATTCTCAACATCTTCAAGGTTCATATGATTAGTGGGTTATACAGTGATACATAGTGGGCTAGTGGCAAACATCAGTTACTAATTTGTTGTTTGCTAAAGGTGTTTATGCGAGTCAATATTTGTCTTTTTGATCAGAAATTTAATTTTGATGGCTTTTATTTTGAAAATTATTCTACACTTCATATTTTTTTTATTGTAAATTTAAATATTATTTTTAATTTTAATTATTTCCAAATTTCTGCGGTGTCTAAAAAACCCAAAGCCATACAGGTTTTAGAGAAACATTATAAAAGAGTTAGTTCCCTTTGTTGTTATACACCATTGTCGGTTAGTTCTTGGAAAATGTGATCGAGTTCTAAGCTGAAGTACAAGTAAGACTAAGCAGAACATTGGACATGATATCAGGCCTGAATCATCAATCATTGGACTGAATCATCAATCATTGGACTGAATCATCAATCAGGCTGAATCATCAATCATTGGACTGAATCATCAATCATTGGACTGAATCATCAATCATTGGCTGAATCATCAATCAGGCCTGAATCATCAATCAGGCTGAATCATCAATCAGGCTGAATCATCAATCATTGGACTGAATCATCAATCAGGCCTGAATCATCAATCATTGGACTGAATCATCAATCATTGGACTGAATCATCAATCAGGACTGAATCATCAATCATTGGCCTGAATCATCAATCATTGGACTGAATCATCAATCAGGACTGAATCATCAATCATTGGTGAATCATCAATCATTGGACTGAATCATCAATCAGGCCTGAATCATCAATCATTGGACTGAATAATCAATCATTGGCCTGAATCATCAATCATTGGACTGAATCATCAATCATTGGACTGAATCATCAATCATTGGACTGACTCATTAATCATTGGACTGAATCATCAATCAGGCCTGAATCATCAATCATTGGACTGAATCATCAATCATTGGACTGAATCATCAATCATTGGACTGAATCATCAATCATTGGACTGAATCATCAATCATTGGACTGAATCATCAATCATTGGACTGAATCATCAATCATTGGACTGAATCATCAATCATTGGACTGAATCATCAATCATTGGACTGAATCATCAATCATTGGACTGAATCATCAATCATTGGACTGAATCATCAATCATTGGACTGAATCATCAATCATTGGACTGAATCATCAATCATTGGACTGAATCATCAATCATTGGACTGAATCATCAATCAGGCCTGAATCATCAATCAATGGACTGAATCATCAATCAGGCATGAATCATCAATCAGGCCTGAATCATCAATCAGGCCTGAATCATCAATCAGGCCTGAATCATCAATCATTGGACTGAATCATCAATCAGGCCTGAATCATCAATCATTGGACTGACTCATTAATCATTGGACTGAATCATCAATCATTGGACTGAATCATCAATCATTGGACTGAATCATCAATCATTGGACTGAATCATCAATCAGGCCTGAATCATCAATCATTGGACTGAATCATCAATCATTGGACTGAATCATCAATCATTGGACTGAATCATCAATCATTGGACTGAATCATCAATCATTGGACTGAATCATCAATCATTGGACTGAATCATCAATCATTGGACTGAATCATCAATCATTGGACTGAATCATCAATCATTGGACTGAATCATCAATCATTGGACTGAATCATCAATCATTGGACTGAATCATCAATCAGGCCTGAATCATCAATCATTGGACTGAATCATCAATCATTGGACTGAATCATCAATCATTGGACTGAATCATCAATCATTGGACTGAATCATCAATCATTGGACTGAATCATCAATCATTGGACTGAATCATCAATCATTGGACTGAATCATCAATCAGGACTGAATCATCAATCATTGGACTGAATCATCAATCATTGGACTGAATCATCAATCAGGCCTGAATCATCAATCAGGCCTGAATCATCAATCAGGCCTGAATCATCAATCATTGGACTGAATCATCAATCATTGGACTGACTCATCAATCATTGGACTGAATCATCAATCATTGGACTGAATCATCAATCATTGGACTGAATCATCAATCATTGGACTGAATCATCAATCAGGCCTGAATCATCAATCATTGGACTGAATCATCAATCATTGGACTGAATCATCAATCATTGGACTGAATCATCAATCAGGCCTGAATCATCAATCAGGACTGAATCATCAATCATTGGACTGAATCATCAATCATTGGACTGAATCATCAATCAGGCCTGAATCATCAATCATTGGACTGAATAATCAATCATTGGCCTGAATCATCAATCATTGGACTGAATCATCAATCATTGGACTGAATCATCAATCATTGGACTGACTCATTAATCATTGGACTGAATCATCAATCAGGCCTGAATCATCAATCATTGGACTGAATCATCAATCATTGGACTGAATCATCAATCATTGGACTGAATCATCAATCATTGGACTGAATCATCAATCATTGGACTGAATCATCAATCATTGGACTGAATCATCAATCATTGGACTGAATCATCAATCATTGGACTGAATCATCAATCATTGGACTGAATCATCAATCATTGGACTGAATCATCAATCATTGGACTGAATCATCAATCATTGGACTGATCATCAATCATTGGACTGAATCATCAATCATTGGACTGAATCATCAATCATTGGACTGAATCATCAATCATTGGACTGAATCATCAATCAGGCCTGAATCATCAATCATGGACTGAATCATCAATCAGGCATGAATCATCAATCAGGCCTGAATCATCAATCAGGCCTGAATCATCAATCAGGCCTGAATCATCAATCATTGGACTGAATCATCAATCATTGGACTGAATCATCAATCATTGGACTGACTCATTAATCATTGGACTGAATCATCAATCATTGGACTGAATCATCAATCATTGGACTGAATCATCAATCAGGCCTGAATCATCAATCATTGGACTGAATCATCAATCAGGCCTGAATCATCAATCATTGGACTGAATCATCAATCATTGGACTGAATCATCAATCATTGGACTGAATCATCAATCAGGCCTGAATCATCAATCAGGCCTGAATCATCAATCATTGGACTGAATCATCAATCATTGGACTGAATCATCAATCATTGGACCGAATCATCAATCAGGCCTGAATCATCAATCAGGCCTAAATCATCAATCATTGGACTGACTCATCAATCATTGGACTGACTCATCAATCATTGGACTGAATCATCAATCATTGGACTGAATCATCAATCAGGCCTGAATCATCAATCATTGGACTGAATCATCAATCAGGCCTGAATCATCAATCAGGCCTGAATCATCAATCATTGGACTGAATCATCAATCATTGGACTGAATCATCAATCATTGGACTGAATCATCAATCAGGCCTGAATCATCAATCATTGGACTGACTCATCAATCATTGGACTGACTCATCAATCATTGGACTGAATCATCAATTAGGCCTGAATAATCAATCAGGCCTGAATCATCAATCATTGGCTGAATCATCAATCAGGCCTGAATCATCAATCATTGGACTGAATCATCAATCAGGCCTGAATCATCAATCAGGCCTGAATCATCAATCATTGGACTGAATCATCAATCAGGCCTGAATCATCAATCATTGGACTGAATCATCAATCATTGGACTGAATCATCAATCAGGCCTGAATCATCAATCATTGGACTGAATCATCAATCATTGGACTGAATCATCAATCATTGGACTGAATCATCAATCATTGGACTGAATCATCAATCAGGCCTGAATCATCAATCATTGGACTGAATCATCAATCAGGCATGAATCATCAATCAGGCCTGAATCATCAATCAGGCCTGAATCATCAATCAGGCCTGAATCATCAATCATTGGACTGAATCATCAATCAGGCCTGAATCATCAATCATTGGACTGACTCATCAATCATTGGACTGAATCATCAATCATTGGACTGAATCATCAATCATTGGACTGAATCATCAATCAGGCCTGAATCATCAATCATTGGACTGAATCATCAATCAGGCCTGAATCATCAATCATTGGACTGAATCATCAATCATTGGCCTGAATCATCAATCATTGGACTGAATCATCAATCAGGCCTGAATCATCAATCAGGCCTGAATCATCAATCATTGGACTGAATCATCAATCATTGGACTGAATCATCAATCATTGGACCGAATCATCAATCAGGCCTGAATCATCAATCAGGCCTAAATCATCAATCATTGGACTGACTCATCAATCATTGGACTGACTCATCAATCATTGGACTGAATCATCAATCATTGGACTGAATCATCAATCAGGCCTGAATCATCAATCATTGGACTGAATCATCAATCAGGCCTGAATCATCAATCAGGCCTGAATCATCAATCATTGGACTGAATCATCAATCATTGGACTGAATCATCAATCAGGCCTGAATCATCAATCATTGGACTGACTCATCAATCATTGGACTGACTCATCAATCATTGGACTGAATAATCAATTAGGCCTGAATAATCAATCAGGCCTGAATCATCAATCATTGGACTGAATCATCAATCAGGCCTGAATCATCAATCATTGGACTGAATCATCAATCAGGCCTGAATCATCAATCAGGCCTGAATCATCAATCATTGGACTGAATCATCAACCAGGCCTGAATCATCAATCATTGGACTGAATCATCAATCATTGGACTGAATCATCAATCAGGCCTGAATCATCAATCATTGGACTGACTCATCAATCATTGGACTGAATCATCACTCATTGGACTGAATCATCAATCATTGGACTGACTCATCAATCATTGGACTGAATCATCAATCATTGGACTGACTCATCAATCATTAGACTGAATCATCAATCAGGCCTGAATCATCAATCATTGGACTGAATCATCAATCAGGCCTGAATCATCAATCATTGGACTGAATCATCAATCATTGGACTGACTCATCAATCATTGGACTGACTCATCAATCATTGGACTGAATCATCAATCATTGGACTGACTCATCAATCATTGGACTGAATCATCAATCATTGGACTGAATCATCAATTATTGGACTGAATCATCAATCATTGGACTGAATCATCAATCATTGGACTGAATCATCAATCATTGGACTGACTCATCAATCAGGCCTGAATCATCAATCAGGCCTGAATCATCAATCATTGGACTGAATCATCAATCAGGCCTGAATCATCAATCATTGGACTGACTCATCAATCATTGGACTGACTCATCAATCATTGGACTGAATCATCAATCATTGGACTGAATCATCAATCATTGGACTGACTCATCAATCATTGGACTGACTCATCAATCATTGGACTGACTCATCAATCATTGGACTGACTCATCAATCATTGGACTGACTCATCAATCATTGGACTGACTCATCAATCATTGGACTGACTCATCAATCATTAGACTGAATCATCAATCAGGCCTGAATCATCAATCATTGGACTGAATCATCAATCATTGGACTGAATCATCAATCATTGGACTGAATCATCAATCAAGGCTGAATCATCAATCAAGGCTGAATCATCAATCAAGGCTGAATCATCAATCAGGCCTGAATCATCAATCAAGGCTGAATCATCAGTCAGGCCTGAATCATCAATCAAGGCTGAATCATCAATCAGGACTGAATCATCAATCAAGGCTGAATCATCAATCAAGGCTGAATCATCAATCATTGGACTGAATCATCAATCAAGGCTGAATCATCAATCAAGGCTGAATCATCAATCAAGGCTGAATCATCAATCAGGCCTGAATCATCAATCAAGGCTGAATCATCAATCAGGACTGAATCATCAATCAAGGCTGAATCATCAATCAGGACTGAATCATCAATCATGGACTGAATCATCAATCATTGGACTGAATCATCAATCAGGCCTGAATCATCAATCAGGCCTGAATCATCAATCAGGACTGAATCATCAATCATTGGACTGAATCATCAACAACCAACACAACACCAACACAACACCAAACACAACAACACCACAACAACACCACAACAACAACACAACAACAACACAACACCAACATCAAGGCTGAATCATCAATCAAGACTGAATCATCAATCAAGACTGAATCATCAATCAAGACTGAATCATCAATCAAGGCTGAATCATCAATCAAGGAACACAACACAACACAACACTGAATCATCAATCATTGGACTGAATCATCAATCATTGGACTGACTCATCAATCATTGGACTGACTCATCAATCATTGGACTGAATAATCAATTAGGCCTGAATAATCAATCAGGCCTGAATAATCAATCATTGGACTGAATCATCAATCAGGCCTGAATCATCAATCATTGGACTGAATCATCAATCAGGCCTGAATCATCAATCAGGCCTGAATCATCAATCATTGGACTGAATCATCAATCAGGCCTGAATCATCAATCATTGGACTGAATCATCAATCATTGGACTGAATCATCAATCAGGCCTGAATCATCAATCATTGGACTGACTCATCAATCATTGGACTGAATCATCAATCATTGGACTGAATCATCAATCATTGGACTGACTCATCAATCATTGGACTGAATCATCAATCATTGGACTGAATCATCAATCATTGGACTGACTCATCAATCATTAGACTGAATCATCAATCAGGCCTGAATCATCAATCATTGGACTGAATCATCAATCAGGCCTGAATCATCAATCATTGGACTGAATCATCAATCATTGGACTGACTCATCAATCATTGGACTGACTCATCAATCATTGGACTGAATCATCAATCATTGGACTGACTCATCAATCATTGGACTGAATCATCAATCATTGGACTGAATCATCAATTATTGGACTGAATCATCAATCATTGGACTGAATCATCAATCATTGGACTGAATCATCAATCATTGGACTGACTCATCAATCATTGGACTGAATAATCAATCAGGCCTGAATCATCAATCAGGCCTGAATCATCAATCATTGGACTGAATCATCAATCAGGCCTGAATCATCAATCATTGGACTGACTCATCAATCATTGGACTGACTCATCAATCATTGGACTGACTCATCAATCATTGGACTGAATCATCAATCAAGGCTGAATCATCAATCAAGACTGAATCATCAATCAAGACTGAATCATCAATCAAGACTGAATCATCAATCAAGGCTGAATCATCAATCAAGGCTGAATCATCAATCAAGACAGAATCATCAATCAAGGCTGAATCATCAATCAGGCCTGAATCATCAATCAAGGCTGAATCATCAAACAGGACTGAATCATCAATCAAGACAGAATCATCAATCAAGGCTGAATCGTCAATCAAGGCTGAATCATCAATCAGGCCTGAATCATCAATCAAGACTGAATCATGAATCAAGACTGAATCAGGCCTGAATCATCAATCAAGACTGAATCATCAATCAAGACTGAATCATCAATCAGGCCTGAATCATCAATCAAGACTGAATCATCAATCAAGACTGAATCATCAATCAAGACTGAATCATCAATCAAGACTGAATCATGAATCAAGACTGAATCATCAATCAAGACTGAATCATTAATCAAGACTGAATCATGAATCAAGACTGAATCATCAATCAAGACTGAATCATCAATCAAGACTGAATCATCAATCAAGGCTGAATCATCAATCAAGACTGAATCATGAATCAAGACTGAATCATCAATCAAGACTGAATCATGAATCAAGACTGAATCATCAATCAAGACTGAATCATGAATCAAGACTGAATCATGAATCAAGACTGAATCATCAATCAAGACTGAATCATCAATCAAGACTGAATCAGGCCTGAATCATCAATCAAGACTGAATCATCAATCAGGCCTGAATCATCACTGCCATCCAAGTATCATTACATCGTTGGCTCAAGTTTCATCCCCACAAAATCATTCGTACCAACAGATGATCCAAGGTCGATATTATAATCGAGGACAAAACTTGATCTCAACAGTGATATCGGAGAGTAGTGAGAAAGTGGAGTATTTATAATATCACTAAGTATAGTTTATGCTCTATTTGTTGTAGGTGATCCTAACTAGTACCATCGAACATTGTAATTAAGACATAATATAGCAAGTCATGTGTTATCCAAGTACAGCAGTGTTATACAACACGGGAAGCAAACTAGAAATAAATGCTAACCAGAGGCAGCCATGTGCTTGAGCTGTGTGTAAAACATGAAGTAGAGTCCAGAGAATGGCACGTCACGAAGGAGCGTTGGTGCAATACCACAGAACAGACCTGAAATGAAAAGGCAAGTACAAGCCAAGTGTGCAGGATCACGTTTAATTACCGATTTGTTTGTTTTTTGCCCCATGTCCGATTAATTATCAATTACTAACGACTATTATTAATGGGAGTTGTTTGTGTTAATGGTAGAACATTGTTTCCTCGATTACCCAGGACATGTTAATGGTAGAACATTGTTTCCTAGATTACCCAGGATGTGTTAATGGTATAACATTGTTTCCTAGATTACCCAGGACATGCTAATGGTAGAACATTGTTTCCCCGATTACCCAGGACGTGTTAATGGTATAACATTGTTTCCTCGATTACCCAGGACATGTTAATGGTATAACATTGTTTCCTAGATTACCCAGGACGTGTTAATGGTATAACATTGTTTCCTAGATTACCCAGGACATGTTAATGGTATAACATTGTTTCCTAGATTACCCAGGACATGTTAATGGTATAACATTGTTTCCTAGATTACCCAGGACGTGTTAATGGTTGAACATCGTTTCCTTGATTACCCAGGACATGTTAATGGTACAACATTGTTTCCTCGATTACCCAGGATGTGTTAATGGTACAACATTGTTTCCTCGATTACCCAGGACATGTTAATGGTAGAACATTGTTTCCTCGATTACCCAGGATGTGTTGATGGTATTACAGAGACGAACACAGTTAACTAACCTTTAACCCCCTCGGCATTCATTATGGAACTAAATCCTCGGTACATGTTGTTGTATTGGAACGCTCCACTCTGAAATACACAATGATTAAATCAACTTTATCAACACGGTCAAAACAATGACAACTCGCCGTTTTCTTTAGTTTTTCATGATACACGTGTACTCATTACTGTGGAATCGTGCAAACTCTCCACAACTCTCCACAACTAGTTCACCAACAGCAATCTCCAACCCAACAAACATACCGACCACCATAACCATACAAAACCCACACACTCGAGTTTGTACACAGCATATAAAACATACACACATAGCCGTGTGTACATATTTAAATAATGCAATTAAAAATACATAACTCGCTTCATTTCTAGGATACTGAATTATGTATACATTTGCAACGTCCATCACTCAACAACAACTGATTCTTTATAGCAGCCATCCAACCAATTCACCCACCGACTACCATGGCAACTCCAATTCACCCACCGACTACCATGGCAACTCCAATTCACCCACCGACTACCATGGCAACTCCAATTCACCCACCGACTACCATGGCAACTCCAATTAGTACAATACCGTATAAAATACCAAAGTTTGACGGAGCATAAGATTATGCTTATGACTGGCCGATTAGTGCGGTGTCCAGCATGCTGGCTTCTTGCAAACCAAGATTGAAGCCTGGGACCAGGAAGTATGAGAGATGGTACGGTGGTTGCAAAATAGGACACGTGGGTTTTCTCTGGGCATTCTAGCTTCCTCCCACGTTTGCAATATGTATATCTTTATTAAAGTAATGCGACTCACTTCATATCTAGTTTTGAGAACTGTAAATGGCAGCATGGTGACCACGGCAACAGATCTCGCACTTCCTCCGATTAGCATCGACTCCAATGGACTCGTTGCATGGTCAAATTTACCTTTGAGGTAATGGATCATGGAAAAATAGATTCCAATTCCTGGTACACATCGAGAGATAGACTGTAAAACATGGTACACATTGAGAGATAGACTGTAAAACATGGTACACATGGAGAGATAGACTTAAAACATGGTACACATTGAGAGATAGATAGACTGTACTTATACATTATTAACATATCAAAAACTGCAAACTTTGCAATCGCAATTTAATCAAGAAGACAACCATGCCCATGATTACTTTATAAAATGTTGAACAATGCAACCTAGTTTAAATTAAAATGTTAGCAAATGAATTGTCATCAAGGACCTTGAGTAGAATACGTGTAGATTATAACTTACATGATAAAGTAGAATACATATTTTTGACCAAACTTTGTTTTTATGATCTTTTGGAATTTTTCGCCAGATTTTTTCAGATAAAAGGAAATAATTTAATGTTGTAAGGCAACCTACCGAAATAAATATTATCAAGGATCTTGGGGGAGATTAATACTTTTTACTTACATGTATAAATATTATTTAGTTCAACTTATAATCACTCTCATTGGCGCGGATGAAAGCATTCATACACGGTCATTTGTGTGGGAGGACTCTGAGAAAAACCGATCTGGCGACCACCGTACCATCTCGCATACTTCCCGGTCCGAGGATCGAACCTGGGTTGCATTGGTGAGAAGCAAGTGCGCTAATCGGACAGCCTATAAATATTAGTTATACCGGTAAAGTACAGTACATAATTATGACCAGGCACTGTTTACAATGTATGTGGCATTTAGGAATTTTTGGCACTGTGTGTGATCACTTTTTGGCACCGTGTATTGTGTGCTCACTTTTCCTCAATTTTATTTAACAATAACAGCTATGACAAAGCTTGTGTCACTCAGTACTTACATGTACATAACAAAATTACGGTGAAATGATGGAGACGTATTTAAGAATAGCTACATATCCATGTTCGTATGTATGTATGTATGGGCGTGTCCATATTACATTTGTACATCAGGGCCTGTCGATTTGCAGAGGGGACAAGTCTGGGGCATGGCTGTTATATATATATATATGTATGTATATTTACACGAGCAGTGTGTACGTATGGACCTGTTTCTAATATCGCCTTCCGCTATGCAGTGGGGATAATTAATTAACTGGCAGCTGCATACATGTATAAATAAATTATAACTGCTGTGCTAGCCATTGCAAGGAAACCTAGACACAATGTACAACTGATACGACAGATACTTACTGGTACGAGACCTCTCCAAAGGCCAACAATTTTATCTTGCTGAACTACAGCTGTAACGATGGTTATCATGCCGGCTGGTCGGGCACTGAAATTGAACAATTTTGTCAAAAACAAATTATTATACATTAATTATTAAGAGCAATTATATGTTCAAAGTTAATACACGTCAGTTTGCTCCATGCAATGTACATGAATGTTACAGGTAATATAGCAGGGTTCATTCTAGGTCAGAAGTGAGGAAGCGCGTCATCGCTTCCTTAAATGGTGTTCTTTAATATACTTCTGCAAAATAGGGATAAAATGCACAGTACAACCATTAAATACAACATTGAATAGACCGAGTGCTTTATAATGGGCCAGTGTATCTTTAATACTGGACACAATTTTGTTTGAAAACTGTAAAAAAAATTTAGGGAGAAGTGGGGCCCCCAGAGGGCGAAGTCAGGGTCCCTAGGGCGACAATTTCGCCCACCCCTCTAAACTGATCCCTGATATACATGAACAGGAAATTCACCAATTGTACTTGAAAGCATTGAATTATCATCTGCCGATATTAAAACTCAATCAATTATTCTGGTACTCACCCATTTACACTAATTGAAGTCTGGACTCGGGTTTTCACCAGGTCTAATGGTTGGAATAACAGGGTTGAACACGTTCCACTAATGGAACCAGCAAGGAATGATTTCACCACCGGCGACTGAAAAAACATACAAGCTATGTCAGGTTTTCAATCTAAATTCAATCTGATGGACAGCATAATATATACACATGTACATAGCCTGGGTTCCGGTCTGTCAACTTTTCACTAAATTATTTCTGGCAAAATGACGTAATGAATTAATTTTCCAACGATTTGAGTTAACAATTAAGCACACAGTAATGCTATTTAATGTCTAGCTAAAATAAAATGAATGCATTCGCATGTAATCACTAATCACAGTCGCCAAGTAATTAAAATATGTAGATTGGTGGAACCTATGCCAGCGTATTTATCCATTTACATCTGTATTAAAAATGTTTATATAGTTCTGGGCTAATTTCGCTGACAGAGCTGAAGCATGGTTCAATAGCATTCCGTTGAGCTGTTGAGTGTATCGGTAGCCTGATGCAACTGTCACAGCAGACGAATATAAACAAACAAATCATTGGGAGAATATTTCCACCGAAACTGATATGGTGTCTGAGCACTTCAAGTAGCTATCCGAATTTTAAAAATCCACACCTAACCTGAAACATAGTTTCTATACCATTTCTGAATAACACGATATGATGCTATCTTTTTTTACGTTATTTATCGTCGCTACCAGTTGCCCATATGAGCGACGCCTCCTAAAGATATTAGTCATTGTAGATGTTTGTTTATATGTTTTAGAGTCTCCTCTAGTTCTTTTACGTAAAGCACCGACACGAACACGAGACCTCGGTTTAACGTCCCATCTGAAAGACTTAATTTTATTAGGGTCAGCCGGGGATTGAACCCGTGGTCCCTGGATTACCAGTGTGTTACCACTGGACTACAGATCCGTCTGTTGCTACCTCCGATTATTTTTTAATGTGTTGGTGACAAACTGACACTGCTTAATTCCCTGTGAAGTGTGGATACTGCAACACCTTAAGAATAATGAAGTGGACACTGTAAGTACATATATGAGCCAAATTGTCGATCGACCAGTATTGACCGCCGGCCTGGTCAATACTCTTATTGACCGGTCGATTGCCAACGTTGATTCAATGTTAGTATTGTTACTTATCTTATCAAAATAAGATATTCAACAACTATTCAACAAGTTCTGGTCATTAATTTTTGGAAAGTTGTTTTCACGACTTGGCCACCAATGTTGTCCATTTATGATTATCTCGATATATGGTCCGAACTGAATGTTGATTGTTGAACAGTAAGAAGTTGAAGCATCGGTCACTGATTGTTGAACAGTAAGAAGTTGAAGCATCGGTCACTGATTGTTGAACAGTAAGAAGTTGAAGCATCGGTCACTGATTGTTGAACAGTAAGAAGTTGAAGCATCGGTCACTGATTGTTGAACAGTAAGAAGTTGAAGCATCGGTCACTGATTGTTGAACAGTAAGAAGTTGAAGCATCGGTCACTGATTGTTGAACAGTAAGAAGTTGAAGCATCGGTCACTAACAAAAAAACACAGATTGTTGAACAGTAAGAAGTTGAAGCATCGGTCACTGATTGTTGAACAGTAAGAAGTTGAAGCATCGGTCACCGATTGTTGAACAGTAAGAAGTTGAAGCATCGGTCACTGATTGTTGAACAGTAAGAAGTTGAAGCATCGGTCACTGATTGTTGAACAGTAAGAAGTTGAAGCATCGGTCACCGATTGTTGAACAGTAAGAAGTTGAAGCATCGGTCACTGATTGTTGAACAGTAAGAAGTTGAAGCATCGGTCACCGATTGTTGAACAGTAAGAAGTTGAAGCATCGGTCACTGATTGTTGAACAGTAAGAAGTTGAAGCATCGGTCACCGATTGTTGAACAGTAAGAAGTTGAAGCATCGGTCACTGATTGTTGAACAGTAAGAAGTTGAAGCATCGGTCACCGATTGTTGAACAGTAAGAAGTTGAAGCATCGGTCACTGATTGTTGAACAGTAAGAAGTTGAAGCATCGGTCACCGATTGTTGAACAGTAAGAAGTTGAAGCATCGGTCACTGATTGTTGAACAGTAAGAAGTTGAAGCATTGGTCACCGATTGTTGAACAGTAAGAAGTTGAAGCATCGGTCACTGATTGTTGAACAGTAAGAAGTTGAAGCATCGGTCACTGATTGTTGAACAGTAAGAAGTTGAAGCATCGGTCACTGATTGTTGAACAGTAAGAAGTTGAAGCATTGGTCACCGATTGTTGAACAGTAAGAAGTTGAAGCATCGGTCACTGATTGTTGAACAGTAAGAAGTTGAAGCATTGGTCACTGATTGTTGAACAGTAAGAAGTTGAAGCATCGGTCACTGATTGTTGAACAGTAAGAAGTTGAAGCATCGGTCACTATCCGACCACCGTAATTCCCAGATATAATCGGGATCCGTATAACTTCAACTAGAAATTTTACGAGCGAAATATATGTAACGATTAGTCCAACTATATAAACTTGAATAATGTGACATTTTACTATATAGGTCGAAATAACAGAAGAAAAAAATGTTTGTAGAATACTAGAGGTCCTACATATAGGACTAGGCCTACAGTAGACCAACACGGACGGATCTGTAGTCCAGTGGTAACACGCTGGACTGGTAATCCAGGGATCGCATGTTCGATTCCCCGTCCGACACTAATTAATAGGGTGGTGGAACCTATGCTCGGCGTAAATCTCAAGTCGTGAAACAACTTTCCAAACACTCTTGTTGACAGTTTTAGCTTCATCACATGGCCTTGCTGCTCAATACAACATCGCAACGATGTTGGTTGGCACCCGTTTAAATTGGATAGCCAGCCACCTGAAATGCTCATAAACCGCACATTTCGGTGGAAAAAAAGTTCCCAACAAGTTGTCTGTTTATATTCGGCTACTGAACCAGTCGGGCGACAGTTGCATTAGGCTACTGGTACGCACAACAGACCGTTATTGAACCATGCTTCACCTCTGTCAACGAAAATAGGTTAAACTATTTAAATATTTAAAATACGGATGTAAATGGAAAAAGTACGTCGAGCATATGAATACGCCGAGCATAGGTTCCACCACTCTATTCGTCTGCTGGACCAGTCACGTGACAGTTGCATCATCCTAGCAATACATGCAATGGAATGCTATTGGGTCATGCTTCAATGTCAGCGGGTGTCGGAGGTTTCGTCAACCCTGGAGGTTTCGTCAACGATGCTATTTGATGTGAAATTAATTGATTTAACTAGATCTATGTGTTATATTTTCATTTTTATGTGATTTTTATGTATATTTGTTGTAGATGGCCGACAGTCCCAGTGTAGAAATCTTCCGGTAGATCCGCTGATTCCAGTGGAATATATATCTTTACTTGGCTTTGGCATGCGACATGCATCTCGAAAAAAAGGGCTTACCAGTTACATTGTACGCTTGCAAGTTTCAATTATTGTTGCTTAATCGCCTATTTATCGAAACCTCTCACATAATCACATCGTTGACGAAACCTCTTAACAATTTCCCTCTATATTGCCTTGTTGACGAAACCTCCAGTTGACGAAACCTCCTGCATTCATGTCAGCTAATTTAGACTAGAAATATGGATGAAAATACGTAACGTAAAACACACACACTAAACCGACACTCATCACAATACTTACTGTAAAGAATGAAGATTCCATTTTGTTGTTGAATATGTTCACGATAAGTAAAATTGGAATGTAGACAGTAATATATAGAGATCGTCCGTCCGTCAAACGGGCAGGGGCACCTGCCCCTGAAACGCCTGTTTAAAACATGGTACAGTCCAAAATAAAGTGAAAACACCACAGCTCTTGCCGCGTGCTTCCTAGCCGATTGCCTGGCTTATCAAAAATGCACCCTATTGACTTGAGAATGAAACACTGAAATGGCTCAGCTGAAAAGCTGGCCAATATTTAAAACAAAATCCAATTTACGTCTGCTCTCTTTGGGTTTTCAACGTGTTATGATGATGCAAGCAACGCACTGGGCAAACAACCAATCAAATCTGGATATTGCTGGATCAAACCGGAGAGTTTATATATAGCATGTTTACAAGGACATTGAACGAGTTTCAACATCAGATTGTGCAGTGTGGACTGGATTAGAATGACGAAACCTATCCAACATGTACTGGTCTCATGAAGCATATAGACCTCTATAATATCGTTGTACGGTATCTGTGACGTTTAAAGTCACTATTATGAGGGGTTTTTTTCTTCCATTTGAAAAATAATAGATAAACACATGGTAATTTCACAAAAACAGGTTCGTTTGTCGACATATTTCCCCAAATTCTACTGTTTATCGTAATCATGTATTATCACAATATCTAATCTTCTCCGCTCCGTGTGCAGCACATTCTAATTAAATGCATAGTAGGGCTTTAAAGATAAAACATGCTGCATCATCGCGAATAGACGATTTTAGCCCCAGAGTACCAACTCTCGACCGGTACCGTCTCTCGACTAATTTTCGTAACCCACATGTCTTCGAATTTGCTTTGCGAATGGCGTCATCGCTGTCATTGTCAGGTAGAAAGTTCTGCCAAACAGGAAAATGAACAAAAACAGATCTACACAATACTCCCAACACCCAGATGTGAGTATGACAGAGAGGCGCTTGTCAGGGACAGTGGTTAAAAATCTCAATTAATGAGATAGAGAGTGTTAAAAAGAACTACATAGCCTACTAAGGTTAAAAAACAGACATCATGTTACATGAGTGATACCGTGGCCAGCCGCTCAGCAAACATGGTTAAGCTGGGGCTGGACTGTACATAGTAGGGGAGGCCATTCCAGAGACGTATTGTTCGAGGGGAAAAGAGTTTAAATATGGTACTGGGTTCGGGACTGAGGAATTAAGTAGTTCAGGTATGTGTTGTGGTCGGCGCATACCAAATTATATTTGATTTTATATAGGTATCTTACTGGTGATAGTATGCGTCGATATTCGGAGTTAATCATTTTTGTTACACTGCTTGTATAGTTATAGTCATTGCAGACATAGCGTGTGGCTGATCTTTGCACTCTTTCTGCTTTATAGGTGAGAGAGTTGTGCCAGGGTTGCCAGACGGTTGAGCAATACTCGAGTTGAGGACAAAAGAAGATAAAACATGCTGCGTCATCGCGAATAGACGATTTTAAAAGCCACAGAGTACCAACTCTCGACCGGTACCGTCTATCGACTAATTTTCGTACATTTGTGTTATAAGCTTTTTCTTTGACCTTCTTGTTATTGGTCTTTACATTCCTTTTGATGAATCTAAGCGAATTAGTAGCTTTGGAGGAGATGTTGTTTATGTGGGTAGACCAGTTTAAATCTTTACTAATGGTAACACCTAGATATTTTGCAGCATCGTTTGATTTTAGTACCATGTTATGAAGTGTGTAAGAGAAAATAAGTGGTTTTCTTTTGCGAGTTATTCTCAGCACCTCACACTTGTCCGGAACGAACTCCATGCACCAGTCCCATTCCCACTGTTCAAGAGCATTCGGGTCACTTTGGAGGATTTGTGCATCAGAGGAGGATTTTACTGTGAGATACATGTACACTATGGTGTCATCTGCGAACATCTAGCTTTACTCTTGATGGAGTTGGGGAGGTCATTAATGTAGGCTAGAAAAAGGCAAGGGCCTAAGACAGAACCTTGCGGGACCCCAGACATGAAATACTTCGAAAATACAAATGTATGTTTTCAAATGTTGATGTTTTCAAGTTATCAAGTGTCATTCACGTGCATAACGAACTATTTGTTTGTTTTTGTATCGGAAGCTTTACTGTGTAATGTCGCACGTCAGTTGTGTGAAAATGCAGGAAAACAAATTTTTGGACATGTTGAATTAGCATACATGTGCTTAATCAAATTTTATTGCAAATCAATAGTAAATATGTCATACACATAAAGTACAAACATGGCATGAACATACAAATGGTTTGGGTCACAAGTTTTAACAACATTAGTCAACGGCCCGCACCGGTGTATAAAGTTATGTAAGCATGTTTTATTCAATCTATTTAATCAAATCAAACGTTGTATAGAAGATGCATCTAATCAAAATAAAACCAAAATAAACGTATATCTGTGTGGTGGGATATTTACAATATACAGTGGTCCACGTGTCAAATCGGTCATACAGTAGTTGTATATATCTCGACGCAATATCTTATTAATCAACTAATTAACCAATCAACGCTATTAAACCCACGTGTAAAATGGACTATACAGTAGTTGTGTATATATCGGGGTGATGAGATTAAAATATCTAAGGGGTGATATATACTACCCAAAGTGTGTTAAGCACCACGAATATTTAAGTACATAGTTTATGTATAGTTGCACTATTTAAGTACATAGTTTATGTTATAGTTGCACTATTTAAGTACATAGTTTATGTTATAGTTGCACTATTTAAGTACATAGTTTATGTTATAGTTGCACTATTTAAGTACATAGTTTATGTTATAGTTGCACTATTTAAGTACATAGTTTATGTTATAGTTGCACTATTTAAGTACATAGTTTATGTTATAGTTGCACTATTTAAGTACATAGTTTATGTTATAGTTGCACTATTTAAGTACATAGTTTATGTTATAGTTGCACTATTTAAGTACATAGTTTATGTTATAGTTACAATATTTAAAGCAGCATTACATCGTAATAAAGGATGTTTTGGGTAACATATAAATACTAATGTGTGTGTGTGTGCGTGCGTGCGTGCGTGCGTGCGTGCGTACGTGCGTGCGTGCGTGCGTGTGCGTCTAATGTTGAACCCCTCGCGGGGATGTAGAAATGTCCCGAAATGACTTAGCTAACAGAGGTATGAATCAACATATCAAGTAATTTAATTAAAAAAGACAACGTGGAACAAATGGGGTCGATGTATTCCGAATGTAAACAAGTGACGACGGTGCGTTCCGGTTGTAAACAAGTGCGTGACCGATCGACTCGGAAAGTCCTACTTTCGGTTTCGAGTTTGTTTTATCGCAAAAAAACACTGTTTACCAAATGAACATTATAAGCATACAGAGTATAATATTAGAATGTGTAGCAGCATTGCTACCCATACGTAATAATTGAATTTTTCAAATATATTTTATTTCATACGATGTAATGCTGCTTTAAGTACATAGTTTATGTTATAGTTGCAATATTCTTATGACTTGTTTTATGCATTTCAGTTAGTGATTTCTTTAATGGGTTAGACAAACGTGTTCACGTTCTTACTGTATTTACATGGTTTTTAGAATTTGGGGTACCATTAAAAATAGAGATTTTGATCAAATGTGTAATTTTCTAAAATTTGCACAACATCTAACGATGCAAGCTGATATAGGATTACTATCGAGTATGTGATCCGTTGCTGTCAATGGTAGCTTGACATCGTCTCCCCATGCTCCCGTTGCTGTCAATGGCAGCTCGACATCGTCTCCTCGTGCTCCCGTTGCTGTCAATGGCAGCTTGACATCGTCTCCTCATGCTCCCGTTGCTGTCAATGGCAGCTCGACATCGTCTCCTCATGCTCCCGTTGCTGTCAATGGTAGCTTGACATCGTCTCCTCATGCTCCCGTTGCTGTCAATGGCAGCTCGACATCGTCTCCTCATGCTCCCGTTGCTGTCAATGGCAGCTCGACATCGTCTCCTCATGCTCCCGTTGCTGACAATGGCAGCTTGGCATCGTCTCCTCATACTCCCGTTGCTGACAATGGCAGCTTGGCATCGTCTCCTCGTGCTCCCGTTGCTGTCAATGGCAGCTCGACATCGTCTCCTCGTGCTCCCGTTGCTGTCAATGGCAGCTCGACATCGTCTCCTCATGCTCCCGTTGCTGACAATGGCAGCTTGGCATCGTCTCCTCATGCTCCCGTTGCTGACAATGGCAGCTCGACATCGTCTCCTCATGCTCACTACACGGTTCCTGATTATCCTTCGTGGAATGTTGTTCCATTCTTGGACAAGCATAGCACCAAGCTCCTGGGTATTTGGTTGGACCTGACGGGTTGGAATTAGAACCTGCAACTTTATTCCACATATATGTTATGGGATTGAGGTCAGAGGATCTGGCTGGCCAGTCCAGACGTGCAATACGCTCTCTGTGCAGGTACTCTTGCACAACATGGGGCTTATGGGTACGGGCATTATCGTCCATTAGAATAAACCCATCACATACTGCACCAGCATACAATCTCATATGGGTAACCAGAACCTCATCTCGATACCGCAGTGAAGGACCACGAGGTATGCACGTCCATTACAGCTGATTCCACCCATACCATCATAGAGCCGCCTCCATAGCGGTCATGTTCAGCAATGTTGGCTGCATGGAATCTTTCCCACTGGCCTTCGCCATACCATAGCACGCCTGTCTAGGCAGTACATGGACTCATCTGTAAAGAGGACAGGTCGCCATTCCTTTCTGGTCCAACCAAAACGGTCCACGTCCCACTCATACCGTAGCCGACAGTGGTTCCGGGAAAGCTGAATGCGTGTACACGCTCTTCTAGACCGAATACCACTTTCGTGCAACCTTGTGTGGATGGTTTGCATGGATACAGTAATCCCAGATGCATTCTGAAGGTCGGTGCGAAGCTGGGCTGCTGTCGCAAAACGGTTTCTACAAGCTTGTATGATGTCGGGTACATGCATGCAGTGCACCATGTCACCAATACATCACTGTACTGAGCCAGATTCAACAAAAATATCACACATACATCTCATGCAAACTTTACTGTGTGAAATAGTTGGTGCTTAGCAAACTTTGAGTAGTGTATTAACTATGGTTGATAATTTGGTGGATAAGATTACTAATTAGTATAACCATAACAGTCCGAGATTTATGTCTCTCAATACTTTAATTATTACTAAAATTGTTTACTTTACCTTTAACACAAACACATACATTTGCATGTGACAGATCTTCCTATATGAGGGTCACAAGTTATACAAGTTATACTATGTACAAGTCTGATAATAAAATGTTGTTCTGTTCTGTTCTGTTCTATAATAATAATAAGTCCAATCGTGTTGATGGGGAAATATATTTCATGAGGATTCGATGTGTAAGGAGGTCATGCAGTAGGGTGTCCTACAATACATAAAAAACTATATCAAAGCAAAGAAAACAGAAACACATGCATACAATTATCTTAAAGCAAGCAAATAATAATTGCAACTCAATAAAACGACTGCAGATTAATAACCGTAGCTGATAAAACGAGAAAAGGGAATTTTAACTAACCATTTAAATTAAATTGGACATATGAGATGGGAGAATGGGAGATGGGACAACCTGAGATGCTACATGTGGCACTGTAGACAATAAACATATAAGTAAATCGTTTGATCTAATCTAAAATGAATGCTGGATAAAACATGATGTTTTCTCCAATAGGTCTCCACTCAATGAGAAATGGAAACCTTTGTTTTCGTACGGGTTAAGATCGCTCAGAATATGAAATCATTGTCAGAATGTTTCCAAATGTGGTCAGTTAACGCATTTTAGGATTAACAGTTCATAAATACGTGCTCTGTTTGTGTTTTACGTTTATTTATCGTCGCTACCGGTTGCCAATATGAGCGATGCCTCCTGAAGATATTAGTCATTTTAGATTTTTGGAGGATAGTGCAGCGATACAGACATAGGCCCATTCCAGAGCCTCCTCTGGTTCTTTTAAAGCACCGACTCGAGACCTCGGTTTAACGTCCCATTTGAAAGACTGTTAATTTTATTAGAGTCAGACGGGGGATCGAATCTGCGATGCCTGGATTACCAGTCCAGTGTGTTACCACTGGACTACAGATCCGTCTGTAAATACGTGCTTTATGCTCCTACCAGTTTTCATACTGGTTTAGTTTCCCCCGAGGCATGGTTATCTGTAACACAACAACTATCCAATTATGCTACGGCTATATGTAGAGTGTCCGTTACATACTACTCGATTAAACATGTGCACAACTTCTCGCATGTCATAACTGGAACAGTGGTCGGATATTTGCGGGGTTACCACTGTATTTTTTGATAGATGTAAATAAACCGTTTTCAGTTCAATTCTACGGAGGTATGATTAGAGTTTGTCTTCTGATAATAAATAGTTTCGTAGACTGAACACAATTAAGTTTGAATCTCCTCGCTGGAACAAGTATTTCTAAAAATGTCCGTCTGCAATGTTATAACCGGAAGCTGAGATCATACACATACCGGGATTGATTGCAGTAATCTGGGGGGGGGGAGTATTAAATATAGTCGAGAATTGGTAACGGTCGAGAACTGGTACCCTGAGCTATCATTTTATGTTGTAATATCACTCGCTCAAATGCATACATGAGACGGCGGCTTAAAATAATCTTATTTAGTTAGTTTGGAAATATATTATCTCTAGTTATTTTCTCCATTGATATATCCGAAAATAAATTCTTATCTTTTCGAAACTATACTACATTCTACCCCCCCCCCCCCCCCCCACCCAATAACAATGAAACACTAGTACGTGTATAGCTGGTTGGTTTACTATTTTCGAGACGTTCAAAATTATACAAGCATGTCATGATACATACAAATTATACAACATGTATATAAATTATACAAACATGAATATGAATGATGTCATAGGCCTACTGTTTAGTATGTACTATTTCATATGTGCACTGTACTATTTCTTGTAGGTTCAAATCTATCTAAATATAACCATCTTGTATTCAATGATGCGTTATATCTATGTTTTTACAAACTTATAATGTATAACACGCATCTTGTACATGTATTTATAAATCAAGCAGCCGACATACGTTCCGTATACTTATAAATCTAGTATTCTAAACAACATTATATATCTATATTTCCTATATATAACATTGTACTAAACCAGATGCACTATATGTAACATTGTACTGCACTATATATAACATTGTACTGCACTATATATAACATTGTACTAAACCAGATGCACTATATATAACATTGTACTGCACTATATATAACATTGTACTAAACCAGATGCACTATATATAACATTGTACTAAACCAGATGCACTATATATAACATTGTACTAAACCAGATGCACTATATATACCATTGTACTGCACTATATATAACATTGTACTAAACCAGATACACTATATAAACCATTGTACTGCACTATATATAACATTGTACTGCACTATATATAACATTGTATTAAACCAGATGCACTATATATAACATTGTACTAAACCAGATGCACTATATGTAACATTGTACTGCACTATATATAACATTGTACTGCACTATATATAACATTGTACTGCACTATATATAACATTGTACTGCACTATATATAACATTGTACTGCACTATATGTAACATTGTACTAAACCAGATGCACTATATATAACATTGTACTAAACCAGATGCACTATATATAACATTGTACTAAACCAGATGCACTATATATAACATTGTACTAAACCAGATGCATGAATATATAACAGTACTAAACCAGATGCACTATATATAACATTGTACTAAACCAGATGCACTATATATAACAGTACTAAACCAGATGCACTATATATAACATTGTACTAAACCAGATGCACTATATATAACATTGTACTAAACCAGTGGAATTATATATAACATTGTACTAAACCAGATGCACTATATATAACATTGTACTAAACCAGATGCACTATATATAACATTGTACTAAACCAGATGCACTATATATAACATTGTACTGAACCAGATGCACTATATATACCATTGTACTGCACTATATATAACATTGTACTAAACCAGATGCACTATATATAACAGTGTACTAAACCAGATGCACTATATATAACATTGTACTAAACCAGATGCACTATATATAACATTGTACTATACCAGATGCACTATATGTAACATTGTACTGCACTATATATAACATTGTACTAAACCAGATGCACTATATATAACATTGTACTGAACAAGATGCACTATATATAACAGTACTAAACCAGATGCACTATATATAACATTGTACTAAACCAGATGCACTATATGTAACATTGTATTAAACCAGATGCACTATATATAACATTGTATTAAACCAGATGCACTATATATAACATTGTACTAAACCAGATGCACTATATGTAACATTGTATTAAACCAGATGCACTATATATAACATTGTACTAAACCAGATGCACTATATATAACATTGTACTAAACCAGATGCACTATATATAACATTGTACTAAACCAGATGCACTATATATAACATTGTACTAAACCAGATGCACTATATATAACATTGTACTAAACCAGATGCAC
The DNA here is from genome assembly GCA_014843695.1 of Archivesica marissinica. Lineage (NCBI taxonomy): Eukaryota > Metazoa > Mollusca > Bivalvia > Venerida > Vesicomyidae > Archivesica > Archivesica marissinica. The sequence continues at coordinate 5,916,522 of CM026390.1, read as the reverse complement.
TATATATAACATTGTACTAAACCAGATGCACTATATATACCATTGTACTGCACTATATATAACATTGTACTAAACCAGATACACTATATATACCATTGTACTGCACTATATATAACATTGTACTGCACTATATATAACATTGTATTAAACCAGATGCACTATATATAACATTGTACTAAACCAGATGCACTATATATAACATTGTACTGCACTATATATAACATTGTACTGCACTATATATAACATTGTACTGCACTATATATAACATTGTACTGCACTATATATAACATTGTACTGCACTATATGTAACATTGTACTAAACCAGATGCACTATATATAACATTGTACTAAACCAGATGCACTATATATAACATTGTACTAAACCAGATGCACTATATATAACATTGTACTAAACCAGATGCACTATATATAACATTGTACTAAACCAGATGCACTATATATAACATTGTACTAAACCAGATGCACTATATATAACAGTACTAAACCAGATGCACTATATATAACATTGTACTAAACCAGATGCACTATATATAACAGTACTAAACCAGATGCACTATATATAACATTGTACTAAACCAGATGCACTATATATAACATTGTACTAAACCAGATGCACTATATATAACATTGTACTAAACCAGATGCACTATATATAACATTGTACTAAACCAGATGCACTATATATAACATTGTACTAAACCAGATGCACTATATATAACATTGTACTAAACCAGATGCACTATATATAACATTGTACTAAACCAGATGCACTATATATAACATTGTACTAAACCAGATGCACTATATATAACATTGTACTAAACCAGATGCACTATATATAACATTGTACTAAACCAGATGCACTATATATAACATTGTACTGCACTATATATAACATTGTACTAAACCAGATGCACTATATATAACATTGTACTAAACCAGATGCACTATATATAACATTGTACTAAACCAGATGCACTATATATAACATTGTACTAAACCAGATGCACTATATATAACATTGTACTAAACCAGATGCACTATATATAACATTGTACTAAACCAGATGCACTATATATAACATTGTACTAAACCAGATGCACTATATATAACATTGTACAAACCAGATGCACTATATATAACATTGTACTGCACTATATATAACATTGTACTAAACCAGATGCACTATATATAACATTGTACTAAACCAGATGCACTATATATAACATTGTACTAAACCAGATGCACTATATATAACATTGTACTAAACCAGATGCACTATATATAACATTGTACTAAACCAGATGCACTATATATAACATTGTAATGCACTATATATAACATTGTACTAAACAAGATGCACTATATATAACATTGTACTAAACCAGATGCACTATATATAACATTGTACTAAACCAGATGCACTATATGTAACATTGTACTGCACTATATATAACATTGTACTAAACCAGATGCACTATATATAACATTGTACTGAACCAGATGCACTATATATAACAGTACTAAACCAGATGCACTATATATAACATTGTACTAAGCCAGATGCACTATATATAACATTGTACTAAACCAGATGCATTATATATAACAGTACTAAACCAGATGCACTATATATAACAGTACTAAACCAGATGCACTATATATAACATTGTACTGAACCAGATGCACTATATATAACAGTACTAAACCAGATGCACTATATAAAACATTGTACTAAACCAGATGCACTATATATAACATTGTACTAAACCAGATGCACTATATATAACATTGTACTAAACCAGATGCACTATATATAACATTGTATTAAACCAGATGCACTATATATAACATTGTATTAAACCAGATGAACTATATATAACATTGTACTAAACCAGATGCACTATATATAACATTGTACTAAACCAGATGCACTATATATAACATTGTACTAAACCAGATGCACTATATATACATGATGCAAACTTTCGTCTATTGAAAAATTTACTGAACCAAACTAACTTATGCGTCTTGTTGGCTCTAGTAGTAAACCTCGAATGATTTCTCCACAATTTACCGCCAGGAACCTCCCGTGCGTAATCTACCACAAAGACCCGTATCGTCACGAAAAGAAATGCAATTAGTGCTAGTGAAGTCAAGTCAAGTATCTTTTATTCTCTCATTTCATGACATTCATGAATACATGAGGTATTATAGTCAATACAATACACGAGGCTCATAATATTACTAACATAATTATACGTAATATATAAATAGTATAACAATGATCAACGACTATTGTTCAATGTTGAATATTATATCTCCACTGCAAGCATGTACACGTTAGCTAAACATGCCGGGTCGTCAACATTTTACGCTACATAATAATTTGTGTACCATTATTTTCATATATTACGCTCGCACACATGGTTCCCCGGAGGCTCGCACACATGGTTCCCCGGAGGCTCGCACACATGGTTCCCCGGAGGCTCGCACACATGGTTCGCCGGAGGCCAGGGGAAATAAGCCCATTCATCATCTTTTCATATGATGTAACTGTTCTATATCTAAACAAACTAAAGTACAAGTCGAAATTGTAACTGTTCTATATCTAAACAAACTAAAGTACAAGTCGAAATTGTAACTGTTCTATATCTAAACAAACTACAAAGTACAAGTCGAAATTGTAACTGTTCTATATCTAAACAAACTAAAGTACAAGTCGAAATTGTAACTGTTCTATATCTAAACAAACTACAAAGTACAAGTCGAAATTGTAACTGTTCTATATCTAAACAAACTACAAAGTACAAGTCGAAATTGTAACTGTTCTATATCTAAACAAACTACAAAGTACAAGTCGAAATTGTAACTGTTCTATATCTAAACAAACTACAAAGTACAAGTCGAAATTGTAACTGTTCTATATCTAAACAAACTACAAGTACAAGTCGAAATTGTAACTGTTCTATATCTAAACAAACTAAAGTACAAGTCGAAATTGTAACTGTTCTATATCTAAACAAACTAAAGTACAAGTCGAAATTGTAACTGTTCTATATCTAAACAAACTACAAAGTACAAGTCGAAATTGTAACTGTTCTATATCTAAACAAACTAAAGTACAAGTCGAAATTGTAACTGTTCTATATCTAAACAAACTACAAAGTACAAGTCGAAATTGTAACTGTTCTATATCTAAACAAACTAAAGTACAAGTCGAAATTGTAACTGTTCTATATCTAAACAAACTACAAGTACAAGTCGAAATTGTAACTTCTATATCTAAACAAACTAAAGTACAAGTCGAAATTGTAACTGTTCTATATCTAAACAAACTAAAGTACAAGTCGAAATTGTAACTGTTCTATATCTAAACAAACTAAAGTACAAGTCGAAATTGTAACTGTTCTATATCTAAACAAACTAAAGTACAAGTCGAAATTGTAACTGTTCTATATCTAAACAAACTACAAAGTACAAGTCGAAATTGTAACTTCTATATCTAAACAAACTAAAGTACAAGTCGAAATTGTAACTGTTCTATATCTAAACAAACTACAAAGTACAAGTCGAAATTGTAACTTCTATATCTAAACAAACTAAAGTACAAGTCGAAATTGTAACTGTTCTATATCTAAACAAACTACAAAGTACAAGTCGAAATTGTAACTTCTATATCTAAACAAACTAAAGTACAAGTCGAAATTGTAACTGTTCTATATCTAAACAAACTAAAGTACAAGTCGAAATTGTAACTGTTCTATATCTAAACAAACTACAAAGTACAAGTCGAAATTCTATATCTAAACAAACTAAAGTACAAGTCGAAATTGTAACTGTTCTATATCTAAACAAACTACAAAGTACAAGTCGAAATTGTAACTGTTCTATATCTAAACAAACTAAAGTACAAGTCGAAATTGTAACTGTTCTATATCTAAACAAACTAAAGTACGTAAATATATGTGAGAGTACGTGAGTCACATATACGTGAGAGTACGTGAGTCACATATACGTGAGAGTACGTGAGTCACATACACGTGCGAGTACATGAGTCACATATACGTGAGAGTACGTGAGTCACATATACGTGAGAGTACGTGAGAGTACGTGAGTCACATATACATGAAAGTACGTGAGTCTGAGAGTACGTGAGTCACATATACGTGAGAGTACGTGAGTCACATATACGTGAGAGTACATGAGTCACATATACGTGAGAGTACGTGAGTCACATATACGTGAGAGTACGTGCGTCACATATACGTGAGAGTATATGAGTCACATATACTGAGAGTACATGCGTCACATATACGTGTGAGTACGTGAGTCACATATACGTGAGAGTACGTGAGTCACATATACGTGAGAGTACGTGAGTCACATATACGTGAGAGTACATGAGTGACATATACGTGAGAGTACATGAGTCACATATACGTGAGAGTACGTGAGTCACATATATGTGAGAGTACGTGAGTCACATATACATGAGAGTACACGAGTCACATATACGTGAGAGTACATGAGTCACATATATGTGAGAGTACGTGAGTCACATATACGTGAGAGTACACGAGTCACATATACATGAGAGTACACGAGTCACATATACGTGAGAGTACATGAGTCACATATATGTGAGAGTACGTGAGTCACATATACGTGAGAGTACATAAGTCACATATACGTGAGAGACCATGAGTCACATATACGTGTGAGTACGTGAGTCACATATACGTGAGAGTACACGAGTCACATATACGTGAGAGTACACGAGTCACATATACGTGAGAGTACGTGAGTCACATATACGTGATAGTACGTGAGTCACATATACGTGAGAGTACGTGAGTCACATATACAGAGTTACATATACGTGAGTCACATATACGTGAGAGTACGTGTGTCACATATACGTGAGTCATATATACGTGAGAGTACGTGAGTCACATATACGTGAGAGTACGTGAGTCACATATACTGAGAGTACGTGCGTCACATATACGTGTGAGTACGTGAGTCACATATACGTGAGAGTACGTGAGTCACATATACGTGAGAGTACGTGTGTCACATATACAGAGTCACATATACGTGAGTCACATATACAGTCACATATTCGTGAGAGTACGTGAGTCACATATACATGAGAGTACGTGAGTCACATATACATGAGCGTACGTGCGTCACATATACAGTCACATATACGTGAGAGTACGTGAGTCACATATACGTGAGAGTACGTGAGTCTGAGAGTACGTGAGTCACATATACGTGAGAGTACGTGAGTCACATATACGTGAGAGTACATGAGTCACATATACGTGAGAGTACGTGAGTCACATATACGCGAGAGTACGTGCGTCACATATACGTGAGAGTACGTGAGTCACATATACGTGTGAGTACATGAGTCACAGATATGTGAGAGTACGTGAGTCACATATACGTGAGAGTACGTGAGTCACATATACGTGAGAGTACGTGCGTCACATATACGTGAGAGTACATGAGTCACATTTACTGAGAGTACGTGCGTCACATATACGTGTGAGTACATGAGTCACATATACGTGAGAGTACGTGAGTCACATATACGTGAGAGTACGTGAGTCACATATACGTGAGAGTACGTGAGTCACATATACGTGAGAGTACGTGAGTCACAAATACGTGAGAGTACATGAGTGACATATACGTGAGAGTACATGAGTCACATATACGTGAGAGTACGTGAGTCACATATATGTGAGAGTACGTGAGTCACATATACATGAGAGTACACGAGTCACGTATACGTGAGAGTACATGAGTCACATATATGTGAGAGTACGTGAGTCACATATACGTGAGAGTACACGAGTCACATATACATGAGAGTACACGAGTCACATATACGTGAGAGTACATGAGTCACATATATGTGAGAGTACGTGAGTCACATATACGTGAGAGTACATGAGTCACATATACGTGAGAGTACGTGAGTCACATATACGTGAGAGTACATGAGTCACATATACGTGAGAGTACATGAGTCACATATACGTGTGAGTACGTGATTCACATATACGTGAGAGTACACGAGTCACATATACGTGAGAGTACATGAGTCACATATACGTGAGAGTAGACGAGTCACATATACGTGAGAGTACGTGAGTCACATATACGTGAGAGTACGTGAGTCACATACACGTGCGAGTACATGAGTCACATATACGTGAGAGTACGTGAGTCACATATACGTGAGAGTACGTGAGAGTACGTGAGTCACATATACATGAAAGTACGTGAGTCTGAGAGTACGTGAGTCACATATACGTGAGAGTACGTGAGTCACATATACGTGAGAGTACATGAGTCACATATACGTGAGAGTACGTGAGTCACATATACGTGAGAGTACGTGCGTCACATATACGTGAGAGTATATGAGTCACATATACTGAGAGTACGTGCGTCACATATACGTGTGAGTACGTGAGTCACATATACGTGAGAGTACGTGAGTCACATATACGTGAGAGTACGTGAGTCACATATACGTGAGAGTACATGAGTGACATATACGTGAGAGTACATGAGTCACATATACGTGAGAGTACGTGAGTCACATATATGTGAGAGTACGTGAGTCACATATACATGAGAGTACACGAGTCACATATACGTGAGAGTACATGAGTCACATATATGTGAGAGTACGTGAGTCACATATACGTGAGAGTACACGAGTCACATATACATGAGAGTACACGAGTCACATATACGTGAGAGTACATGAGTCACATATATGTGAGAGTACGTGAGTCACATATACGTGAGAGTACATGAGTCACATATACGTGAGAGACCATGAGTCACATATACGTGTGAGTACGTGAGTCACATATACGTGAGAGTACACGAGTCACATATACGTGAGAGTACATGAGTCACATATACGTGAGAGTACGTGAGTCACATATACGTGAGAGTACACGAGTCACATATACGTAAGAGTACATGAGTCACGTATACGTGAGAGTAGACGAGTCACATATACGTGAGAGTACGTGAGTCACATATACGTGATAGTACGTGAGTCACATATACGTGAGAGTACATGAGTCACATATACGTGAGAGTACGTGAGTCACATATACGTGAGAGTACATAAGTCACATATACGTGAGAGTACGTGAATCACATATACGTGAGAGTACGTGAGTCACATATACGTGAGAGTACGTGCGTCACATATACGTGTGAGTACGTGAGTCACATATATGTGTGAATACGTGAGTCACATATACGTGAGAGTACGTGAGTCACATATACAGAGTTACATATACGTGAGTCACATATATGTGAGAGTACGTGTGTCACATATACGTGAGTCATATATACGTGAGAGTACGTGAGTCACATATACGTGAGAGTACGTGAGTCACATATACTGAGAGTACGTGCGTCACATATACGTGTGAGTACGTGAGTCACATATACGTGAGAGTACGTGAGTCACATATACGTGAGAGTACGTGTGTCACATATACAGAGTCACATATACGTGAGTCACATATACAGAGTCACATATACGTGAGAGTACGTGAGTCACATATACAGTCACATATTCGTGAGAGTACGTGAGTCACATATACATGAGAGTACGTGAGTCAAATATACATGAGAGTACGTGCGTCAAATATACAGTCACATATACGTGAGAGTACGTGAGTCACATATACGTGAGAGTACGTGAGTCTGAGAGTACGTGAGTCACATATACGTGAGAGTACGTGAGTCACATATACGTGAGAGTACGTGAGTCACATATACGTGAGAGTACGTGAGTCACATATACGTGAGAGTACGTGCGTCACATATACGTGAGAGTACGTGAGTCACATATACGTGTGAGTACGTGAGTCACAGATATGTGAGAGTACGTGAGTCACATATACGTGAGAGTACGTGAGTCACATATACGTGAGAGTACGTGAGTCACATATACGTGAGAGTACGCGAGTCACATATACGTGAGAGTACATGAGTGACATATACGTGAGAGTACATGAGTCACATATACGTGAGAGTACGTGAGTCACATATATGTGAGAGTACGTGAGTCACATATACATGAGGGTACACGAGTCACATATACGTGAGAGTACATGAGTCACATATATGTGAGAGTACGTGAGTCACATATACGTGAGAGTACACGAGTCACATATACATGAGAGTACACGAGTCACATATACGTGAGAGTACATGAGTCACATATATGTGAGAGTACGTGAGTCACATATACGTGAGAGTACATGAGTCACATATACGTGAGAGTACGTGAGTCACATATACGTGAGAGTACATGAGTCACATATACGTGAGAGTACATGAGTCACATATACGTGTGAGTACGTGAGTCACATATACGTGAGAGTACACGAGTCACATATACGTGAGAGTACATGAGTCACATATACGTGAGAGTAGACGAGTCACATATACGTGAGAGTACGTGAGTCACATATACGTGAGAGTATGTGAGTCACATATACGTGATAGTACGTGAGTCACATATACGTGAGAGTACATGAGTCACATATACGTGAGAGTACGTGAGTCACATATACGTGATAGTGCATGAGTCACATATACGTGAGAGTACGTGAATCACATATACGTGAGAGTACGTGAGTCACATATACGTGAGAGTACGTGAGTCACATATATGTGTGAATACGTGAGTCACATATACGTGAGAGTACGTGAGTCACATATACAGAGTTACATATACGTGAGTCACATATACGTGAGAGTACGTGAGTCACATATACGTGAGAGTACGTGAGTCACATATACGTGAGAGTACGTGAGTCACATATACGTGAGAGTACGTGAGTCACATATACGTGAGAGTACGTGAGTCACATATACGTGAGAGTACGTGAGTCACATATACGTGAGAGTACGTGAGTCACATATACGTGAGAGTACGTGAGTCACATATACGTGAGAGTACGTGAGTCACATATACGTGAGAGTACGTGAGTCACATATACGTGAGAGTACGTGAGTCACATATACGTGAGAGTACGTGAGTCACATATACGTGAGAGTACGTGAGTCACATATACGTGAGAGTACGTGAGTCACATATACGTGAGAGTACGTGAGTCACATATACGTGAGAGTACGTGAGTCACATATACGTGAGAGTACGTGAGTCACATATACGTGAGAGTATGTGCGTCACATATACGTGTGAGTACGTGAGTCACATATATGTGAATACGTGAGTCACATATACGTGAGAGTACGTGAGTCACATATACAGAGTTACATATACGTGAGTCACATATACGTGAGAGTACGTGAGTCACATATACGTGAGAGTACGTGAGTCACATATACGTGAGAGTACGTGAGTCACATATACTGAGAGTACGTGCGTCACATATACGTGTGAGTACGTGAGTCACATATATGTGTGAATACGTGAGTCACATATACGTGAGAGTACGTGAGTCACATATACAGAGTTACATATACGTGAGTCACATATACGTGAGAGTACGTGAGTCACATATACGTGAGAGTACGTGAGTCACATATACGTGAGAGTACGTGAGTCACATATACTGAGAGTACGTGCGTCACATATACGTGTGAGTACGTGAGTCACATATACGTGAGAGTACGTGAGTCACATATACGTGAGAGTACGTGAGTCACATATACAGAGTCACATATACGTGAGTCACATATACAGAGTATCGTGAGTCACATATACAGAGTCACATATACGTGAGAGTACGTGAGTCACATATACAGTCACATATTCGTGAGAGTACGTGAGTCACATATACATGAGAGTACGTGAGTCACATATACACGAGAGTACGTGCGTCACACATACAGTCACATATTCGTGAGAGTACGTGAGTCACATATACGTGAGAGTACGTGAGTCACATATACGTGAGAGTACGTGAGTCACATATACAGAGTCACATATACGTGAGTCACATATACGTGAGAGTACGTGAGTCACATATACAGAGTCACATATACGTGAGAGTACGTGAGTCACATATACAGTCACATATTCGTGAGAGTACGTGAGTCACATATACATTAGAGTACGTGAGTCACATATACATGAGAGTACGTGAGTCATATATACATTAGAGTTCGTGCGTCACATATACGTGAGAGTACATGGACTGGTAATCCAGGGATCACAGGTTCGATCCCCCGTCTGACCATACTAAAATTAAGAGTCTTTCAGATGGGACATTAAACCTAGGTCTCGTGTCGGTGCTTTACACCGTGCACGTAAAAGAACAAGAGGAGACTCTGGATTGCGTCTCTGTCTGTATCATGCACTATCCTCCAAAATCTAAAATGACTAATCTCTTCAGGAGGCGTCGCTCATATGGGCAACCGGTAGATAAATACGATAAATAAACGTTACCCCCACTACTAAATCAGAACACAAGTAGGTTACCACATGGAGAGTGAGTAGGACTAAAAAACCGTCAGTCGAAAAACAATGTTGATTTTATTCCGCCTGAAAAATGTAATCTTACTGAGATTACAACAGCAAGTCGTGATCTGTTTGTCGCTGAGAGATGACACAACAAGTTACGAACATTGGAAACTGTTGAATATGACATTATATCGAACTTAATCGAGTTAGTAATCTGATTAAACTAATGACGGTGTTCAGTTCCACTATACCATAGATGCCGCCCTAATTCAATCGTCGTAAACGGAACAAATCTTCGCCTGGTCAAAAACAGTATGCCAAATAGTACAGACTTCATATATCCAATATCCAACAGAAATCACAACACCAGTGATAGTGAAGACGCTGATTATTTTGAAGCTTTGGATGATTCGTTATTTGTAGACAATACGGCAGAAACAATCACCCCACCTGCCCAGACAAAACATATTTCCACCATGAACATTTCCAGTGACGATCTGAGTAGCCTGGCTACTAAGCTCGCGCCCATGCTAGTTAGTTTAATGAAAGACTCTCTCATTAATGAATTAAAACATGAACTGAAGGCGGAACTAAAGAGTATGATTGCTGTTGAAACAAAAACTCTTTCAGGAAAAATGAGAAATCTTGAGAATGAGCTAAACAAGACCAAGCGAGAACTAGACGAACTAGTACACTATGGAGAAGAATGTGCCTTGGTGTGGCAGGCATTCCTGGTGACGCACCAAGAGATCTAGACGAACTAACACACTATGGAAGAAGAATGTGCCTTGATATGGCAGGCATTCCTGGTGACGCACCAAGAGAACTAGACGAACTAGCACACTATGGAAGAAGAATGTGCCTTGATGTGGCAGGCATTCCTGGTGACGCACCAAGAGTACTAGACGAACTAGCACACTATGGAAGAAGAGTGTTCCTTGATGTGGCAGGCATTCCTGGTGACGCACCAAGAGAACTAGACGAACTAGCACACTATGGACGAATAATGTGCCTTGATGTGGCAGGCATTCCTGGTGAGGCACCAAGAGAACTAGACGAACTAGCACACTATGGAAGAAGAATGTGCCTTGATGTGGCAGGCATTCCTGGTGACGCACCAAGAGTACTAGACGAACTAGCACACTATGGAAGAAGAGTGTTCCTTGATGTGGCAGGCATTCCTGGTGACGCACCAAGAGAACTAGACGAACTAGCACACTATGGAAGAAGAATGTGCCTTGATGTGGCAGGGATTCCTGGTAACAAGAGAACTAGGTGAACTAGCACAATATGGAAGAAGAATTACCTTGATGTGGCAGGGATTCCTGGTACCAAGAGAACTAGACGAACTAGCGCACTATGGAAGAAGAATGTGCCTTGATGTGGCTGGCAATCCTGGTACCAAGAGAACTAGGTGAACTAGCACAATATGGAAGAAGAATGTGCCTTGATGTTGCAGGCATTCCTGGTGACGCACCAAGAGAACTAGGCGAACTAGCACACTATGGAAGAAGAATGTGCCTTGATGTGGCAGGCATTCCTGGTGACGCACCAAGAGAACTAGGCGAACTAGCACACTATGGAAGAAGAATGTGCCTTGATGTGGCAGGCATTCCTGGTGACGCACCAATAGAACTAGGTGAACTAGCACACTATGGAAGAAGAATGTGCCTTGGTGTGGCAGGCATTCCTGGTGACGCACCAAGAGAACTAGGCGAACTAGCACAATATGGAAGAAGAATGTGCCTTGATGTGGCAGGCATTCCTGGTGATGCACCAAGAGAACTAGACGAACTAGCACACTATGGAAGAAGAATGTGCCTTGATGTGGCAGGCATTCCTGGTGACGCACCAAGAGAACTAGGCGAACTAGCACACTATGGAAGAAGAATGTGCCTTGATGTGGCAGGCATTCCTGGTGACGCACCAAGAGAACTAGGCGAACTAGCACACTATGGAAGAAGAATGTGCCTTGATGTGGCAGGCATTCCTGGTGACGCACCAATAGAACTAGGTGAACTAGCACACTATGGAAGAAAAATGTGCCTTGGTGTGGCAGGCATTCCTGGTGACGCACCAAGAGAACTAGGCGAACTAGCATAATATGGAAGAATAATGTGCCTTGATGTGGCTGGCATTCCTGGCGACGCACCAAGAGACCTAGAAGAACTAGCACACTATGGACGAATAATGTGCCTTGATGTGGCAGACATTCCTGGTGACGCACCAAGAGAACTAGACGAACTAGCACACCATGGAAGAATACTTGATGTGGCAGGCATTCCTAGTGACGCACCAAGAGAACTAGGCGAACTAGCACAATATGGAAGAATAATGTTCCTTGATGTGGCAGGCATTCCTGGTGACGCACCAAGAGAACTAGACGAACTAGCACACTATGGACGAATACTGTGCCTTGATGTGGCAGGCATTCCTGGTGAGGCACCAAGAGAACTAGGCGAACTAGCACACTATGGAAGAAGAATGTGCCTTGATGTGGCAGGCATTCCTGGTGACGCACCCAGAGAACTAGACGAACTAGCACATTATGGAAGAATTATGTGCCTTGATGTGGCAGGCATTCCTGGTGACGCACCAAGAGAACTAGGCGAACTAGCACATTATGGAAGAATAATGTGCCTTGATGTGGCTGGCATTCCTGGCGACGCACCAAGAGACCTAGAAGAACTAGCACACTATGGACGAATAATGTGCCTGGATGTGGCAGACATTCCTGGTGACGCACCAAGAGAACTAGACGAACTAGCACACAATGGAAGAAGAATGTGCCTTGATGTGGCAGGCATTCCTAGTGACGCACCAAGAGAACTAGGCGAACTAGCACACTATGGAAGAATAATGTGCCTTGATGTGGCAGGCATTCCTGGTGACGCACCAAGAGATCTAGACGAACTAACACACTATGGAAGAAGAATGTGCCTTGATATGGCAGGCATTCCTGGTGACGCACCAAGAGAACTAGACGAACTAGCACACTATGGAAGAAGAATGTTCCTTGATGTGGCAGGCATTGCTGGTGACGCACCAAGAGAACTAGACGAACTAGCACACTATGGAAGAAGAGTGTTCCTTGATGTGGCAGGCATTCCTGGTGACGCACCAAGAGAACTAGACGAACTAGCACACTATGGAAGAAGAATGTGCCTTGATGTGGCAGGCATTCCTGGTGACGCACCAAGAGAACTAGACGAACTAGCACACTATGGAAGAAGAATGTGCCTTGATGTGGCAGGCATTCCTGGTGACGCACCAAGAGAACTAGACGAACTAGCACACTATGGAAGAAGAATGTGCCTTGATGTGGCAGGCATTCCTGGTGACGCACCAAGAGAACTAGACGAACTAGCACACAATGGAAGAAGCCTTGATGTGGCAGGCATTCCTAGTGACGCACCAAGAGAACTAGGCGAACTAGCACAATATGGAAGAATAATGTGCCTTGATGTGGCAGGCATTCCTGGTGACGCACCAAGAGAACTAGACGAACTAGCACACTATGGACGAATAATGTGCCTTGATGTGGCAGGCATTCCTGGTGAGGCACCAAGAGAACTAGGCGAACTAGCACACTGTGGAAGAAGAATGTGCCTTGATGTGGCAGGCATTCCTGGTGACGCACCCAGAGAACTAGACGAACTAGCACATTATGGAAGAATTATGTGCCTTGATGTGGCAGGCATTCCTGGTGACGCACCAAGAGAACTAGGCGAACTAGCACATTATGGACGAATAATGTGCCTTGATGTGGCTGGCATTCCTGGCGACGCACCAAGAGACCTAGAAGAACTAGCACACTATGGACGAATAATGTGCCTGGATGTGGCAGACATTCCTGGTGACGCACCAAGAGAACTAGACGAACTAGCACACACTGGAAGAAGAATGTGCCTTGATGTGGCAGGCATTCCTAGTGACGCACCAAGAGAACTAGGCGAACTAGCACACTATGGAAGAATAATGTGCCTTGATGTGGCAGGCATTCCTGGTGACGCACCAAGAGAACTAGACGAACTAGCACACTATGGACGAATAATGTGCCTTGATGTGGCAGGCATTCCTGGTGACGCACCAATAGATCTAGACGAACTAACACACTATGGAAGAAGAATGTGCCTTGATATGGCAGGCATTCCTGGTGACGCACCAAGAGAACTAGACGTACTAGCACACTCTGGAAGAAGAATGTGCCTTGATGTGGCAGGCATTCCTGGTGACGCACCAAGAGAACTAGACGAACTAGCACACTATGGAAGAAGAGTGTTCCTTGATGTGGCAGGCATTCCTGGTGACGCACCAAGAGAACTAGACGAACTAGCACACTATGGAAGAAGAATGTGCCTTGATGTGGCAGGCATTCCTGGTGACGCACCAAGAAAACTAGACGAACTAGCACAATATGGAAGAAGAATGTGCCTCGACGTGGCAGGCATTCCTGGTGACGCACCAAGAAAACTAGACGAACTAGCACAATATGGAAGAAGAATGTGCCTTGATGTGGCAGGCATTCCTGGTGACATACCAAGAGAACTAGACGAACTAGCACAATTTGGAAGAAGAATGTGCCTTGATGTGGCAGGCATTCCTGGTAACAAGAGAACTAGGTGAACTAGCACAATATGGAAGAAGAATTACCTTGATGTGGCAGGGATTCCTGGTACCAAGAGAACTAGACGAACTAGCGCACTATGGAAGAAGAATTTGCCTTGATGTGGCTGGCATTCCTGGTACCAAGAGAACTAGGTGAACTAGCACAATATGGAAGAAGAATGTGCCTTGATGTGGCAGGCATTCCTGGTGACGCACCAAGAGAACTAGGCGAACTAGCACACTATGGAAGAAGAATGTGCCTTGATGTGGCAGGCATTCCTGGTGACGCACCAAGAGAACTAGGCGAACTAGCACACTATGGAAGAAGAATGTGCCTTGGTGTGGCAGGCATTCCTGGTGACGCACCAATAGAACTAGGTGAACTAGCACACTATGGAAGAAGAGTGTGCCTTGGAGTGGCTGGCATTCCTGGTGACGCACCAAGAGAACTAGGCGAACTAGCACACTATGGAAGAAGAATGTGCCTTGATGTGGCAGGCATTCCTGGTGACGCACCAAGAGAACTAGGCGAACTAGCACATTATGGACGAATAATGTGCCTTGATGTGGCTGGCATTCCTGGCGACGCACCAAGAGAACTAGACGAACTAGCACACTATGGAAGAAGAGTGTTCCTTGATGTGGCAGGCATTCCTGGTGACGCACCAAGAGAACTAGACGAACTAGCACACTATGGAAGAAGAATGTGCCTTGATGTGGCAGGCATTCCTGGTGACGCACCAAGAGAACTAGACGAACTAGCACACTATGGAAGAAGAATGTGCCTTGATGTGGCAGGCATTCCTGGTGACGCACCAAGAGAACTAGACGAACTAGCACACTATGGAGAAGAATGTGCCTTGATGTGGCAGGCATTCCTGGTGACGCACCAAGAGAACTAGACTAACTAGCACAATATGGAAGAAGAATGTGCCTCGACGTGGCAGGCATTCCTGGTGACGCACCAAGAAAACTAGACGAAATAGCACAATATGGAAGAATAATGTGCCTTGATGTGGCAGGCATTCCTGGTGACGCACCAAGAGAACTAGACGAACTAGCACACTATGGAAGAAGAATGTGCCTTGATGTGGCAGGCATTCCTAGTGACGCACCAAGAGAACTAGGCGAACTAGCACACTATGGAAGAAGAATGCGCATTGATGTAGCTGGCATTCCTGGTGATGCACCAAGAGAACTAGGCGAATTAGAACACTATAGAAGAAGAATGTGTCTTGATGTGGCATGCATTCCTGATGACGCACCAAGAGAACTAGACGAACTAGCACACTATGGAAGAATAATGTGCCTTGATGTGGCAGGCATTCCTGGTGACGCACCAAGAGAACTAGGCGAACTAGCACATTATGGACGAATAATGTGCCTTGATGTGGCTGGCATTCCTGGTGACGCACCAAGAGACCTAGAAGAACTAGCACATTATGGACGAATAATGTTCCTTGATGTGGCAGACATTCCTGGTGACACACCAAGAGAACTAGCACAATATGGACGAATAATGTACCTTGATGTGGCAGACATTCCTGGTGACGCACCAAGAGAACTAAACGAACTAGCACACTATGGAAGAAGAATGTGCCTTGATGTGGCAGGCATTCCTAGTGACGCACCAAGAGAAATAGGCGAACTAGCACAATATGGAAGAAGAATGTGCCTTGATGTGGCAGGCATTTCTGGTGACGCACCAAGAGAACTAGACGAACTAGCACACTATGGACGAATAATGTGCCTTGATGTGGCAGACATTCCTGGTGACGCACCAAGAGAACTAGACGAACTAGCACATTATGGACGAATAATGTTCCTTGATGTGGCAGACATTCCTGGTGACACACCAAGAGAACTAGCACAATATGGACGAATAATGTACCTTGATGTGGCAGACATTCCTGGTGACGCACCAAGAGAACTAAACGAACTAGCACACTATGGAAGAAGAATGTGCCTTGATGTGGCAGGCATTCCTAGTGACGCACCAAGAGAAATAGGCGAACTAGCACAATATGGAAGAAGAATGTGCCTTGATGTGGCAGGCATTTCTGGTGACGCACCAAGAGAACTAGACGAACTAGCACACTATGGACGAATAATGTGCCTTGATGTGGCAGATATTCCTGGTGACGCACCAAGAGAACTAGACGAACTACCACACTATGGATGAACAACGCGCCTTGATTGGGCAGGCATTCCTGGTGACGCACCAAGAGAACTAGGCGAACTAGCACACCATGGAAGAAGAATGCGCCTTGATGTGGCAGGCATTCCTGGTGACGCACCAAGAGAACTAGACGAACAAGCACACTATGGAATAAGAATGTGCCTTGATGTGGCAGGCATTCCTGGTGACACACCAAGAGAACTAGACGAACTAGCACACTATGGAAGAAGAATGTGCCTTGATGTGGCAGGCATTCCTGGTGACGCACCAAGAGAACTAGGCGAACTAGCACACTATGGCAGAAGAATGTGCCTTGATGTGTCAGGCATTCCTGGTGACGCACCAAGAGAACTACACGAACTAGCACACTATGGACGAATAATGTGCCTTGATGTGGCAGGCATTCCTGGTGACGCACCAAGAGAACTAGGCGAACTAGCACACTATGGAAGAAGAATGTGCCTTGATGTGGCAGGCATTCCTGGTGACGCACCAAGAGAACTAGGCGAACTAGCACACTATGGCAGAAGAATGTGCCTTGATGTGACAGGCATTCCTGGTGACGCACCAAGATAACTAGACGAACTAGCACACTATGGACGAAGAATGTGCCTTGATGTGGCAGGCATTCCTAGTGACGCACCAAGAGAACTTGGCGAACTAGCACACTATGGAAGAAGAATGCGCATTGATGTAGCTGGCATTCCTGGTGATGCACCAAGAGAACTAGGCGAACTAGTACACTATAGAAGAATGTGTCTTGATGTGGCATGCATTCCTGGTGACGCACCAAGAGAACTAGACGAACTAGCACACTATGGAAGAATAATGTTCCTTGATGTGGCAGGCATTCCTGGTGACGTACCAAGAGAACTAGGCGAACTAGCACATTATGGACGAATAATGTGCCTTGATGTGGCTGGCATTCCTGGCGACGCACCAAGAGACCTAGAAGAACTAGCACACTATGGACGAATAATGTGCCTTGATGTGGCTGACATTCCTGGTGACACACCAAGAGAACTAGACGAACTAGCACAATATTGACGAATAATGTACCTTGATGTGGCAGACATTCCTGGTGACGCACCAAGAGAACTAGACGAACTAGCACACTATGGAAGAAGAATGTGCCTTGATGTGGCAGGCATTCCTAGTGACGCACCAAGAGACCTAGGCGAACTAGCACAATATGGAAGAAGAATGTGCCTTGATGTGGCAGGCATTCCTGGTGACGCACCAAGAAAACTAGACGAACTAGCACATTATGGACGAATAATGTGCCTTGATGTGGCAGACATTCCTGGTGACGCACCAAGAGAACTAGACGAACTAGCACACTATGGAAGAACAATGCGCCTTGATTGGGCAGGAATTCCTGGTGACGCACCAAGAGAAATAGGCGAACTAGCACACTATGGAATAAGAATGTGCCTTGATGTGGCAGGCAATCCTGGTGACGCACCAAGAGAACTAGGCGAACTAGCACACTATGGCAGAAGAATGTGCCTTGATGTGTCAGGCATTCCTGGTGACGCACCAAGAGAACTACACGAACTAGCACACTATGGCAGAAGAATGTGCCTTGATGTGGCAGGCATTCCTGGTGACGCACCAAGAGAACTAGGTGAACTAGCACACTATGGAAGAAGAATGTGCCTTGATGTGGCAGGCATTCCTGGTGACGCACCAAGATAACTAGGCGAACTAGCACATTATGGACGAATAATGTGCCTTGATGTGGCTGGCATTCCTGGCGACGCACCAAGAGACCTAGAAGAACTAGCACACTATGGACGAATAATGTGCCTTGATGTGGCAGACATTCCTGGTGATACACCAAGAGAACTAGACGAACTAGCACAATATGGACGAATAATGTACCTTGATGTGGCAGACATTCCTGGTGACGCACCAAGAGAACTAGACGAACTAGCACACTATGGAAGAACAATGCGCCTTGATGTGACAGGTATTCCTGGTGACGCACCAAGAGAACTAGGCGAACTAGCACACCATGGAAGAACAATGCGCCTTGATGTGGCAGGCATTCCTGGTGACGCACCAAGAGAACTAGACGAACTAGCACACTATGGTATAAGAATGTGCCTTGATGTGGCAGGCATTCCTGGTGACACACCAAGAGAACTAGACGAACTAGCACACTATGGAAGAAGAATGTGCCTTGGTGTGGCAGGCATTCCTGGTGACGCACCAAGAGAACTAGGCGAACTAGCACACTATGGCAGAAGAATGTGCCTTGATGTGTCAGGCATTCCTGGTGACGCACCAAGAGAACAACACGAACAAGCACACTATGGCAGAATAATGTGCCTTGATGTGGCAGGCATTCCTGGTGACGCAACAAGAGAACTAGGTGAACTAGCACACTATGGAAGAAGAATGTGCCTTGATGTGGCTGGCATTCCTGGTACTAAGAGAACTAGATGAACTAGCACAATGTGGAAGAAGAATGTGCCTTGATGTGGCAGGCATTCCTAGTGACGAACCAAGAGAACTAGGCGAACTAGCACACTATGGAAGAAGAATGTTCCTTGATGTGGCAGGCATTCCTGGTGACGCACCAAGAGAAATAGGCGAACTAGCACACTATGGACGAAGAATGTGCCTTGATGTGACAGGCATTCCTGGTGACGAACCAAGAGAACTAGGCGAACTAGCACACTATGGAAGAAGAATGTGCCATGATGTGGCAGGCATTCCTGGTGACGCACCAAGAGAACTAGACGAACTAGCACACTATGGAAGAAGATTGTGCATTGATGTGGCAGGCATTCCTAGTGACGCACCAAGAGAACTAGGCGAACTAGCATACTATGGAAGAAGAATGCGCATTGATGTAGCTCTGCATTCCTGGTGATGCACCAAGAGAACTAGGCGAAATAGTACACTATAGAAGAAGAATGTGTCTTGATGTGGCATGCATTCCTGGTGACGCACCAAGAGAACTAGACGTACTAGCACACTATGGAAGAATAATTTGCCTTGATGTGGCAGGCATTCCTGGTGACGCACCAAGAGAACTAGGCTAACTGGCACATTATGGACGAATAATGTGCCTTGATGTGGCTGGCATTCCTGGCGACGCACCAAGAGATCTAGAAGAACTAGCACACTATGGACGAATAATGTGCCTTGATGTGGCAGACATTCCTGATGACGCACCAAGAGAACTAGACGAACTAGCAAAATATGGACGAATAATGTACCTTGATGTGGCAGACATTCCTGGTGACGCACCAAGAGAACTAGACGAACTAGCACACTATGGAAGAAGAATGTGCCTTGATGTGGCAGGCATTCCTAGTGACGCACCAAGAGAACTAGGCGAACTAGCACAATATGGGTGAAGAATGTGCCTTGATGTGGCATGCATTCCTGGTGACAAACCAAGAGAACTAGACGAACTAGCACAATATGGAAGAAGAATGTGCCTTGATGTGGCAGGCATTCCTGGTGACGCACCAAGAGAACTAGGCGAACTAGCACAACATGGAAGAAGAATGCGCCTTGATGTGGCAGGCATTCCTGGTGACGCACCAAGATAACTAGACGAACTAGCACACTATGGAAGAAGAATGTGCCTTGATGTGGCAGGTATTCCTGGTGACGCACCAAGAGAACTAGGCGAACTAGCACACTATGGCAGAAGAATGTGCCTTGATGTGGCAGGCATTCCTGGTGACGCACCAAGAGAACTAGGCGAACTAGCACATTATGGACGAATAATGTGCCTTGATGTGGCTGGCATTCCTGGCGACGCACCAAGAGACCTAGAAGAACTAGCACACTATGGACGAATAATGTGCCTTGATGTGACAGACATTCCTGGTGACGCACCAAGAGAACTAGACGAACTAGCACAATATGGACGAATAATGTACCTTGATGTGGCAGACATTCCTGGTGACGCACCAAGAGAACTGGACGAACTAGCACACTATGGAAGAAGAATGGGCCTTGATGTGGCTGGCATTCCTAGTGACGCACCAAGATAACTAGGCGAACTAGCACAATATGGAAGAAGAATGTGCCTTGATGTGGCAGGCATTCCTGTTGACGCACCAAGAGAATTAGACGAACTAGCACACTATGGACGAATAATGTGCCTTGATGTGGCAGACATTCCTGGTGACGCACCAAGACAACTAGACGACCTAGCACATTATGGAAGAACAATGCGCCTCGATGTGTCAGGCATTCCTGTTGACGCACCAAGAGAACTAGGCGAACTTGCACACCATGGAAGAAGAATGCGCATTGATGTGGCAGGTATTCCTGGTGACACACCAAGAGAACTAGACGAACTACCACACTATGGAAGAAGAATGTGCATTGATGTGGCAGGTATTCCTGGTGACACACCAAGAGAACTAGACGAACTAGCACACTATGGGAGACGAATGTGCCTTCAAGTGGAAGGCATTCCTGGTGACGCACCAAGAGAACTAGGCGAACTAGCACACTATGGCAGACGAATGTGCCTTCATGTGGCAGACATTCCTGGCGACGCACCAAGAGAACTAAGCGAACTAGCACACTATGGAAGAAGAATGTGCCTTGATGAGGCAGGCATCCCTGGTGACGCACCAAGAGAATTAGACGAAATAGCACACTATGGAAGAGGAATGTGCCTTGATGTATCAGGCATTCCTGGTGACGCACCAATAGATCTAGGCGAACTAGCACACTATGGAAGAAGAATGTGCCTTGATGTGGCAGGCATTCCTGGTGATGCACCAAGAGAACTAGACGAACTAACACACTATGGAAGAAGAATGTGCCTTGATGTGGCAGGCATTCCTGGTGACACACCAAGAGAACTAGACGAACTAGCACACTATGGGAGACGAATGTGCCTTCATGTGGAAGGCATTCCTGGTGACGCACCAAGAGAACTAGGCGAACTAGCACACTATGGCAGACGAATGTGTCTTGATGTGGCAGGCATTCCTGGTAACGCACCAAGAGAACTAGACGAACTAGCACAATATCGAAGAAGAATGTGCCTTGATGTGGCAGGGATTCCTTGTTCCAAGAGAACTAGGTGACTAGCACAATATGGAAGAAGAATATGCCTTGATATGGCAGGGATTCCTGGTACCAAGAGAACTAGAAGAACTAGCACAATATGGAAGAAGAATGTGCCTTGATGTGGCAGGGATTCCTGGTACCAAGAGAACTAGGTGAACTAGCACACTATGGAAGAAGAATGTGCCTTGATGTGGCAGGGATTCCTGGTACCAAGAGAACTAGACGAACTAGCGCACTATGAAAGAAGAATGTGCCCTGGTGTGGCTGGCATTCCTGGTACCAAGAGAACTAGGTGAACTAGCACAATAGGGAAGAAGAATGTGCCTTGATGTGGCAGGCATTCCTGGTGACGCACCAAGAGAACTAGGCAAACTAGCACACTATGGAAGAAGAATTTGCCTTGATGTGGCAGGCATTCCTGGTGACGCACCAAGAGAACTAGGCGAACTAGCACACTATGGAAGAAGAATGTGCCTTGATGTGGTAGGCATTCCTGGTGACGCACCAAGAGAACTAGGCGAACTAGCACACTAGAGAAGAAGAATGTGCCTTGATGTGGCAGGCATTCCTGGTGACGCACCAAGAGAACTAGACGAACTAGCACACTATGGAAGAAGAATGTGCCTTGATGTGGCAGGCATTCCTAGTGACGCACCAAGAGAACTAGGCGAACTAGCACACTATGGAAGAAGAATGTGCCTTGATGTGGCAGGCATTCCTGGTGACGCACCAAGAAACTAGACGAACTAGCACAATATGGAAGAAGAATGTGCCTTGATGTGGCAGGCATTCCTGGTGACGCACCAAGAGAACTAGGCGAACTAGCACAACATGGAAGAAGAATGCGCCTTGATGTGGCAGGCATTCCTGGTGACGCACCAAGATAACTAGACGAACTAGCACACTATGGAAGAAGAATGTGCCTTGATGTGGCAGGCATTCATGGTGACACACCAAGATAACTAGACGAACTAGCACACTATGGAAGAAGAATGTGCCTTGATGTGGCAGGTATTCCTGGTGACGCACCAAGAGAACTAGGCGAACTAGCACACTATGGCAGAAGAATGTGCCTTGATGTGGCAGGCATTCCTGGTGACGCACCAAGAGAACTACACGAACTAGCACACTATGGCAGAAGAATGTGCCTTGATGTGGCAGGCATTCCTGGTGACGCTCCAAGAGAACTAGGAGAACTAGCACACTATGGAAGAAGAATGTGCCTTGATGTGGCTGGCATTCCTGGTGACATACCAAGAGAACTAGACGAAATAGCACATTATGGAAGAAGAATGTGCCTTGATGTGGCATACATTCCTTGTGACGCACCAAGAGAACTAGACGAACTACCACACTATGGAAGAACAATGCGCCTTGATTTGTCAGGCATTCCTGGTGACGAACCAAGAGAACTAGACGAACAAGCACACTATGGAAGAAGAATGTGCCTTGATGTGGCATGCATTCCTGGTGAGCACCAAGAGAACTAGACGAACTAACACACTATGGAAGAAGAATGTGCCTTGATGTGGCAGGCATTCCTGGTGACACACCAAGAGAACTAGACGAACTAGCACACTATGGGAGACGAATGTGCCGTCATGTGGAAAGCATTCCTGGTGACGCACCAAGAGAACTAGGCGAACTAGCACACTATGGCAGACGAATGTGCCTTGATGTGGCAGTCATTCCTGGTAACGCACCAAGAGAACTAGACGAACTAGCACAATATCGAAGAAGAATGTGCCTTGATGTGGCAGGGATTCCTGGTACCAAGAGAACTAGGTGACTAGCACAATATGGAAGAAGAATATGCCTTGATATGGCAGGGATTTCTGGTACCAAGAGAACTAGACGAACTAGCACAATATGGAAGAAGAATGTGCCTTGATGTGGCAGGGATTCCTGGTACCAAGAGAACTAGGTGAACTAGCACACTATGGAAGAAGAATGTACCTTGATGTGGCAGGGATTCCTGGTACCAAGAGAACTAGACGAACTAGCGCACTATGAAAGAAGAATGTGCCCTGATGTGGCTGGCATTCCTGGTACCAAGAGAACTAGGTGAACTAGCACAATAGGGAAGAAGAATGTGCCTTGATGTGGCAGGCATTCCTGGTGACGCACCAAGAGAACTAGGCAAACTAGCACACTATGGAAGAAGAATTTGCCTTGATGTGGCAGGCATTCCTGGTGACGCACAAAGAGAACTAGGCGAACTAGCACACTATGGAAGAAGAATGTGCCTTGATGTGGTAGGCATTCCTGGTGACGCACCAAGAGAACTAGGCGAACTAGCACACTAGTGAAGAAGAATGTGCCTTCATGTGGCAGGCATTCCTGGTGACGCACCAAGAGAACTAGACGAACTAGCACACTATGGAAGAAGAATGTGCCTTGATGTGGCAGGCATATCTAGTGACGCACCAAGAGAACTAGGCGAACTAGCACACTATGGAAGAAGAATGCTCATTGATGTAGCTGGCATTCCTGGTGATACACCAAGAGAACTAGGCGAATTAGAACATTATAGAAGAAGAATGTGTCTTGATGTGGCATGCATTCCTGGTACCAAGAGAACTAGACGAACTAGCGCACTATGGAAGAAGAATTTGCCTTGATGTGGCTGGCATT
>CM026390.1:5863296-5890536 GCA_014843695.1 Archivesica marissinica | reverse complement strand
ACTGTGGTATTGTGTGTATTTACTGTGGTATTGTGTGTTAATGTGGTATTGTGTGTTTACTGTGGTATTGTGTATTTACTGTGGTATTGTGTGTTTACTGTGGTATTGTGTGTATTTACTGTGGTATTGTGTGTTTACTGTGGTATTGTGTGTTTACTGTGGTATTGTGTGTTTACTGTGGTATTGTGTGTATTTACTGTGGTATTGTGTGTTTACTGTGGTATTGTGTGTTTACTGTGGTATTGTGTGTTTACTGTGGTATTGTGTGTTTACTGTGGTATTGTGTGTTTACTGTGGTATTGTGTGTTTACTGTGGTATTGTGTGTTTACTGTGGTATTGTGTGTTTACTGTGGTATTGTGTGTTTACTGTGGTATTGTGTGTGTTTACTGTGGTATTGTGTGTTTACTGTGGTATTGTGTGTTTACTGTGGTATTGTGTGTTTACTGTGGTATTGTGTGTTTACTGTGGTATTGTGTGTGTTTACTGTGGTATTGTGTGTGTTTACTGTGGTATTGTGTGTATTTACTGTGGTATTGTGTGTTTATTGTGTGTTTACTGTGGTATTGTGTGTTTACTGTGGTATTGTGTGTTTACTGTGGTATTGTGTGTGTTTACTGTGGTATTGTGTGTTTACTGTGGTATTGTGTGTTTACTGTGGTATTGTGTGTTTACTGTGGTATTGTGTGTTTACTGTGGTATTGTGTGTATTTACTGTGGTATTGTGTGTTTACTGTGGTATTGTGTGTTTACTGTGGTATTGTGTGTTTACTGTGGTATTGTGTGTTTACTGTGGTATTGTGTGTTTACTGTGGTATTGTGTATTTACTGTGGTATTGTGTGTTTACTGTGGTATTGTGTGTATTTACTGTGGTAGTGTGTGTTTACTGTGGTATTGTGTGTTTACTGCGGTATTGTGTGTTTACTGTGGTATTGTGTGTTTACTGTGGTATTGTGTGTTTACTGTGGTATTGTGTGTTTACTGTGGTATTGTGTGTGTTTACTGTGGTATTGTGTGTTTACTGTGGTATTGTGTGTTTACTGTGGTATTGTGCGTTTACTGCGGTATTGTGTGTGTATTTATTGTGGTTTTGTATATGTGTTTACTGTGGTTAGTATTCCCTGTGGCTTTATAAGGGACATTGCTGGCATATCGCAGTAAGAGCTATTAAAAACCAAACTACAGAAATATTATTATGTACATGAATTTAATCCTCATTTTGCTTCATCGTACGACTTTTTCACTTCAATATTACAAAAACATTCATAAGAAATAATTTTAGAAATCTCATAATGTAATCTTCCATTTTAACATAAACCATGAATATGATTTTAATCAACAGTTTTAGGCCTACCACGGCACTACTCTTTATGAACAAAACAATACCTGATTACACGAGATTAGTACAAATTTACAAGATGAACATCAACTAGATTTAAATAAAATATATTAAATTTGGAAAGAAACTACCGATAATTTTTAAAATAATTCCGTTTCGGAAGGACTTCTAAGTGCTTTGGTTTGGTTGCCATATTTAATAGCGAAACTTGAACATGTGATTAAAACACTTTCATTCACCAATATCAGAGAGCAAGGGGGCAGTTTACAAGCCCCACTGGAGCCGTTACGATTGTGCCCTTAGGCAAGGCATTTAAATTCCAGGTTGCCTCTTCTCTCTCCCTCGTGGCGATGGATTCCATCAGGAATGAAGTCTCGAGAGTGATTTATATAAGTTGAAATAACTTTTTTCGCAATCGAAGTTTAAAAACTGTCAATGAACATAAATATAAGTACATGAGGGGCACCTTTCATTGATGTTAACAGTTGATGTGTTTTTGTTTGTAAATAGATGTTGCTATGGCTGGGTCAATACTGAACTAATGGAAAGTTAGGTTACGCTATTTTACCTTGTTTCTGAACAAATGTGCATCATTAAATGTGTTAATTGTTTGTGGGTTTTGTGTGTGCTTACTGTGGCTGTGCAGATACCATTACTCATTCGCGGATGGCAAGTAAATGGATTAGTAATGGATGGCAATGCATGCTAGCAGGTGGCGATGCTCGCTAGTGGATGACTATGCTCGCTAGAATGTGGCAATGCTTGCTAGTGGATGACTATGCTCGCTAGACTGTGGCAATGCTCGCTAGTGGATGACTATGCTCGCTAGAATGTGGCAATGCTCGCTAGTGGATGACTATGCTCGCTAGACTGTGGCAATGCTCGCTAGTGGATGACTATGCTCGCTAGACTGTGGCTATGCTCGCTAGTGGATGACTATGCTCGCTAGAATGTGGCAATGCTCGCTAGTGGATGACTATGCTCGCTAGAATGTGGCAATGCTCGCTAGTGGATGACTATGCTCGCTAGACTGTGGAAATGCTCGCTAGTGGATGACTATGCTCGCTAGACTGTGGCAATGCTCGCTAGCGGATGACTATGCTCGCTAGACTATGGCTATGCTCGCTAGTGGATGACTATGCTCGCTAGAATGTGGCAATGCTCACTAGTGGATGACAATGCTCGCTAGTGGATGGCAATGCATGCTAGTGGATGACTATGCTCGCTAGAATGTGGCAATGCTCGCTAGTGGATGACTATGCTCGCTAGACTGTGGCAATGCTCGCTAGTGGATGACTATGCTCGCTAGACTGTGGCAATGCTCGCTAGTGGTTGACTATGCTCGCTAGACTGTGGCAATGCTCGCTAGTGGATGACTATGCTCGCTAGACTGTGGCTATGCTCGCTAGTGGATGACTATGCTCGCTAGAATGTGGCAATGCTCGCTAGTGGATGACTATGCTCGCTAGACTGTGGCAATGCTCGCTAGTGGATGACTATGCTCGCTAGACTGTGGCAATGCTCGTTAGTGGATGACTATGCTCGCTAGACTGTGGCTATGCTCACTAGTGGATGACTATGCTCGCTAGAATGTGGCAATGCTAGCTAGTGGATGACTATGCTCGCTAGACTGTGGCAATGCTCGCTAGTGGATGACTATGCTCGCTAGTGGATGGCAATGCATGCTAGTGGATGGCAATGCTCACTAGTGGATGACTATGCTTGCTAATGGATTACTATGCTCGCTAGTGGATGACTATGCTCGCTAGTGGATGACTATGCTCGCTAGTGGATGGCAATGCTCGCTAGTAGATGACTATGCTCGCTAGTGGATGACTATGCTCGCTAGTGGATGACTATGCTTGCTAGTGGATGACAATGCTTGCTAGTGGATGACTATGCTCGCTAGTGGATGACTATGCTCGCTAGTGGATGACTATGCTAGCTAGTGGATGGCAATGCTCGCTAGTGGATGACTATGCTCGCTAGTGGATGGCAATGCTTGCTAGTGGATGGCTATGCTCGCTAGTGGATGACTATGCTCGCTAGTGGATGGCAATGCTCGCTAGTGGATGGCAATACTTGCTAGTGGATGGCTATGCTCGCTAGTGGATGACTATGCTCGCTAGTGGATGACAATGCTCGCTAGTGGATGACTATGCTCGCTAGTGGATGACTATGCTCGCTAGACTGTGGCTATGCTCGCTAGTGGATGACTATGCTCGCTAGAATGTGGCAATGCTCGCTAGTGGATGACTATGCTCGCTAGACTGTGGCAATGCTCGCTAGTGGATGACTATGCTCGCTAGTGGATGGCAATGCATGCTAGTGGATGGCAATGCTCACTAGTGGATGACTATGCTTGTTAATGGATGACTATGCTCGCTAGTGGATGACTATGATCGCTAGTGGATGACTATGCTCGCTAGTGGATGGCAATGCTCGCTAGTGGATGACTATGCTCGCTAGTGGATGACTATGCTTGCTAGTGGATGACTATGCTCGCTAGTGGATGACTATGCTCGCTAGTGGATGACTATGCTCGCTAGTGGATGGCAATGCTCGCTAGTGGATGACTATGCTCGCTAGTGGATGGCAATGCTTGCTAGTGGATGGCTATGCTCGCTAGTGGATGACTATGCTCGCTAGTGGATGGCAATGCTCGCTAGTGGATGGCAATACTTGCTAGTGGATGGCTATGCTCGCTAGTGGATGACTATGCTCGCTAGTGGATGGCAATGCTCGCTAGTGGATGACTATGCTCGCTAGTGGATGACTTTGCTCGCTAGTGGATGGCAATGCTCGCTAGTGGATGGCAATGATTGCTAGTGGATGACTATGCTCGCTAGTGGATGACTATGCTTGCTAGTGGATGACTATGCTCGCTAGACTGTGGCAATGCTTGCTAGTGGATGACTATGCTCGCTAGTGGATGACTATGTTTGCTAGTGGATGACTATGCTCGCTAGTGGATGGCAATGCTCGCTAGTGGATGACTATGCTTGCTAGTGGATGACTATGCTCGCTAGTGGATGACTATGCTTGCTAGTGGATGGCAATGCTTGCTAGTGGATGGCAATGCCTGGCTGTACTTCACCTTTAAGCCAAATGTTAATAACTACATGTATACATCAACTATACATCAAAATGTCTGTTTTAAACATGAAGGTCAGCATCAAGGAGAAAGATAAAATTAGGGATGTCATGAGTTAACCGACCAAATGTCCGGTAACCGGTTAGGGAAATGTTCACCAGTTAACCGACCAAATGTTCAGTAACCGGTTAGGGAAATGTTCACCAGTTAACCGACCAAATGTTCAGTAACCGGTTAGGGAAATGTTCACCAGTTAACCGACTAAATGTTCAGTAACTGGTTAGGGAAATGTTCATCAGTTAACCGACTAAATGTCAGGTAACCGGTTAGGGAAATGTTCACCAGTTAACAGACCAAATGTTCAGTAACCGGTTAGGGAAATGTTCACCAGTTAACCGACTAAATGTTCAGTAACCGGTTAGGGAAATGTTCACCAGTTAACCGACCAAATGTCCAGTAACCGGTTAGGGAAATGTTCACCAGTTAACCGACCAAATGTTCAGTAACCGGTTAGGGAAATGTTCACCAGTTAACCGACTAAATATTCAGTAACTGGTTAGGGAAATGTTCATCAGTTAACCGACTAAATGTCCAGTAACCAGTTAGGGAATTGTTCACCAGTTAACCGACCATCTGGTAACTGGTTAGGGAAATGTTCACAGTTAACCGACCATCTGGTAACCAGTTAGGGAAATGTTCACAGTTAACCGACCACCTGGTAACCAGTTAGGGAATTGTTCACCAGTTAACCGACCATCTGGTAACTGGTTAGGGAAATGTTCACAGTGTTTCATCAAACTTTTCAATTGTGATCGCTGATCGTTTTGCATCATAATTTAAACTTTAAAGCAGCATTACATCGTAATAAAGGATGTTTTGGGTAAAATATAAATACTAATGTGTGTGTGTTTACAAAAATTGAAATAGTCGCTCAGAAACGATAAAATTCCAATAAATTTAAACCGTCGTTGTGTTATATATCGGGTTTTACGCCTGCACCAGCACCATTTCGGGCTATATCGCCGGCGGGCAGTTTACCTAACAACACCTTTCCTGGGCAGGCTCCAGCGGATAACCAGTACTTGGGTGCACCAACGTCCGTAAGAAACTGCCAACTTGTTCATATAAATGAGATACGGCCTGAGCGTGGCTCGAACGCGTGACCATCAGTGATGATAGGTTACAGTGGTATGCAAGTCAGCGACCGTAACCACTCGACCACGGAGGCAGACTAATTTAAACCGTCGTATACGCGAATTTGTTTATCAACACACGAAATGTAAACACGCACAGCGTGCATGCGTGAAACAACAGAGGATGTAGAAAACAACGTATATATTTTGAACATGAAATACTATCCATCTATATTCCTCTAATTTCGAACCCCTCGCGGGGATGTACAAATGTCCCTAAAAGACCCTAACAGAGGTATGAATCAACATATCCAGTACTTTAATTAAAAAAGACAACGTGGGACAAATGGGGTCGATGCATTCTGAATGTAAACAAGTGCGGACGATGCGTTCCGGTTGTAAACAAGTGCGTGACCGATCGACTCGGAAAGTCATACTTTCGGTTTCGAGTTTGTTTTATCGCATAAAAACACTGTTTACCAAATGAACATAAGCATACAAAGTATAATGTTAGAATGTGTAGCAGCATTGCCATACGTAAAAATTGAATTTTTCAAATATCTTTTATTTCATACGATGTAATGCTGCTTTAAACGATGGATGCAAATTGTGTCCACTGGTTCAATATCAATACTGTATACATTTTAAATTAGAGTTGTCGATCAACCATAGACTATAGAATATTTATATTATTCTCCAAGATCGAATTATTTCAAATAATAATTGTAGTAACTAGACTACTATGCTGTCTGTGAGAAACTGAGGAAAATAAAACTTTACACATAACTTAACTGTTAATAGAGAACTTTACACATAACTTAACTGTTAATAGAGAACTTTACACATAACTTAACTGTTAATAGAGAACTTTACACATAACTTAACTGTTAATAGAAAACTTAAGTATGAATTGTATGGTAGGTAAAATAAGGTCGAAAAAGATCAACAATGTGTCGACATACTTGATCTAGCTAACCAACTCTAAACATTTACAGCTAACAAAGTAGCAATAGAATCTATTTGGTTCAGTTTTTACATCTCTAGTTAAAATGTATATTGTCACCATTAACATCAAGTTACAAATAGTATATCATTTGTGAAAATTATTCAAATATATTTACTGGGGCAACAATTAAAATAATGTTTGTTTTCCGTGTCCTGATCCTGGTTTTGTACTTTGGTAGGTAAGTAGAAAAATAATTTTTTAAATATTCTACAAAAAGGGTAACATTAAAAAAGAGAAGTAATATTTACAAAGTATGACAGCGCCTGTGTAATAATAAGCAGCACCTGCCGGATATATCTATAATAAGCAGCACCTGCCTGATATATCTATAATAAGCAGCACCTGCCTGATATATCTATACTAAGCAGCACCTGCCTGATATATCTATAATAAGCAGCACCTGCCCGATATATCTATACTAAGCAGCACCTGCCTGATATATCTATAATAAGCAGCACCTGCCTGATATATCTATACTAAGCAGCACCTGCCTGATATATCTATAATAAGCAGCACCTGCCCGATATATCTATACTAAGCAGCACCTGCCTGATATATCTATAATAAGCAGCACCTGCCTGATATATCTATACTAAGCAGCACCTGCCTGATATATCTATAATAAGCAGCACCTGCCCGATATATCTATACTAAGCAGCACCTGCCTGATATATCTATAATAAGCAGCACCTGCCTGATATATCTATACTAAGCAGCACCTGCCTGATATATCTATAATAAGCAGCACCTGCCCGATATATCTATACTAAGCAGCACCTGCCTGATATATCTTATAATAAGCAGCACCTGCCCGATATATCTATAATAAGCAGCACCTGCCTGATATATCTATAATAAGCAGCACCTGCCTGATATATCTATAATAAGCAGCACCTGCCGGATATATCTATAATAAGCAGTACCTGCCGGATATATCTATAATAAGCAGTACCTGCCGGATATATCTATAATAAGCAGTACCTGCCGGATATAACTATACTAAGCAGCACCTGCCGGATATATCTATAATAAGCAGCACCTGCCGGATATAACTATAATAAGCAGCACCTGCCTGATATATCTATACTAAGCAGCACCTGCCGGATATAACTATACTAAGCAGCACCTGCCTGATATATCTATAATAAGCAGCACCTGCCGGATATAACTATACTAAGCAGCACCTGCCTGATATATCTATACTAAGCAGCACCTGCCTGATATATCTATAATAAGCAGCACCTGCCTGATATATCTATACTAAGCAGCACCTGCCTGATATATCTATACTAAGCAGCACCTGCCTGATATATCTATACTAAGCAGCACCTGCCTGATATATCTATACTAAGCAGTACCTGCCTGATATATCTATACTAAGCAGTACCTGCCTGATATATCTATAATAAGCAGTACCTGCCTGATATATCTATAATAAGCAGT
Source organism: Archivesica marissinica (assembly GCA_014843695.1). Taxonomy (NCBI): domain Eukaryota; kingdom Metazoa; phylum Mollusca; class Bivalvia; order Venerida; family Vesicomyidae; genus Archivesica; species Archivesica marissinica. Next base: position 5,882,521 of record CM026390.1, on the reverse strand, counting down.
ACCTGCCTGATATATCTATAATAAGCAGTACCTGCCTGATATAACTATAAAGTTTTAATAAGAAATATGAAGTTACATATCATAGATTTATGAATAGATAAAATGATGACTAGATTTCAATATTGATATTTATTCTTAAAGAGAAGAATGACAGGGTAGAACCAGCACTGCAGCGGAGATGTTACCTAGCCTCACACATAATTAATTGCCTTCTACAGTATCTAGTGGCTGCTACAGCTCTGCAATGTATCTGTGGCTACTGACTGTGCTATCTCCTGGGTATAAGACAGCTCTGCAATGTATCTGTGGCTACTGCGCTATCTCCTGGGTATAAGAGAGCTCTGCAATGTATCTGTGGCTATTGCGCTATCTCCTGGGTATAAGACAGCTATGCAATGTATCTGTGGCTACTGACTGTGCTATCTCCTGGGTATAAGACAGCTATGCAATGTATCTGTGGCTACTGACTGTGCTATCTCCTGGGTATAAGACAACTCTGCAATGTATCTGTGGCTACTGCGCTATCTCCTGGGTATAAGACAGCTCTGCAATGTATCTGTGGCTACTGACTGTGCTATCTCCTGGGTATAAGACAGCTATGCAATGTATCTGTGGCTACTGACTGTGCTATCTCCTGGGTATAAGACAGCTCTGCAATGTATCTGTGGCTACTGCGCTATCTCCTGGGTATAAGACAGCTCTGCAATGTATCTGTGGCTACTGCGCTATCTCCTGGGTATAAGACAGCTCTGCAATGTATCTGTGGCTACTGCGCTATCTCCTGGGTATAAGACAGCTCTGCAATGTATCTGTGGCTACTGCGCTATCTCCTGGGTATAAGACAGCTCTGCAATGTATCTGTGGCTACTGCGCTATCTCCTGGGTATAAGACAGCTCTGCAATGTATCTGTGGCTACTGCGCTATCTCCTGGGTATAAGACAGCTCTGCAATGTATCTGTGGCTACTGCGCTATCTCCTGGGTATAAGACAGCTCTGCAATGTATCTGTGGCTACTGCGCTATCTCCTGGGTATAAGACAGCTCTGCAATGTATCTGTGGCTACTGCGCTATCTCCTGGGTATAAGACAGCTCTGCAATGTATCTGTGGCTACTGCGCTATCTCCTGGGTATAAGACAGCTCTGCAATGTATCTGTGGCTACTGCGCTATCTCCTGGGTATAAGACAGCTCTGCAATGTATCTGTGGCTACTGCGCTATCTCCTGGGTATAAGACAGCTCTGCAATGTATCTGTGGCTACTGCGCTATCTCCTGGGTATAAGACAGCTCTGCAATGTATCTGTGGCTACTGGTTTTGGTTGTTGTGTTTGTGGTTGTGTTTTGGGTTGTTGGTTTGTGGTTGTTTTGGGTTTTGTGTTGTGGTTGGTTTTGGGTTGTTGTGTTGGGTTGTGCTATCTCCTGGGTATAAGACAGCTATGCAATGTATCTGTGGCTACTGCGCTATCTCCTGGGTATAAGACAGCTCTGCAATGTATCTGTGGCTACTGCGCTATCTCCTGGGTATAAGAGAGCTCTGCAATGTATCTGTGGCTACTGCGCTATCTCCTGGGTATAAGACAACTCTGCAATGTATCTGTGGCTACTGACTGTGCTATCTCCTGGGTATAAGACAACTCTGCAATGTATCTGTGGCTACTGCGCTATCTCCTGGGTATAAGACAGCTATGCAATGTATCTGTGGCTACTGCGCTATCTCCTGGGTATAAGACAGCTATGCAATGTATCTGTGGCTACTGCGCTATCTCCTGGGTATAAGACAACTCTGCAATGTATCTGTGGCTACTGCGCTATCTCCTGGGTATAAGACAACTCTGCAATGTATCTGTGGCTACTGCGCTATCTCCTGGGTATAAGACAGCTATGCAATGTATCTGTGGCTACTGCGCTATGTCCTGGGTATAAGACAGCTATGCAATGTATCTGTGGCTACTGCGCTATCTCCTGGGTATAAGACAGCTATGCAATGTATCTGTGGCTACTGCGCTATCTCCTGGGTATAAGACAGCTCTGCAATGTATCTGTGGCTACTGACTGTGCTATCTCCTGGGTATAAGACAGCTCTGCAATGTATCTGTGGCTACTGACTGTGCTATCTCCTGGGTATAAGACAGTTATGTTATGTTATGTTATGTTATATTTCGGGTTTTACGCCTGCATCAGCACCATTTTGGGCTATATCGCCGGCGGGCAGTTTACTTAACAACACCTTTCCTGGGCAGGCTCCAGCGGTTAACCAGTACTTGGGTGCACCAACCTCCGTAAGAAACTGCCAACTTTTTCATATAAATGAGACACGGCCTGAGCGGGGCTCGAACCCGTGACCATCAGTGATGATAGGTTACAGTGGTATACAAGTCAGCGACCTTAACCACTCGACCACGGAGGCGGACTGGGTATAAGACAGCTCTGCAATGTATCTGTGGCTACTGACTGTGCTATCTCCTGGGTATAAGACAACTGATGAAGGGAATTTGATACTGAATCCTGGCAACAATGATATTGAATTGGAATGTACAGAATGTACATCTATTCCAAGTACATGTAACTCAAACAGCTGCTACCAGGTACATTCAGCTGCTACCAGGTACATTCAGCTGCTACCAGGTACATTCAGCTGCTACCAGGTACATTCAGCTGCTACCACGTACATTCAGCTGCTACCAGGTACATTCAGCTGCTACCACATACATTCAGCTGCTACCACGTACATTCAGCTGCTACCAGGTACATTCAGCTGCTACCATGTACATTCAGCTGCTACCAGGTACATTCAGCTGCTACCACGTACATTCAGCTGCTACCACATACATTCAGCTGGTACCACGTACATTTAGCTGCTACCAGGTACATTCAGCTGCTACCACGTACATTCAGCTGCTACCAGGTACATTCAGCTGCTACCAGGTACATTCAGCTGCTACCACGTACATTCAGCTGCTACCAGGTACATTCAGCTGCTACCACATACATTCAGCTGCTACCACATACATTCAGCTGCTACCACATACATTCAGCTGCTACCACGTACATTCAGCTGCTACCACGTACATTCAGCTGCTACCAGGTACATTCAGCTGCTACCATATACATTCAGCTGCTACCATATACATTCAGCTGCTACCATGTACATTCAGCTGCTACCACGTACATTCAGCTGCTACCACGTACATTCAGCTGCAACCACGTACATTCAGCTGTGACTAGTTAATGAATGGTAACTGTGTGAGAATAAAGCAGGCGTTTACAATGTGTGTGCACAGTCCACTGTGTGCACAGTCCACTGAAGCTGTCATGTATTGTATGTCTGACAGAGCTCATTGTTTGATTGTGTTCCTGTGTGCAACGCCTTTCTCCTGTCCTATACATTGTTCACACACTGATAGTACCACCATGCTGTCCTATACATTGTTCACACACTGATAGTACCACCATTCTGTCCTATACATTGTTCACACACTGATAGTACCACCATTCTGTCCTATACATTGTTCACACGCTGATAGTACCACCATTCTGTCCTATACATTGTTCACACACTGATAGTACCACCATTCTATCCTATACATTGTTCACACACTGATAGTACCACCATGCTGTCCTATACATTGTTCACACACTGATATTACCACCATGCTGTCCTATACATTGTTCACACACTGATAGTACCACCATTCTGTCCTATACATTGTTCACACACTGATAGTACCACCATGCTGTCCTATACATTGTTCACACACTGAAAGTACCACCATTCTGTCCTATACATTGTTCACACATTGATAGTACCACCATGCTGTCCTATACATTGTTCACACACTGATAGTACCACCATTCTGTGCTATAAATTGTTCACACACTGATAGTACCACCATTCTGTCCTATACATTGTTCACACACTGATAGTACCACCATTCTGTCCTATACATTGTTCACACACTGATAGTACCACCATTCTGTGCTATAAATTGTTCACACACTGATAGTACCACCATTCTGTCCTATACATTGTTCACACACTGATAGTACCACCATTCTTTCCTATACATTGTTCACACACTGATAGTACCACCATTCTGTCCTATACATTGTTCACACACTGATAGTACCACCATTCTGTCCTATACATTGTTCACACACTGATAGTACCACCATGCTGTCCTATACATTGTTCACACACTGATAGTACCACCATTCTGTCCTATACATTGTTCACACATTGATAGTACCACCATGCTGTCCTATACATTGTTCACACACTGATAGTACCACCATTCTGTGCTATAAATTGTTCACACACTGATAGTACCACCATTCTGTCCTATACATTGTTCACACACTGATAGTACCACCATTCTGTGCTATAAATTGTTCACACACTGATAGTACCACCATTCTGTCCTATACATTGTTCACACACTGATAGTACCACCATTCTTTCCTATACATTGTTCACACACTGATAGTACCACCATTCTGTCCTATACATTGTTCACACACTGATAGTACCACCATTCTGTCCTATACATTGTTCACACACTGATAGTACCACCATTCTGTCCTATACATTGTTCACACACTGATAGTACCACCATTCAGCCATATTCGAGATCAAAATCTGATTCCTCTGCTCTCTTCTTTGAGCTACCAGTAAACATTCTGTAAAACCAGGATAACAGCTAAACTATGCCTAGTAAACTTCAGTACAAAACGGACCATAAAAAAAAACTTTTTAAATTTTTTAGAAAAAGGTCATTTCAGTTGGGCCATTTTAGCAGGTTGGTCGGGAAACAAATGCCTTTTTTCTTATAGCGTGGGTGAGAATGTATGACCAAATGTTTAAAATGTTAAAATCGTTGCAATTTTTATAATGTTTTATCTTTAGACGTCAAGGAAAAAACATATAAATCATATACACCAATAATTATTGTGCAGCTCATTGTATAAAAACATATCCATCTAATCTGGAATCCCCTCTAATCTAGAATCCCTCTAATCCAGAATCCCCTCTAATCCAGAATCCCCTTAATCCAGAATCCCCTCTAATCCAGAATCCCTCTAAGACAGAATCCCCTTAATCCAGAATCCCCTCTAATCCAGAATCCCCTCTAATTTTGTGTATTTTCAACTCAAACTCAACTCTCTAAACACAACATGCCAATCATGAAAGGAAGCCAGTCAAGGCATAAAAGTGACAACATTGTTGACCAATTGTCCTTGCCCATGTTTTTTGCAAGTTGCTTATGTTATGTTATATTTCGGGTTTTACGCCTGTATCAGCACCATTTTGGGCTATATCGCCGGTGGGCAGTTTACCTAACAACACCTTTCCTGGGCAGGCTCCAGCGATTAACCAGTACTTGGGTGCACCAACCTCCGTAAGAAACTGCCAACTTTTTCAAATAAATGAGACACTGTCCGAGCGGGGCTCGAACCCGTGACCATCAGTGATGATAGGTTACAGTGGTATACAAGTCAGTGACCTTAACCACTCGACCACGGAGGCGGACATTGCAAGTTGCTTCAGGTGTTAATGACCCAGCACTCGGGCCCAGATATAGCCGTTATAATTGTGCCTTTAGGCTAGGCATTTAAATTCCACACTGCCGCTTCTCTCTCCCTCCTGGCGATGGATTCCATCAGGAATGAGGTCTCGAGAATGATAAATTTGTATAAACTAAATCGACTCATGTATATGGTCAACAATTGTTCCACAAAACAGACAGAGCTAATAATTATATTCAAGCAAAAATAAGTACCGGTTTATTTCATTGCCTCTCCACCCAAACCTCTAACTGGTAACATATTGCCTCTCCACCCAAACCTCTAACTGGTAACATATTGCCTCTCCACCCAGACCTCTAACTGGTAACATATAACCTCTCCACCCAGACCTCTAACTGGTAACATATTGCCTCTCCACCCAGACCGTCTCCACCCAGACCTATAACTGGTAACATATTGCCTCTCCACCCAGACCTCTAACTGGTAGCATATAACCTCTCCACCCAGACCTCTAACTGGTAACATATTGCCTCTCCACCCAGACCTCTAACTGGTAACATATTGCCTCTCCACCCAGACCGTCTCCACCCAGACCTATAACTGGTAACATATTGCCTCTCCACCCAGACCTCTAACTGGTAGCATATAACCTCTCCACCCAGACCTCTAACTGGTAACATATTGCCTCTCCACCCAGACCTCTAACTGGTAACATATTGCCTCTCCACCCAGACCGTCTCCACCCAGACCTATAACTGGTAACATATTGCCTCTCCACCCAGACCTCTAACTAGTAACATATTGCCTCTCCACCCATACCCTCTCCACCCAGACCTCTAACTGGTAACATATTGCCTCTCCACCCAGACCTATAACTGGTAACATATTTCCTCTCCACCCAGACCTCTAACTGGTAACATATTGCCTCTCCACCCAGACCGTCTCCACCCAGACCTATAACTGGTAACATATTGCCTCTCCACCCAGACCTCTAACTAGTAACATATTGCCTCTCCACCCATACCCTCTCCACCCAGACCTCTAACTGGTAACATATTGCCTCTCCACCCAGACCTATAACTGGTAACATATTTCCTCTCCACCCAGACCTCTAACTAGTAACATATTGCCTCTCCACCCATACCCTCTCCACCCAGACCACTAACTGGTAGCATATTGCCTCTCCACCCAGACCCTCTCCACCCAGACCACTAACTGGTAACATATAGGCAGGAAATAAACCTGTTATTATTTCTCTTAAATGTTTGTAGTATGACACATAGAATTGATCATTATATTAATATATCTCAGGCACAATTTTTTGTAAAAATAGAAAAGCTTACATACAACAATTACAAAATTGTACACTAACTTTACAAACACTGACATAGCCACTGTACACGTAAAAACAACAAAATAATTAACTAAAATCAGTCACAAAATATACAAACAAAATTTATCTAAAATGTTATAGACTGATGGTAAGTATTAAAAGAATGAACAAATCACCAACGATTTGGTCCTGTGACTTCAACTGAACACAAACTTGTAGCAAAAGTGACAGCACTTGGACACAACAATAAAACAGCATTAACATATAGGTCACATCCTATTAAGATATAGGTCACATCCGAGATCCTTTCTGCTGCAACACCTGAAATAATATAATGTAGACATATGTAACAATTGCATCAATGTTCACCCTGGTGGAAAGATGATATGCACATATAGGAAGGAGTGTATGCAAGTATTGCTGAATTCACAAAGGGTTTCAAAAAACTATTTATGGACATTTACAAACAAAACGCGCCAAATTGCACATGATCTGAATAGCTTGAATTTTTAAATTTTGAAACAAGCTTTGTGGCACATTCATGTTCCATCATGTGATGTGGGTAATCATGTGATGTGGGTAATCATGTGATGTGGGTAATCATGTGATGTGGGTAATCGTGTGATGTATGTTATCATGTGATGTATGTAATCATGTGATGTATGTAATCATGTGATGTATGTAACCATGTGATGTGGGTAATCATGTGATGTATGTAATCATGTGATGTATGTAATCATGTGATGTATGTAATCATGTGATGTATGTAATCATGTGATGTGGGTAATCATGTGATGTGGGTAATCATGTGATGTGGGTAATCATGTGATGTGGGTAATTGTGTGATGTGGGTAATCATGTGATGTGGGTAATCATGTGATGTATGTAATCATGTGATGTTGGTAATCATGTGATGTGGGTAATCATGTGATGTATGTAATCATGTGATGTATGTAATCATGTGATGTATGTAACCATGTGATGTGGGTAATCATGTGATGTATGTAATCATGTGATGTATGTAATCATGTGATGTATGTAATCATGTGATGTATGTAATCATGTGATGTGGGTAATCATGTGATGTGGGTAATCATGTGATGTGGGTAATCATGTGATGTGGGTAATTGTGTGATGTGGGTAATCATGTGATGTGGGTAATCATGTGATGTATGTAATCATGTGATGTTGGTAATCATGTGATGTGGGTAATCATGTGATGTATGTAATCATGTGATGTATGTAATCATGTGATGTATGTAACCATGTGATGTGGGTAATCATGTGATGTATGTAATCATGTGATGTATGTAATCATGTGATGTATGTAATCATGTGATGTATGTAATCATGTGATGTGGGTAATCATGTGATGTATGTAATCATGTGATGTGGGTAATCATGTGATGTGGGTAATCATGTGGGTAATCATGTGATGTGGGTAATCATGTGATGTGGGTAATCATGTGATGTATGTAATCATGTGATGTGGGCAATCATGTGATGTGGGTAATCATGTGATGTGGGTAATCATGTGATGTGGGTAACCATGTGATGTATGTAATCATGTGATGTGGGTAATCATGTGATGTGGGTAATCATGTGATATGGGTAATCATGTGATGTGGGTAATATGTGATGTGGGTAATCATGTGATGTGGGTAATCATGTGATGTATGTAATCATGTGATGTGGGTAATCATGTGATGTGGGTAATCATGTGATGTGGGTAATCATGTGATGTATGTAATCATGTGATGTGGGTAATCATGTGATGTGGGTAATCGTGTGATGTATGTAATCATGTGATGTGGGTAATCATGTGATGTATGTAATCATGTGATGTGGGTAAATGTGGGTAATCATGTGATGTATGTAATCATGTGATGTGGGTAACCATGTGATGTGGGTAATCATGTGATGTATGTAACCATGTGATGTATGTAATCATGTGATGTGGGTAATCGTGTGATGTATGTAATCATGTGATGTGGGTAATCATGTGATGTGGGTAATCATGTGATGTGGGTAATCATGTGATGTGGGTAATCATGTGATGTGGGTAATCATGTGATGTATGTAATCATGTGATGTGGGTAATCATGTGATGTGGGTAATCATGTGATGTGGGTAATCATGTGATGTATGTAATCATGTGATGTGGGTAAATGTGGGTAATCATGTGATGCATGTAATCATGTGATGTGGGTAATCATGTGATGTATGTAATCATGTGATGTGGGTAATCATGTGATGTATGTAATCATGTGATGTATGTAATCATGTGATGTGGGTAATCATGTGATGTATGTAATCATGTGATGTGGGTAATCATGTGATGTGGGTAATCATGTGGGTAATCATGTGATGTGGGTAATCATGTGATGTGGGTAACCATGTGATGTATGTAATCATGTGATGTGGGTAATCATGTGATGTGGGTAATCATGTGATATGGGTAATCATGTGATGTGGGTAATTATGTGATGTGGGTAATCATGTGATGTGGGTAATCATGTGATGTATGTAATCATGTGATGTGGGTAATCATGTGATGTGGGTAATCATGTGATGTGGGTAATCATGTGATGTATGTAATCATGTGATGTGGGTAATCATGTGATGTGGGTAATCATGTGATGTATGTAATCATGTGATGTGGGTAATCATGTGATGTATGTAATCATGTGATGTGGGTAAATGTGGGTAATCATGTGATGTATGTAATCATGTGATGTGGGTAACCATGTGATGTGGGTAATCATGTGATGTGGGTAATCATGTGATGTGGGTAATCATGTGATGTATGTAATCATGTGATGTGGGTAAATGTGGGTAATCATGTGATGCATGTAATCATGTGATGTGGGTAATCATGTGATGTATGTAATCATGTGATGTGGGTAATCATGTGATGTATGTAATCATGTGATGTATGTAATCATGTGATGTTGGTAATCATGTGATGTGGGTAATCATGTGATGTATGTAATCATGTAATGTGGGTAATCATGTGATGTATGTAATCATGTGATGTGGGTAATCATGTGATGTATGTAATCATGTGATGTATGTAATCATGTGATGTATGTAATGTGGGTAATCATGTGATGTATGTAATCATGTGATGTGGGTAATCATGTGATGTATGTAATCATGTGATGTATGTAATCATGTGATGTATGTAATCATGTAATGTGGGTAATCATGTGATGTGGGTAATCATGTGATGTGGGTAATCATGTGATGTGGGTAATCATGTGATGTTGTAATAGTGTGATGTGGGTAATCATGTGATATATGTAATCATGTGATGTGGGTAATCATGTGATGTGGGTAATCATGTGATGTATGTGATGTGGGTAATCGTGTGATGTGGGTAATCATGTGATGTGGGTAATCATGTGATATGGGTAATCATGTGATGTGGGTAATCATGTGATGTGGGTAATCATGTGATATGGGTAATCATGTGATGTGGGTAATCGTGTGATGTATGTAATCATGTGATATGGGTAATCATGTGATGTGGGTAATCATGTGATGTGGGTAATCATGTGATGTGGGTAATCATGTGATGTATGTAATCATGTGATGTATGTAACCATGTGATGTATGTAATCATGTGATGTGGGTAATCGTGTGATGTGGGTAATCATGTGATGTATGTAATCATGTGATGTGGGTAATCATGTGATGTATGTAATCATGTGATGTGAGTAATCGTGTGATGTATGTAATCATGTGATGTGGGTAATCATGTGATGTGGGTAATCATGTGATGTGGGTAATCATGTGATGTGGGTAATCATGTGATATGGGTAATCGTGTGATGTGGGTAATCATGTGATGTGGGTAATCATGTGATGTGGGTAATCATGTGATGTATGTAATCATGTGATGTATGTAATCATGTGATGTATGTAACCATGTGATGTGGGTAATCATGTGATGTATGTAATAATGTGATGTGGGTAATCGTGTGATGTGGGTAACCATGTGATGTGGGTAATCATGTGATGTATGTAATAATGTGATGTGGGTAATCGTGTGATGTGGGTAATCATGTGATGTGGGTAATCATGTGATGTGGGTAATCGTGTGATGTGGGTAATCATGTAATGTATGTAATCATGTGATGTGGGTAATCATGTGATGTGGGTAATCATGTGATGTGGGTAATCATGTGATGTGGGTAATCATGTGATGTATGTAATCATGTGATGTATGTAATCATGTGATGTGGGTAATCGTGTGATGTGGGTAATCGTGTGATGTGGGTAATCATGTGATGTGGGTAATCATGTGATGTATGTAATCGTGTGATGTGGGTAATCATGTGATGTGGGTAATCATGTGATGTATGTAACCATGTGATGTATGTAATCATGTGATGTGGGTAATCGTGTGATGTATGTAATCATGTGATGTGGGTAATCATGTGATGTGGGTAATCATGTGATGTGGGTAATCATGTGATGTGGGTAATCATGTGATGTGGGTAATCATGTGATGTGGGTAATCATGTGATGTATGTAATCATGTGATGTGGGTAATCATGTGATGTATGTAATCATGTGATGTATGTAATCATGTGATGTGTGTGATGTATGTAACCATGTGATGTGGGTAATCATGTGATGTATGTAATAATGTGATGTGGGTAATCGTGTGATGTGGGTAACCATGTGATGTGGGTAATCATGTGATGTATGTAATAATGTGATGTGGGTAATCGTGTGATGTGGGTAATCATGTGATGTGGGTAATCGTGTGATGTGGGTAATCGTGTGATGTGGGTAATCATGTGATGTATGTAATCATGTGATGTGGGTAATCGTGTGATGTGGGTAATCGTGTGATGTGGGTAATCATGTGATGTGGGTAATCATGTGATGTATGTAATCGTGTGATGTGGGTAATCATGTGATGTGGGTAATCATGTGATGTATGTAACCATGTGATGTATGTAATCATGTGATGTGGGTAATCGTGTGATGTATGTAATCATGTGATGTGGGTAATCATGTGATGTGGGTAATCATGTGATGTGGGTAATCATGTGATGTGGGTAATCATGTGATGTGGGTAATCATGTGATGTGGGTAATCATGTGATGTATGTAATCATGTGATGTGGGTAATCATGTGATGTGGGTAATCATGTGATGTGGGTAATCATGTGATGTATGTAATCATGTGATGTGGGTAATCATGTGATGTATGTAATCATGTGATGTATGTAATCATGTGATGTGTGTGATGTATGTAACCATGTGATGTGGGTAATCATGTGATGTATGTAATAATGTGATGTGGGTAATCGTGTGATGTGGGTAACCATGTGATGTGGGTAATCATGTGATGTATGTAATAATGTGATGTGGGTAATCGTGTGATGTGGGTAATCATGTGATGTGGGTAATCGTGTGATGTGGGTAATCGTGTGATGTGGGTAATCATGTAATGTATGTAATCATGTGATGTGGGTAATCATGTGATGTGGGTAATCATGTGATGTGGGTAATCATGTGATGTATGTAATCATGTGATGTATGTAATCATGTGATGTATGTAATCATGTGATGTGGGTAATCGTGTGATGTGGGTAACCATGTGATGTGGGTAATCATGTGATGTGGGTAATCATGTGATGTATGTAATAATGTGATGTGGGTAATCGTGTGATGTGGGTAACCATGTGATGTGGGTAATCATGTGATGTGGGTAATCATGTGATGTGGGTAATCATGTGATGTGGGTAATCGTGTGATGTGGGTAATCGTGTGATGTGGGTAATCATGTGATGTGGGTAATCATGTGATATGGGTAATCATGTGATGTATGTAACCATGTGATGTGGGTAATCATGTGATGTGGGTAATCGTGTGATGTGGGTAATCATGTGATGTGGGTAATCATGTGATGTATGTAATCGTGTGATGTGGGTAATCATGTGATGTGGGTAATCATGTGATGTATGTAACCATGTGATGTATGTAATCATGTGATGTGGGTAATCGTGTGATGTATGTAATCATGTGATGTGGGTAATCATGTGATGTGGGTAATCATGTGATGTGGGTAATCATGTGATGTGGGTAATCATGTGATGTGGGTAATCATGTGATGTATGTAATCATGTGATGTGGGTAATCATGTGATGTGGGTAATCATGTGATGTGGGTAATCATGTGATGTATGTAATCATGTGATGTGGGTAATCATGTGATGTATGTAATCATGTGATGTATGTTATCATGTGATGTGGGTAATCATGTGATGTATGTAATCATGTGATGTGGGTAATCATGTGATGTATGTAATCATGTGATGTGGGTAATCATGTGATGTGGGTAATCATGTGATGTGGGTAATCATGTGATGTGGGTAATCATGTGATGTATGTAATCATGTGATGTGGGTAATCATGTGATGTGGGTAATCATGTGATGTGGGTAATCATGTGATGTGGGTAATCATGTGATGTATGTAATCATGTGATATGGGTAATCATGTGATGTGGGTAATCATGTGATGTATGTAATCATGTGATATGGGTAATCATGTGTTGTGGGTAATCATGTGATGTATGTAATCATGTGATGTATGTAGTCATGTGATGTGGGTAATCGTGTGATGTGGGTAATCATGTGATGTATGTAGTCATGTGATGTGGGTAATCATGTGATGTGGGTAATCATGTGATGTGGGTAATCATGTGATATGGGTAATCATGTGATGTGGGTAATCATGTGATGTGGGTAATCATGTGATGTGGGTAATCATGTGATGTGGGTAATCATGTGATGTATGTAATCATGTGATATGGGTAATCATGTGATGTGGGTAATCATGTGATGTATGTAATCATGTGATATGGGTAATCATGTGATGTGGGTAATCATGTGATGTATGTAATCATGTGATGTATGTAATCATGTGATGTGGGTAATCGTGTGATGTGGGTAATCGTGTGATGTGGGTAATCATGTGATGTGGGTAATCATGTGATGTATGTAATCATGTGATATGGGTAATCATGTGATGTGGGTAATCATGTGATGTATGTAATCATGTGATATGGGTAATCATGTGATGTGGGTAATCATGTGATGTATGTAATCATGTGATGTATGTAATCATGTGATGTGGGTAATCGTGTGATGTGGGTAATCGTGTGATGTGGGTAATCATGTGATGTGGGTAATCATGTGATGTATGTAATCATGTGATATGGGTAATCATGTGATGTGGGTAATCATGTGATGTATGTAATCATGTGATATGGGTAATCATGTGATGTGGGTAATCATGTGATGTGGTAATCATGTGATGTGGGTAATCATGTGATGTATGTAATCATGTGATATGGGTAATCATGTGATGTGGGTAATCATGTGATGTGGGTAATCGTGTGATGTGGGTAATCATGTGATGTGGGTAATCGTGTGATGTGGGTAATCATGTGATGTGGGTAATCATGTGATGTGGGTAATCATGTGATGTGGGTAATCATGTGATGTATGTAACCATGTGATGTATGTAACCATGTGATGTATGTAATCATGTGATGCATGTAACCATGTGATGTATGTAATCATGTGATGTATGTAATCATGTGATGTGGGTAATCGTGTGATGTATGTAATCATGTGATGTATGTAACCATGTGATGTGGGTAATTATGTGATGTATGTAATCATGTGATGTGGGTAATCATGTGATGTGGGTAACCATGTGATGTATGTAATCATGTGATGTATGTAATCATGTGATGTATGTAATCATGTGATGTGGGTAATCATGTGATGTTGGTAATCATGTGATGTATGTAATCATGTGATGTATGTAATCATGTGATGTGGGTAATCATGTGATGTGGGTAATCATGTGATGTGGGTAATCATGTGATGTGGGTAATCATGTGATGTGGGTAATCGTTTGATTAGTAGGCGTATTAACAGGAATATAGATAGATGTCAAATACGGGGTTTCTTTGAGCTGGGTGTAACACTGACCTCCTGATGAATTGCGCCTTGAGGCTAGTCATACCACCGCGGACAGGCAGAATACGCGCTTCGTACCTCTGATGTGTAACTGGCAAAATCAATGAACTGCAAATCATACGATGTACTTATTAGACAAACACATCCTGTAGGAGATATTGCTTTAACATATCATATGTAACAATGTATTTACCTTTGCCCGATCGGAGGGCTCTGTCCCGGGGCCATTTAGACTGTTGGGACATTCTTTAGACACAACACACAGAAACTCCACATGATCTTCTGAACCGTAATTGTACTGTGAACCTATATTAACCAGCTGAAACAAAACGAACCGTAATTGTACTGTGAACCTTTGTTAACCAGCTGAAACAAAACAAACCGTAATTGTACTGTGAACCTATATTAACCAGCTGAAACAAAACAAACCGTAATTGTACTGTGAACCTATATTAACCAGCTAAAACAAAACAAACAAATGTAACTCATCATCTGTGTTCTAAATGTCAGTTCCACATCATCTATGTTCTAAATGTCAGTTCTACATCATCTATGTTCTAAATGTCAGTTCCACATTATATATGTTCTAAACGTCAGTTCCACAATATATATGTTCTAAATGTCAGTTCCACATTATATATGTTCTAAATGTCAGTTCCACAGTATATATGTTCTAAATGTCAGTTCCACAGTATATATGTTCTAAATGTCAGTTCCACAGTGGATATGTTCTAAATGTCAGTTCCACATTATCTATGTTCTAAATGTCAGTTCCACATTATCTATGTTCTAAATGTTAGTTTCATGTCATCTATGTTCTAAATGTCAGTTCCACCGTATCTATGTTCTAAATGTCAGTTCCACATTATCTATGTTCTAAATGTCAGTTCCACATCATCTATGTTCTAAATGTCAGTTCCACATTATCTATGTTCTAAATGTCAGTTTCACATCATCTATGTTCTAAATGTCAGTTCCACATTGTCTATGTTCTAAATGTCAGTTCCATGTCATCTATGTTCTAAATGTCAGTTCCACCTGATATATGTTCTAAATGTCAGTTCCGCATCATATATGTTCTAAATGTCAGTTCCACACCATTTATGTTCTAAATGCCAGTTCTTATATGTTCTAAATGTCAATTCCACATCATCTATGTTCTAAATGTCAGTTCCACCTTATCTATGTTCTAAATGTCAGTTCCACATTATATATGTTCTAAATGTCAGTTCCACATCATCTATGTTCTAAATGTCAGTTTCATGTCATCTATGTTCTAAATGTCAGTTCTACCTTATCTATGTTCTAAATGTCAGTTCCACATCATCTATGTTCTAAATGTAAGTTGCAAATCATCTATGTTCTAAATGTAAGTTGATGTTTTCGAGATGATGCGCTGACAGGATAAAAGTGGACGGATCAACACACAGACAGCATTATGTCCATCTGGGGGAGACAAAATAACATTCAAATATGAAATTAATACCTGCTCAAATTTCCAACCATCCGACATTGTGGACACCATTTGTGTGAGCTCTTCTTCTGAACACTGCAGCACTCTATACACATTCTTCATATATGTCTGCAAATAACATGGCACAATGTCAAATAACATGACAATGTATGCAAATAACATGACAATGTATGCAAATAACATGACACCATGTCTGCAAACAACATGACACTATGTCTGCAAACAACATGACACTATGTACACAAACAACATGACACAATTTCTGCACATAACATGACACAGTGTCTGCAAACAACATGACACTATGTCTGCAAACCACATGACACTATGTCCTAAACCACATGACACTGTCTGCAAACATGACACTATGTCTGCAAACAACATGACACTATGTCACCAAATCACATGATATGGTCAGCAATAATCTTTCTTGTTCTTAATGACCTTCACTGTTATCATGGTAAAGGTCAACAGGAACATTGGTTTAATGTAGCAATGTGATGATCAACAGTCAGTAGTTGTTGAGGATAACCACTATAGAGAATAATAGATTTTTTGTTAAAATAACTCAAATCAAGGGCAGCAATAACATAATCATGGATAAACTGTAAGGTCATGGTCAGCCACCTAATATATTAGATTGTAGGTCAGGGTCAGCCACCTAATATATTAGATTGTAGGTCAGGGTCAGCCACCTAATATATTAGATTGTAGGTCAGGGTCAACCACCTAATATAGTAGATTGTAGGTCAGGGTCAGCCACCTAATATAGTAGATTGTAGGTCAGGGTCAACCACCTAATATATTAGATTGTAGGTCAGGGTCAACCACCTAATATAGTAGATTGTAGGTCAGGGTCAGCCACCTAATATATTAGATTGTAGGTCAGGGTCAACCACCTAATATAGTAGATTGTAGGTCAGGGTCAGCCACCTAATATAGTAGATTGTAGGTCAGGGTCAACCACCTAATATATTAGATTGTAGGTCAGGGTCAACCACCTAATATAGTAGATTGTAGGTCAGGGTCAGCCACCTAATATATTAGATTGTAGGTCAGGGTCAACCACCTAATATAGTAGATTGTAGGTCAGGGTCAGCCACCTAATATAGTAGATTGTAGGTCAGGGTCAACCACCTAATATAGTAGATTGTAGGTCAGGGTCCACCACCTAATATAGTAGATTGTAGGTCAGGGTCAGCCACCTAATATAGTAGATTGTAGGTCAGGGTCAGTCACCGAATATAGTAGATTGTAGGTCAGGGTCAGCCACCTAATATATTAGATTGTAGGTCAGGGTCAACCACCTAATATAGTAGATTGTAGGTCAGGGTCAACCACCTAATATAGTAGATTGTAGGTCAGGGTCAACCACCTAATATAGTAGATTGTAGGTCAGGGTCAGCCACCTAATATAGTAGATTGTAGGTCAGGGTCAACCACCTAATATAGTAGATTGTAGGTCAGGGTCAGCCACCTAATATAGTAGATTGTAGGTCAGGGTGAGCCACCTAATATAGTAGATTGTAGGTCAGGGTCAGTCACCGAATATAGTAGATTGTAGGTCAGGGTCAGCCACCTAATATAGTAGATTGTAGGTCAGGGTCAACCACCTAATATAGTAGATTGTAGGTCAGGGTCAGTCACCGAATATAGTAGATTGTAGGTCAGGGTCAGCCACCTAATATAGTAGATTGTAGGTCAGGGTCAACCACCTAATATAGTAGATTGTAGGTCAGGGTCAACCACCTAATATAGTAGATTGTAGGTCAGTGTCAACCACCTAATATAGTAGATTGTAGGTCAGGGTCAACCACCTAATATAGTAGATGGTAGGTCAGGGTCAGCCACCTAATATAGTAGATTGTAGGTCAGGGTCAGCCACCTAATATAGTAGATTGTAGGTCAGGGTCAGTCACCGAATATAGTAGATTGTAGGTCAGGGTCAGCCACCTAATATAGTAGATTGTAGGTCAGGGTCAACCACCTAATATAGTAGATTGTAGGTCAGGGTCAGCCACCTAATATAGTAGATTGTAGGTCAGGGTCAGCCACCTAATCTAGTAGATTGTAGGTCAGGGTCAGCCACCTAATATAGTAGATTGTAGGTCAGGGTCAACCACCTAATATAGTAGATTGTAGGTCAGGGTCAGCCACCTAATATAGTAGATTGTAGGTCAGGGTCAGCCACCTAATATAGTAGATTGTAGGTCAGGGTCAGCCACCTAATATAGTAGATTGTAGGTCAGGGTCAGCCACCTAATATACTAGATTGTAGGTCAGGGTCAGCCACCTAATATAGTAGATTGTAGGTCAGGGTCAGCCACCGAATATAGTAAATTGTAGGTCAAGGTCAGCCACCTAATATAGTAGATTGTAGGTCAGGGTCAGCCACCAAACATAGTAGATTGTAGGTCAGGGTCAGCCACCTAATATAGTAGATTGTAGGTCAGGGTCAGCCACCGAATATAGTAGATTGTAGGTCAGGGACAGCCATATAATATAGTAGATTGTAGGTCAGGGTCAGCCACCTAATATAGTAGATTGTAGTTCATGGTCAGCCACCTAATATAGTAGATTGTAGGTCAGGGTCAGCCACCGAATATAGTACATTGTACCAGTCATAACAGTGATCCAGTTAGGCCTAATTGGGCTGCCCCACCAACCAAAATTACATTGATTTTGTGTGCGTATTATTTTATTTTTATTATTATGGTTTCAACTTACTACAAAACAAAACAGTGCAGTTTATGAAACAACTTACTTGTACAAAACAAAACAGTGCAGTTTATGAAACAACTTACTTGTACAAAACAAAACAGTGCAGTTTATGAAACAACTTACTTGTACAAAACAAAACAGTGCAGTTTATGAAACAACTTACTTGT
>CM026390.1:5845462-5862296 GCA_014843695.1 Archivesica marissinica | reverse complement strand
CTTATCTTTGTCATTTAGGAGGTAAGGGTACCCAATCACCTTATCTTTGTCATTTAGGTGGTAAGGGTACCCAATCACCTTATCTTTGTCATTTAGGTGTTAAGGGTACCCAATCACCTTATCTTTGTCATTTAGGTGTTAAGGGTACCCAATCACCTTATCTTTGTCATTTAGGTGTTAAGGGTACCCAATCACCTTATCTTTGTCATTTAGGTGTTAAGGGTACCCAATCACCTTATCTTTGTCATTTAGGTGTTAAGGGTACCCAATCACCTTATCTTTGTCATTTAGGTGTTAAGGGTACCCAATCACCTTATCTTTGTCATTTAGGTGTTAAGGGTACCCAATCACCTTATCTTTGTCATTTAGGTGTAAGGGTACCCAATCACCTTATCTTTGTCATTTAGGTGTTAAGGTACCCAATCACCTTATCTTTGTCATTTAGGTGTTAAGGGTACCCAATCACCTTATCTTTGTCATTTAGGTGTTAAGGGTACCCAATCACCTTATCTTTGTCATTTAGGTGTTAAGGGTACCCAATCACCTTATCTTTGTCATTTAGGTGTTAAGGGTACCCAATCACCTTATCTTTGTCATTTAGGTGTTAAGGGTACCCAATCACCTTATCTTTGTCATTTAGGTGTTAAGGGTACCCAATCACCTTATCTTTGTCATTTAGGTGTTAAGGGTACCCAATCACCTTATCTTTGTCATTTAGGTGTTAAGGGTACCCAATCACCTTATCTTTGTCATTTAGGTGTTAAGGGTACCCAATCACCTTATCTTTGTCATTTAGGTGTTAAGGGTACCCAATCACCTTATCTTTGTCATTTAGGTGTTAAGGGTACCCAATCACCTTATCTTTGTCATTTAGGTGTTAAGGGTACCCAATCACCTTATCTTTGTCATTTAGGTGTTAAGGGTACCCAATCACCTTATCTTTGTCATTTAGGTGTTAAGGGTACCCAATCACCTTATCTTTGTCATTTAGGTGTTAAGGGTACCCAATCACCTTATCTTTGTCATTTAGGTGTTAAGGGTACCCAATCACCTTATCTTTGTCTTATCTTGTCATTTAGGTGTTAAGGGTACCCAATCACCTTATCTTTGTCATTTAGGTGTTAAGGGTACCCAATCACCTTATCTTTGTCATTTAGGTGTTAAGGGTACCCAATCACCTTATCTTTGTCATTTAGGTGTTAAGGGTACCCAATCACCTTATCTTTGTCATTTAGGTGTTAAGGGTACCCAATCACCTTATCTTTGTCATTTAGGTGTTAAGGGTACCCAATCACCTTATCTTTGTCATTTAGGTGTTAAGGGTACCCAATCACCTTATCTTTGTCATTTAGGTGTTAAGGGTACCCAATCACCTTATCTTTGTCATTTAGGTGTTAAGGGTACCCAATCACCTTATCTTTGTCATTTAGGTGTTAAGGGTACCCAATCACCTTATCTTTGTCATTTAGGTGTTAAGGGTACCCAATCACCTTATCTTTGTCATTTAGGTGTTAAGGGTACCCAATCACCTTATCTTTGTCATTTAGGTGTTAAGGGTACCCAATCACCTTATCTTTGTCATTTAGGTGTTAAGGGTACCCAATCACCTTATCTTTGTCATTTAGGTGTTAAGGGTACCCAATCACCTTATCTTTGTCATTTAGGTGTTAAGGGTACCCAATCACCTTATCTTTGTCATTTAGGTGTTAAGGGTACCCAATCACCTTATCTTTGTCATTTAGGTGTTAAGGGTACCCAATCACCTTATCTTTGTCATTTAGGTGTTAAGGGTACCCAATCACCTTATCTTTGTCATTTAGGTGTTAAGGGTACCCAATCACCTTATCTTTGTCATTTAGGTGTTAAGGGTACCCAATCACCTTATCTTTGTCATTTAGGTGTTAAGGGTACCCAATCACCTTATCTTTGTCATTTAGGTGTTAAGGGTACCCAATCACCTTATCTTTGTCATTTAGGTGTTACGGGTACCCAATCACCTTATCTTTGTCATTTAGGTGTTAAGGGTACCCAATCACCTTATCTTTGTCATTTAGGTGTTAAGGGTACCCAATCACCTTATCTTTGTCATTTAGGTGTTAAGGGTACCCAATCACCTTATCTTTGTCATTTAGGTGTTAAGGGTACCCAATCACCTTATCTTTGTCATTTAGGTGTTAAGGGTACCCAATCACCTTATCTTTGTCATTTAGGTGTTAAGGGTACCCAATCACCTTATCTTTGTCATTTAGGTGTTAAGGGTACCCAATCACCTTATCTTTGTCATTTAGGTGTTAAGGGTACCCAATCACCTTATCTTTGTCATTTAGGTGTTAAGGGTACCCAATCACCTTATCTTTGTCATTTAGGTGTTAAGGGTACCCAATCACCTTATCTTTGTCATTTAGGTGTTAAGGGTACCCACTCACCTTATCTTTGTCATTTAGGTGTTAAGGGTACCCAATCACCTTATCTTTGTCATTTAGGTGTTAAGGGTACCCACTCACCTTATCTTTGTCATTTAGGTGTTAAGGGTACCCAATCACCTTATCTTTGTCATTTAGGTGTTAAGGGTACCCAATCACCTTATCTTTGTCATTTAGGTGTTAAGGGTACCCACTCACCTTATCTTTGTCATTTAGGTGTTAAGGGTACCCAATCACCTTAATTTCAAAGAGGTTCTACCCCAACTCCTTATTGTCCTTTTAGCTAATCATCTATTTGTGTTATATTTGTATTATATTTGTGTTATATTTGTGTTATATTTGTGTTATATTTGTATTATATTTGTGTTATATTTGTATTATATTTGTGTTATATTTGTATTATATTTGTGTTATATTTGTATTATATTTGTGTTATATTTGTATTATATTTGTATTATATTTGTGTTATATTTGTATTATATTTGTGTTATATTTGTATTATATTTGTATTATATTTGTGTTATATTTGTGTTATATTTGTATTATATTTGTGTTATATTTGTATTATATTTGTATTATATTTGTGTTATATTTGTATTATATTTGTGTTATATTTGTGTTATATTTGTATTATATTTGTATTATATTTGTATTATATTTGTATTATATTTGTGTTATATTTGTATTATATTTGTGTTATATTTGTGTTATATTTGTTTATATTTGTATTATATTGTGTTATATTTGTGTTATTTTGTATTATATTTGTATATTTTGTATATTTGTATATTTGTATTATATTGTGTATATTTGTATTATATTTGTGTTATATTTGTATTTTGTGTATATTTGTGTTATATTTGTATTATATTTGTATTTATATTGTGTTATATTTGTGTTATATTTGTATTATATTTGTGTTATATTTGTGTTATATTTGTTTATATTTGTGTTATATTTGTGTTATTTTGTATATTTTGTGTTATATTTGTGTATTTTGTGTTATATTTGTTTATATTTGTGTTATATTTGTGTTATATTTGTATTATATTTGTGTTATATTTGTATTATATTTGTGTTATATTTGTATTATTTGTTATATTTGTATTATATTTGTGTTATATTTGTATTATATTTGTATTATATTTGTGTTATATTTGTATTATATTTCAGTGCATGTTGGGAGTGTGAGACAAACTGCTACTATAATCACCATGACCAGTGAACATTTACGCACAGGTGATAAAGCTATCGTTAGATTTAGGTTTATAAAGAATCCCGAATATCTACGGCCGGATATGAGGATGGTGTTTCGTGAAGGTCGAACAAAAGCTATTGGTACAATAACAAAACTCTACCCGCATGTCAGGGCTGTGGCTCAAAATACACGGCAGCAAAGAGCACAGAAGAAAGCCCAGGAGGCCGGACACGGGGGCTCTCGAATGCCGCAGAATGAGCCTCAGAAACCCAGCAAGAAAAGACGAGGTACTAAAAAAAAATTGACAGAGTTTCTTGATACGAAAGAAAATGAGCTTGATGTAACACCTCCTGTATAATTTGGTAACTTCTTTAGAAATGTGTGTTTGGAATGCTGCGGTGAACAAACTGTAACTGGTTTCTGTGATCTCCCATCGCTGAAAGTTTGTGTTTCCGATGTACAAATAGCGTGTGTCATATAGCTGTAATGCTTGAAATTCCTACAGAAATATGTCTGTATATGTGTATACTTGTCTTGGAACTAAATGTCCGATGTTTGAAGCACCTGCTTGAAGGACATGTAATGATGTTAACTTGGTTGAAGGATGTGTAATGATGTTAACCTGGTTGAAGGATGTGTAATGATGTTAACCTGGTTGAAGAACATGTAATGATGTTAACCTGGTTGAAGAACATGTAATGATGTTAACCTGCTTGAAGAACATGTAATGATGTTAACCTGGTTGAAGAACATGTAATGATGTTAACTTGGTTGAAGAACATGTAATGATGTTAACTTGGTTGAAGGATGTGTAATGATGTTAACCTGGTTGAAGAACATGTAATGATGTTAACCTGGTTGAAGAACATGTAATGATGTTAACCTGGTTGAAGAACATGTAATGATGTTAACCTGGTTGAAGGACATGTAATGATGTTAACCTGGTTGAAGAACATGTAATGATGTTAACCTGGTTGAAGAACATGTAATGATGTTAACCTGGTTGAAGAACATGTAATGATGTTAACTTGGTTGAAGGATGTGTAATGATGTTAACCTGGTTGAAGAACATGTAATGATGTTAACCTGGTTGAAGAACATGTAATGATGTTAACCTGGTTGAAGAACATGTAATGATGTTAACCTGGTTGAAGGACATGTAATGATGTTAACCTGGTTGAAGAACATGTAATGATGTTAACCTGGTTGAAAACGTGTAATGATGTTAACCTTGTTGGAGGATGTGTAATGATGTTAACCTTGTTGAAAGTGTAAATATTCATACTTGTTTCATGTACAGTTCACTTTTAAATGAACCAATGTTCACTGAGCTTTGTTAAGTTGGGTTATAGCTTCTTTTTTTTTGACTGTATTAAGATAATATACACTCTGACAAAAGTTGAGCACCACCCTATATTTTTATCGATATATTGTTTTTACATCAATACTGTTAAAACAATAAAATAGATATCACCATATTTTTTACACTTCTTAAAAGACTACACCAAGGGCTCTAGGATTACCAATCTACGAAGTATTTATCCTCCTGAAAGACGTGACTATGACGTGGCAAAAATGGGGTTCAAAACAGGCGCTGGAAAACCGTAAAACCAGTTTGTCTTTGATGGAAGTTTTTAACATAGCATTAAGTCTTCAGATTTGTGTACAGGAAAACGAAAACAGCAAACCGATTTGAAATAAGTCCACTATTAGAAAAGGTATTATTGAAACAAGTGAGGTGGTGCTTAACTTTTGTCGGGTGTATATATGCATTGTAAATGTTTACCTGATTAACATCCATTAAACTTTATTTAATAACTATTATTAATCTCTTATCTTGTTTTTACTTAAGACCACCTTTTTAGAATGCAATTTAATTGAAGTTTTGTTGTTTTATTTTTAGATACATGCACATCGTAATGAGAAAACATTGTAAAATATTTTCTTGTATTGTTTTTCGTTCGCCTGATCACAATGTTTTTGTGATTACTGTTTGTACATCGGCGCGCGGCATCTGTCATCAACATTTTGCTTCAAACAATATCTCCTCCCGAATCACTCCTCCGAACCACTCCTCCCAAACCACTCCTCCCGAACCACTCCTCCCGAACCACTAGTCCAATCATCATGAAACTTCATTGAGTGATCCTCTTTCAATAGTTCTCAAATTAGGTCACTATGTCCTAAAACTAGGTCAAATGAGAGCCAAAATTTCAATATTTCTTCAAAATTACAGGAAAGATTATGTGAAGAAATTTTGTAAGGAGCAGTGGTAAATGTTTACTCAAGCTGTGTTGATTTGTCAAAAAACTTGGTAGCTTGCTATATTCCTATAGAATTAAATAGTAAATCTTTAACAATCTTCTGCTCGTGAACCACAATGTACAGATGTTTGATATCACCTAGTGGACCAACTGTATGAGACCTGTGAAAATAGCATTAAATGAATTTGATGTACCAGGTACCTAGTAGTTATAAAACAAATGTGAAAACCGCCAAACACTCGTATGTTTCATATACCTTTGAGATTTTAACCACGGGTGAGCGATCCAGAGCCTTCAGCATGTCGTTTCATTGTATACAGTTATTTTCAATACATCAGCTGTTAGTTATTTTTAAAAGGAATGTATACGTTTAATAAATAATACTTGATGTTAATATAATTGTTTGTTTTACCATACTACCACCTCCAGTGATATAGCAGACATAGATACATCCACCTCCAGTGATATAGCAGACATAGATACAACCACCTCCAGTGATATAGCAGACATAGATACAACCACCTCCAGTGATATAGCAGACATAGATACATCCACCTCCAGTGATATAGCAGACATAGATACAACCACCTCCAGTAATATAGCAGACATATACTGTTGATACAGCCACCTCCAGTGATATAGCAGACATAGATACATCCACATCCAGTGATATAGCAGACATAGATACATCCACCTCCAGTGGTATAGCAGACATAGATACATCCACATCCAGTGATATAGCAGACATAGATACATCCACCTCCCGTGATATAGCAGACATAGATACATCCACCACCAGTGATATAGCATACATAGATACATCCACATCCAGTGATATAGCAGACATAGATACATCCAACTCCAGTAATATAGCAGACATAGATACACCCAGATCCAGTGATATAGCAGACATAGATACATCCACCTCAAGTGATATAGCAGACATAGATACATCCACATCCCGTGATATAGCAGACATAGATACATCCACCTCCAATGATATAGCAGACATAGATACATCCACATCCAGTGACATAGCAGACATAGATACATCCACCTCCAGTAATATAGCAGACATAGATACATCCACCTCCAGTAATATAGCAGACATAGATACATCCACCTCCAGTGATATAGCAGACATAGATACAATCACCTTCAGTAATATAGCAGACATAGATACAACCACCTCCAGTGATATAACAGACACAGATACATCCACCTCCAGTGATATAGCAGACATAGATACATCCATCTCCAGTGATATAGCAGACATAGATACATCCACCTCCAGTGGTATAGCAGACATAGATACATCCACATCCAGTGATATAGCAGACATAGATACATCCACCTCCCGTGATATAGCAGACATAGATACATCCACCTCCAGTGATATAGCAGACATAGATACATCCACATCCAGTGATATAGCAGACATAGATACATCCAACTCCAGTAATATAGCAGACATAGATGCACCCAGATCCAGTGATATAGCAGACATAGATACATCCACCTCAAGTGATATAGCAGACATAGATACATCCACCTCCCGTGATATAGCAGACATAGATACATCCACCTACAGTGATATAGCAGACATTGATACCTCCAGTGATATAGCAGACATAGATACATCCACATCCAGTGATATAGCCGACATAGATACATCCACCTCCAGTGATAGAGCAGACATAGATACATCCACCTCCAATGATATAGCAGACATAGATACTTCCACCTCCAGTGATAGAGCAGACATAGATACATCCACCTCCAGTGATATAGCAGACATAGATACATCCATATCCAGTGATATAGCAGACATAGATACATCCACCTCCAGTGATATAGCAGACATAGATACAAGTCACCTCCAGTAATATAGCAGAAATAGATACATCCACCTCCAGTGATATAGCAGATATAGATACAATCACCTCCAGTGATATAGCAGACATAGATACAACCACCTCCAGTGATATAGCAGTCATATATACAGCCACCTCCAGTGATATAACAGACATAGATACATCCACCTCCAGTGATTTAGCAGACATAGATACATCCACCTCCAACAATATAGCATACATACACTGTTGATACATCCACCTCCAGTGATATAGCAGATATAGATACAATCACCTCCAGTGATATAGCAGACATAGATACAACCACCTCCAGTGATATAGCAGTCATAGATACAGCCACCTCCAGTGATATAGCAGACATAGATACAACCACTTCCAGTGATATAGCAGACATGGATACATCCACTTCTAGTGATATAGCAGACATAGATACATCCCCCTCCAGTGATATAGCAGACATAGATACATCCACCTCCGGTAATATAGCAGACATAGATACATCCACCTCAAGTGATATAGCAGACATAGATACATCCACCTCCAGTGATATTGCAGACATAGATACATCCACCTCAAGTGATATAGCAGACATAGATACATCCATCTCCAGTGATATAGCAGACATAGATACATCCACCTCCAGTAATATAGCAGACATAGATACATCCATCTCCAGTATTATAGCAGACATAGATACATCCACGTCCAGTGATATAGCAGACATAGATACATCCACCTCTAGTGCAATAGCAGACTTATACTGTTGATACATCCACCTCCAGTGATATAGCAGACATAGATACATCCACCTCCAGTGATATAGCAGACATAGATACATCCACCTCCAGTGATATAGCAGACATACACTGTTGATACAGCCACCTCCAGTGATATAGCAGACATAGATACATCAACCTCCAGTGATATATCAGACATAGATACATCCACCTCCAGTAATATAGCAGACATAGATACATCCACCTCCAGTGATATAGCAGACATAGATACATCCACCTCCAGTGATATAGCTGACAGTTTGGTGTTGGTGTTTGGTTGAACATTGATACATCCACCTCAAGTGATATATCAGACATAGATACATCCACCTCCAGTGATATTGTAGACATAGGTACATCCACCTGCGTGATATAGCAGACATAGATACATCCACCTCCAGTGATATAGAATACATAGATACATCCACCTCCAGTGATTAGCAGACATAGATACAACCACCTCAGTGATATAGCAGACATATATACATCCATCTCCAGTGATATAGCAGACATAGATACATCCACATTCAGTGATATAGCAGACATAGATACATCCACCTCCAGTGATATAGCAGACATAGATACGTCCACCTCGTGTTGGTGTTTCAGTGATATAGCTGACATGATACATCCACCTCCAGTGATATAGCAGACATATATACATCCACCTCCAGTGATATAGTAGACATAGATACATCCACCTCCAGTGATATGGCTGACATAGATACATCCACCTCCAGTGATATAGCATACATAGATACAACTAACTCCAGTGATATAGCAGACATAGATACATCCACCTCCAGTGATATAGCAGACATAGTTACATCCACCTCCAGTGATATAGCAGACATAGATACAACCACATCCAGTGATATAGCAGACATATACTATTGATACAGCCACCTCCAGTGATATAGCAGACATAGATACAACCACCTCCAGTGATATAGCAGACATAGATACAACTAACTCCAGTAATATAGCAGACATAGATACAACCACCTCCAGTGATATAGCAGACATATACTTTTGATACAGCCACCTCCAGTGATATAGCAGACATGGATACAACCACATCCAGTGATATTGCAGACATAGATACATCCACCTCCAGTGATATAGCTGACATACACTGTTGATACCTCCACCTCCAGTGATATAACAGACAAAGATACAACCACCTCCAGTGATATAGTAGACAAAGATACATCCACCTACCTCCAGTGATATAGCAGACATAGATACAATCACCTTCAGTAATATAGCAGACATAGATACAACCACCTCCAGTGATATAACAGACACAGATACATCCACCTCCAGTGATATAGCAGACATAGATACATCCATCTCCAGTGATATAGCAGACATAGATACATCCACCTCCAGTGGTATAGCAGACATAGATACATCCACATCCAGTGATATAGCAGACATAGATACATCCACCTCCCGTGATATAGCAGACATAGATACATCCACCTCCCGTGATATAGCAGACATAGATACATCCACCTCCAGTGACATAGCAGACATAGATACATCCACATCCAGTGATATAGCAGACATAGATACATCCACCTCCAGTGATATAGCAGACATAGATACATCCACATCCAGTGATATAGTAGACATACACTGTTGATACAACCACCTCCAGTGATATAGCAGACATAGATACATCCACCTCCAGTGATATAGCAGACATAGATACAACCACCTCCAGTGATATAGCAGACATAGATACATCCACCTCCCGTGATATAGCAGACATAGATACATCCACCTCCTGTGATATAGCAGACATAGATACATCCACCTCCAGTGATAGAG
This sequence comes from Archivesica marissinica, assembly GCA_014843695.1. Classification (NCBI taxonomy): domain Eukaryota; kingdom Metazoa; phylum Mollusca; class Bivalvia; order Venerida; family Vesicomyidae; genus Archivesica; species Archivesica marissinica. Next base: position 5,851,925 of record CM026390.1, on the reverse strand, counting down.
CAGACATAGATACAATCACCTTCAGTAATATAGCAGACATAGATACAACAACCTCCAGTGATATAACAGACACAGATACATCCACCTCCAGTGATATAGCAGACATAGATACATCCATCTCCAGTGATATAGCAGACATAGATACATCCACCTCCAGTGGTATAGCAGACATAGATACATCCACCTCCCGTGATATAGCAGACATAGATACATCCACCTCCAGTGATATAGCAGACATAGATACATCCACATCCAGTGATATAGCAGACATAGATACATCCAACTCCGTAATATAGCAGACATAGATGCACCCAGATCCAGTGATATAGCAGACATAGATACATCCACCTCAAGTGATATAGCAGACATAGATACATCCACCTCCCGTGATATAGCAGACATAGATACATCCACCTACAGTGATATAGCAGACATTGATACCTCCAGTGATATAGCAGACATAGATACATCCACATCCAGTGATATAGCAGACATAGATACATCCACCTCCAGTGATATAGCAGACATAGATACATCCACATCCAGTGATATAGCAGACATAGATACCTCCAGTGATATAGCAGACATAGATACATCCACCTCCAATGATATAGCAGACATAGATACTTCCACCTCCAGTGATATAGCAGACATAGATACATCCACCTCCAGTGATATAGCAGACATAGATACATCCACCTCCAGTGATATAGCAGACATAGATACATCCACCTCCAGTGATATAGCAGACATAGATACATCCACCTCCCGTGATATAGCAGACATAGATACATCCACCTACAGTGATATAGCAGACATTGATACCTCCAGTGATATAGCAGACATAGATACATCCACATCCAGTGATATAGCAGACATAGATACATCCACCTCCAGTGATATAGCAGACATAGATACATCCACATCCAGTGATATAGCAGACATAGATACCTCCAGTGATATAGCAGACATAGATACATCCACCTCCAATGATATAGCAGACATAGATACTTCCACCTCCAGTGATATAGCAGACATAGATACATCCACCTCCAGTGATATAGCAGACATAGATACATCCACCTCCAGTGATATAGCAGACATAGATACTTCCACCTCCAGTGATAGAGCAGACATAGATACATCCACCTCCAGTGATATAGCAGACATAGATACAACCACCTCCAGTGATATAGCAGACATAGATACATCCACCTCCAATGATATAGCAGACATAGATACTTCCACCTCCAGTGATAGAGCAGACATAGATACATCCACCTCCAGTGATATAGCAGACATAGATACATCCATATCCAGTGATATAGCAGACATAGGTACATCCACCTCCAGTGATATAGCAGACATAGATACAAGTCACCTCCAGTAATATAGCAGAAATAGATACATCCACCTCCAGTGATATAGCAGATATAGATACAATCACCTCCAGTGATATAGCAGACATAGATACAACCACCTCCAGTGATATAGCAGTCATAGATACAGCCACCTCCAGTGATATAACAGACATAGATACATCCACCTCCAGTGATTTAGCAGACATAGATACATCCACCTCCAACAATATAGCATACATACACTGTTGATACATCCACCTCCAGTGATATAGCAGATATAGATACAATCACCTCCAGTGATATAGCAGACATAGATACAACCACCTCCAGTGATATAGCAGTCATAGATACAGCCACCTCCAGTGATATAGCAGACATAGATACAACCACTTCCAGTGATATAGCAGACATGGATACATCCACTTCTAGTGATATAGCAGACATAGATACATCCCCCTCCAGTGATATAGCAGACATAGATACATCCACCTCCGGTAATATAGCAGACATAGATACATCCACCTCAAGTGATATAGCAGACATAGATACATCCACCTCCAGTGATATTGCAGACATAGATACATCCACCTCAAGTGATATAGCAGACATAGATACATCCATCTCCAGTGATATAGCAGACATAGATACATCCACCTCCAGTAATATAGCAGACATAGATACATCCATCTCCAGTATTATAGCAGACATAGATACATCCACCTCTAGTGCAATAGCAGACTTATACTGTTGATACATCCACCTCCAGTGATATAGCAGACATAGATACATCCACCTCAAGTGATATAGCAGACATACACTGTTGATACAGCCACCTCCAGTGATATAGCAGACATAGATACATCAACCTCCAGTGATATATCAGACATAGATACATCCACCTCCAGTAATATAGCAGACATAGATACATCCACCTCCAGTGATATAGCAGACATAGATACACCCACCTCCAGTGATATAGCAGACATAGATACATCCACCTCAAGTGATATAGCAGACATAGATACATCCACCTCCAGTGATATTGCAGACATAGATACATCCACCTCCCGTGATATAGCAGCCATAGATACATCCACCTCCAGTAATATAGCAGACATAGATACATCCACCTCCAGTAATATAGCAGACATAGATACAAACACCTCCAGTGATATAGCTGACATAGATACAACCACCTTCAGTAATATAGCAGACATAGATACAACCACCTCCAGTGATATAGCAGACACAGATACATCCACCTCCAGTGATATAGCAGACATAGATACATCCATCTCCAATGATATAGCAGACATAGATACATCCACCTCCAGTGGTATAGCAGACATAGATACATCCACCTCCAGTGGTATAGCAGACATAGATACATCCACCTCCCGTGATATAGCAGACATAGATACATCCACCTCCAGTGATATAGCAGACATAGATACATCCACCTCCAGTGATATAGCAGACATAGATACATCCACCTCCAGTGATATAGCAGACATAGATACAACCACCTCCAGTGATATAGCAGACATAGATACATCCACCTCCAGTGATATAGCAGACATAGATACATCCACCTCCCGTGATATAGCAGACATAGATACATCCACCTCCAGTGATATAGCAGACATAGATACAATCACCTTCAGTAATATAGCAGACATAGATACAACAACCTCCAGTGATATAACAGACACAGATACATCCACCTCCAGTGATATAGCAGACATAGATACATCCATCTCCAGTGATATAGCAGACATAGATACATCCACCTCCAGTGGTATAGCAGACATAGATACATCCACCTCCCGTGATATAGCAGACATAGATACATCCACCTCCAGTGATATAGCAGACATAGATACATCCACATCCAGTGATATAGCAGACATAGATACATCCAACTCCAGTAATATAGCAGACATAGATGCACCCAGATCCAGTGATATAGCAGACATAGATACATCCACCTCAAGTGATATAGCAGACATAGATACATCCACCTCCCGTGATATAGCAGACATAGATACATCCACCTACAGTGATATAGCAGACATTGATACCTCCAGTGATATAGCAGACATAGATACATCCACATCCAGTGATATAGCAGACATAGATACATCCACCTCCAGTGATATAGCAGACATAGATACATCCACATCCAGTGATATAGCAGACATAGATACCTCCAGTGATATAGCAGACATAGATACATCCACCTCCAATGATATAGCAGACATAGATACTTCCACCTCCAGTGATATAGCAGACATAGATACATCCACCTCCAGTGATATAGCAGACATAGATACATCCACCTCCAGTGATATAGCAGACATAGATACTTCCACCTCCAGTGATAGAGCAGACATAGATACATCCACCTCCAGTGATATAGCAGACATAGATACAACCACCTCCAGTGATATAGCAGACATAGATACATCCACCTCCAATGATATAGCAGACATAGATACTTCCACCTCCAGTGATAGAGCAGACATAGATACATCCACCTCCAGTGATATAGCAGACATAGATACATCCATATCCAGTGATATAGCAGACATAGGTACATCCACCTCCAGTGATATAGCAGACATAGATACAAGTCACCTCCAGTAATATAGCAGAAATAGATACATCCACCTCCAGTGATATAGCAGATATAGATACAATCACCTCCAGTGATATAGCAGACATAGATACAACCACCTCCAGTGATATAGCAGTCATAGATACAGCCACCTCCAGTGATATAACAGACATAGATACATCCACCTCCAGTGATTTAGCAGACATAGATACATCCACCTCCAACAATATAGCATACATACACTGTTGATACATCCACCTCCAGTGATATAGCAGATATAGATACAATCACCTCCAGTGATATAGCAGACATAGATACAACCACCTCCAGTGATATAGCAGTCATAGATACAGCCACCTCCAGTGATATAGCAGACATAGATACAACCACTTCCAGTGATATAGCAGACATGGATACATCCACTTCTAGTGATATAGCAGACATAGATACATCCCCCTCCAGTGATATAGCAGACATAGATACATCCACCTCCGGTAATATAGCAGACATAGATACATCCACCTCAAGTGATATAGCAGACATAGATACATCCACCTCCAGTGATATTGCAGACATAGATACATCCACCTCAAGTGATATAGCAGACATAGATACATCCATCTCCAGTGATATAGCAGACATAGATACATCCACCTCCAGTAATATAGCAGACATAGATACATCCATCTCCAGTATTATAGCAGACATAGATACATCCACGTCCAGTGATATAGCAGACATAGATACATCCACCTCTAGTGCAATAGCAGACTTATACTGTTGATACATCCACCTCCAGTGATATAGCAGACATAGATACATCCACCTCCAGTGATATAGCAGACATAGATACATCCACCTCCAGTGATATAGCAGACATACACTGTTGATACAGCCACCTCCAGTGATATAGCAGACATAGATACATCAACCTCCAGTGATATATCAGACATAGATACATCCACCTCCAGTAATATAGCAGACATAGATACATCCACCTCCAGTGATATAGCAGACATAGATACACCCACCTCCAGTGATATAGCAGACACAGATACATCCACCTGCAGTGATATAGCAGACATAGATACATCCACCTCCGGTAATATAGCAAACATAGATACATCCACCTCAAGTGATATAGCAGACATAGATACATCCACCTCCAGTGATATTGCAGACATAGATACATCCACCTCCCGTGATATAGCAGCCATAGATACATCCACCTCCAGTAATATAGCAGACATAGATACATCCACCTCCAGTAATATAGCAGACATAGATACAAACACCTCCAGTGATATAGCAGACATAGATACAACCACCTTCAGTAATATAGCAGACATAGATACAACCACCTCCAGTGATATAGCAGACACAGATACATCCACCTCCAGTGATATAGCAGACATAGATACATCCATCTCCAATGATATAGCAGACATAGATACATCCACCTCCAGTGGTATAGCAGACATAGATACATCCACATCCAGTGATATAGCAGACATAGATACATCCACCTCCCGTGATATAGCAGACATAGATACATCCACCTCCAGTGATATAGCAGACATAGATACATCCACATCCAGTGATATAGCAGACATAGATACACTCACATCCAGTCATATAGCAGACATAGATACATCCACATCAAGTGATATAGCAGACATATATACATCCAACTCCCGTGATATAGCAGACATAGATACATCCACCTCCAGTGATATAGCAGACATAGATACATCCACATCCAGTGATATAGCAGACATAGATACATCCACATCCAGTGATATAGCAGACATAGATACATCCACCTCCTGGATATAGTCAGACATTGATACTCTCCAGTGATATAGCAACATATATTACATCCCATCCAGTGATATAGCAGACATAGATACATCCACCTCCAGTGATATAGCAGACATAGATACATCCACATCCAGTGATATAGTAGACATACACTGTTGATACAACCACCTCCAGTGATATAGCAGACATAGATACATCCACCTCCAGTGATATAGCAGACATAGATACAACCACCTCCAGTGATATAGCAGACATAGATACATGCACCTCCAGTGATATAGCAGACATAGATACATCCACCTCCAGTGAAATAGCAGACATAGATACATCCACATCCAGTTATATAGCAGACATAGATACATCAACATCCAGTGATATAGCAGACATATACCATTGATGCAACCACATTCAGTGATATAGCAGACATAGATACAACCAACTCCAGTGATATAGCAGACACAGATACATCCACCTCCAGTGATATAGCAGACATAGATACATCCATCTCCAATGATATAGCAGACATAGATACATCCACCTCCAGTGGTATAGCAGACATAGATACATCCACATCCAGTGATATAGCAGACATAGATACATCCACCTCCCGTGATATAGCAGACATAGATACATCCACCTCCAGTGATATAGCAGACATAGATAC
>CM026390.1:5815817-5844462 GCA_014843695.1 Archivesica marissinica | reverse complement strand
TCCAGTGATATAGCAGACATAGATATAACCACCTTCAGTAATATAACAGACATAGATACAACCACCTCCACTGATATAGCAGACAAAGATACATCCACCTCCAGTGATATAGCAGACATAGATACATCCACATCCAGTGATATAGCAGACATAGATACATCCACCTCCAGTGATATAGCAGACATAGATACATCCACCTCCAGTGATATAGCACACATAGATACATCCACCTCCAGTGATATAGCAGACATAGATACAACCACCTCCAGTGATATAGCAGACATAGATACATGCACCTCCAGTGATATAGCAGACATAGATACATCCACCTCCAGTAATATAGCAGACATAGATACATCCACCTCCAGTGAAATAGCAGACATAGATACATCCACCTCCAGTGATATAACAGACATAGATACATCCACCTCCAGTGATATAGCAGACATAGATACATCCACCTCCAGTGATATAGCAGACATAGATACATCCATCTCCAGTGATATAGCAGACATAGATACATCCACCTCCGGTGATATAGCAGACATAGATACATCCACATCCAGTAATATAGCAGACATAGATACATCCACCTCCAGTGATATAGCAGACATAGATACCTCCAGTGATATAGCAGACATAGATACATCCAACTCCTTATATAGCAGACATAGATACATCCCACATCAGTGATATAGCAGACCATAATACATCCACTCCATGATATATAGCAAACATAGATACATCACCACTTCCAATGATATAGCAGACATAGATACAATCCACTCCAATGATATAACAGACATAGATACATCACATCCAGTGATATAGCAAAATAGATCATATCCACCCCAGTGATATAGCATCCCTTGATACCTCCAGTGATATAGCAGACATAGATACATCCACATCCAGTGATATAGCAGACTAGATACATCCTCCTCCAGGATATAGCAGCATAGATAACTCCAGTGGTATGCAGACATAGATACATCCACCTCCAGTGATATAGCAGACATACATACATCCACATCAAGTGATATCAGACATACACGATACAGCCACCTCCAGTGATATAGCAGACATAGATACATCAACCTCCAGTGATATAGCAGACATAGATACATCCACCTCCAGTGATATAGCAGACATAGATACATCCACCTCCAGTGATATAGCAGACATAGATACATCCACCTCCAGTGATATAGCAGACATAGATACCTCCAGTGATATAACAGACATAGATACATCCACTCCAGTGATTTAGCAGACATAGATACATCCACCTCCAGTGATATAGCAGACATAGATACATCCATCTCCAGTGATATAGCAGACATAGATACATCCACCTCCAGTGATATAGCAGACATAGATACATCCACATCCTGTGATATAGCAGACATAGATAAATCCACCTCCAGTGATATAGCAGACATAGATACCTCCAGTGATATAGCAGACATAGATACATCCACCTCCAGTGATATAGCAGACATAGATACATCCACATCCAGTGATATAGCAGACATAGAGACAACCACCTCCAGTGATATAGCAGACATAGATACAACTACCTCCAGTGATATAGCAGACATAGATACAACCACCTCCAGTGAAATAGCAGACATAGATACAACCACCTCCACTGATATAGCAGACACAGATACATCCACCTCCAGTGATAAAGCAGACATAGATACATCCATCTCCAGTGATATTGCAGACATAGATACATCCACCTCCAGTGATATAGCAGACATAGATACATCCACATCCAGTGATATTGCAGACATAGATACATCCACCTCAAGTGATATAGCAGACATAGATACATCCACCTCCCGTGATATAGCAGCCATAGATACATCCACCTCCAGTAATATAGCAGACATAGATACATCCACCTCCAGTGATATAGCAGACACAGATACGTCCATCTCCAGTGATAAAGCAGACATAGATACATCCACCTCCAGTGATATAGCAGACATAGATACATCCACCTCCAGTGATATAGCAGACATAGATACATCCACCTCCAGTGATATAGCAGACATAGATACATCCACCTCCAGTGATATAGCAGACATAGAAACATCCACATCCAGTGATATAGCAGACATAGATACATCCAACTCCAGTGATATAGCAGACATAGATACATCCACATCCAGTGATATAGCAGACATAGATACAGCCACCTCCAGTGATATAGCAGACATAGATACATCCACTTCCCATGATATAGCAGACATAGATACATCCACCTCCAATGATATAACAGACATAGATACATCCACATCCAGTGATATAGCAGAAATAGATTCATCCACCTCCAGTGATATAGCAGACATTGATACCTCCAGTGATATAGCAGACATAGATACATCCACATCCAGTGATATAGCAGACATAGATACATCCTCTTCCAGTGATATAGCAGACATAGATACCTCCAGTGATATAGCAGACATAGATACATCCACCTCCAGTGATATAGCAGACATACATACATCCACATCAAGTGATATAGTAGACATACACTGTTGATACAGCCACCTCCAGTGATATAGCAGACATAGATACATCAACCTCCAGTGATATAGCACACATAGATACATCCACCTCCAGTGATATAGCAGACATAGATACAACCACCTCCAGTGATATAGCAGACATAGATACATGCACATCCAGTGATATAGCAGACATAGATACATCCACCTCCAGTAATATAGCAGACATAGATACATCCACCTCCAGTGAAATAGCAGACATAGATACATCCACCTCCAGTGATATAACAGACATAGATACATCCACCTCCAGTGATTTAGCAGACATAGATACATCCACCTCCAGTGATATAGCAGACATAGATACATCCATCTCCAGTGATATAGCAGACATAGATACATCCACCTCCAGTGATATAGCAGACATAGATACATCCACATCCTGTGATATAGCAGACATAGATAAATCCACCTCCAGTGATATAGCAGACATAGATACCTCCAGTGATATAGCAGACATAGATACATCCACCTCCAGTGATATAGCAGACATAGATACATCCACATCCAGTGATATAGCAGACATAGAGACAACAACCTCCAGTGATATAGCAGACATAGATACAACTACCTCCAGTGATATAGCAGACATAGATACAACCACCTCCAGTGAAATAGCAGACATAGATAAAACCACCTCCACTGATATAGCAGACACAGATACATCCACATCCAGTGATATTGCAGACATAGATACATCCACCTCAAGTGATATAGCAGACATAGATACATCCACCTCCCGTGATATAGCAGCCATAGATACATCCACCTCCAGTAATATAGCAGACATAGATACATCCACCTCCAGTAATATAGCAGACATAGATACAACCACCTCCAGTGATATAGCAGACATAGATATAACCACCTTCAGTAATATAGCAGACATAGATACAACCACCTCCACTGATATAGCAGACACAGATACATCCACCTCCAGTGATAAAGCAGACATAGATACATCCATCTCCAGTGATATAGCAGACATAGATACATCCACCTCCAGTGATATAGCAGACATAGATACATCCACATCCAGTGATATAGCAGACATAGATACATCCACCTCCCGTGATATAGCAGAAATAGATACATCCATATCCAGTGATATAGCAGACATAGATACATCCACCTCCAATGATATAACAGACATAGATACATCCACATCCAGTGATATAGCAGACATAGATTCATCCACCTCCAGTGATATAGCAGACATTGATACATCCAGTGATATAGCAGACATAGATACATCCACATCCAGTGATATAGCAGACATAGATACATCCTCTTCCAGTGATATAGCAGACATAGATACCTCCAGTGATATAGCAGACATAGATACATCCACCTCCAGTGATATAGCAGACATACATACATCCACATCAAGTGATATAGTAGACATACACATTGATACAGCCACCTCCAGTGATATAGCAGACATAGATACATCAACCTCCAGTGATATAGCAGACATAGATACCTCCAGTGATACAGCAGACATAGATACATCCACCTCCCGTGATATAGCAGAAATAGATACATCCATATTCAGTGATATAGCAGACATAGACACCTCCAGTGATATAGCAGACATAGATACATCCACCTCCAGTGATATAGCAGACATAGAAACATCCACATCCAGTGATATAGCAGACATAGATACATCCAACTCCAGTGATATAGCAGACATAGATATATCCACATCCAGTGATATAGCAGACATAGATACAGCCACCTCCAGTGATATAGCAGACATAGATACATCCACTTCCCATGATATAGCAGACATAGATACATCCACCTCCAATGATATAACAGACATAGATACATCCACATCCAGTGATATAGCAGACATAGATTCATCCACCTCCAGTGATATAGCAGACATTGATACCTCCAGTGATATAGCAGACATAGATACATCCACATCCAGTGATATAGCAGACATAGATACATCCTCTTCCAGTGATATAGCAGACATAGATACCTCCAGTGATATAGCAGACATAGATACATCCACCTCCAGTGATATAGCAGACATACATACATCCACATCAAGTGATATAGTAGACATACACAGTTGATACAGCCACCTCCAGTGATATAGCAGACATAGATACATCAACCTCCAGTGATATAGCAGACATAGATACCTCCAGTGATACAGCAGACATAGATACATCCACCTCCCGTGATATAGCAGAAATAGATACATCCATATTCAGTGATATAGCAGAAATAGATACCTCCAGTGATATAGCAGACATAGATACATCCACCTCCAGTGATATAGCAGACATAGAAACATCCACATCCAGTGATATAGCAGACATAGATACATCCAACTCCAGTGATATAGCAGACATAGATATATCCACATCCAGTGATATAGCAGACATAGATACAGCCACCTCCAGTGATATAGCAGACATAGATACATCCACTTCCCATGATATAGCAGACATAGATACATCCACCTCCAATGATATAACAGACATAGATACATCCACATCCAGTGATATAGCAGACATAGATTCATCCACCTCCAGTGATATAGCAGACATTGATACCTCCAGTGATATAGCAGACATAGATGCATCCACATCCAGTAATATAGCAGACATAGATACATCCTCTTCCAGTGATATAGCAGACATAGATACCTCCAGTGATATATCAGACATAGATACATCCACCTCCAGTGATATAGCAGACATACATACATCCACATCAAGTGATATAGTAGACATACACTGTTGATACAGCCACCTCCAGTGATATAGCAGACATAGATACATCAACCTCCAGTGATATAGCAGACATAGATACCTCCAGTGATACAGCAGACATAGATGCATCCACCTCCAGTGATATAGCAGACAGAAACATCCACATCCAGTGATATAGCAGAAATAGATATCTCCACATCCAGTGATATAGCAGACATAGATACAGCCACCTCCAGTGATATAGCAGACATAGATACAGCCACCTCCAGTGATATAACAGAAATAGATACATCCACCTCCAATGATATAACAGAAATAGATACATCCACATCCAGTGATATATCAGACATAGATACATCCACCTCCAGTGATATAGCATACATACACTGTTGAAAGATCCACCTTCAGTGAGATAGCAGACATAGATACATCCACCTCCAGTGATATAGCAGACATAGATACAACCACCTCCAGTGATATAGCAGACATAGATACATCCACCTCCAGTGATATAGCAGACATATATACATCCATCTCCAGTGATATAGCAGACATAGATACATCCACCTCCAGTGATATAGCAGACATAGATACATCCACCTCCAGTGATATAGCAGACATAGATACATCCACCTCCAGTGATATAGCAGACATAGATACATCCACCTCCAGTGATATAGCTGACATACACTGTTGATACATCCACCTCCAGTGATATAGCAGACATATATACATCCACCTCCAGTGATATAGCAGACATAGATACATACACCTCCAGTGATATAGCTGACATACACTGTTGATACCTCCACCTCCAGTGATATAACAGACATAGATACAACCACTTCCATCCAGTGATATAGCAGACATAAATACATCCACCTCCAGTGATATAGCAGACATAGATACATCCACCTCCACTAATATAGCAGACATACACTGTTGATACACCCACCTCCAGTGATATAGCAGACATAAATACATCCACCTCCAGTGATATAGCAGACATAGATACATCCACCTCCACTAATATAGCAGACATACACTGTTGATACACCCACCTCCAGTGATATAGCAGACATATACTGTTGATACAACCACATTCAGTGATATAACAGACATACACTGTTGATACAGCCACCTCCAGTGACATAGCAGACATAGATACGTCCACCTCCAGTGATATAGCAGACATAGATACATCCACCTCCAGTGATATAGCAGACATAGATACATCCACCTCCAGTGATATAGCAGACATAGATACATCCACCTCCAGTGATATAGCAGACATAGATACATCCACATCCAGTGATATAGCAGACATAGATACAACCACCTCCAGTGATATAGCAGACATAGATACAACTACCTCCAGTGATATAGCAGACATAGATACAACTACCTCCGGTGATATATCAGACATAGATACAACCACCTCCAGTGATATAGCAGACATAGATACAACCATCTCCAGTGATATAGCAGACATAGATACAACTACCTCCAGTGATATAACAGACATAGATACAACCACCTCCAGTGATATAGCAGACATAGATACAACCACCTCCAGTGATATAGCAGACATATACTTTTGATACAGCCACCTCGTGTGATATAGCAAACATAGATACAACCACATCCAGTGATATAGCAGACATATTCTGTTGATACAGCCAGCTCCAGTGATATAGCAGACATAGATACAACCACCTCCAGTGATATAGCAGACATAGATACAACTACATCCAGTGATATAGCAGTCATAGATACAACCACATCCAGTGATATAGCAGACATGGATACAACCACCTCCAGTGATATAGCAGACATATATTTTTGATACAGCCACCTCCTGAGATATAGCTGACATAGATACAACCACATCCAGTGACATAGCAGACATATACTGTTGATACAACCACCTCCTGTGATATAGCAGACATAGATACAACCACCTCCAGTGATATAGCAGACATAGATACAACTACGTCCAGTGATATATCAGACATAGATACATCCACCTCCAGTGATATAGCAGACATAGATACATCCACCTCCAGTGATATAGCTGACATAGATACATCCACCTCCAGTGATATAGCTGACATACACTGTTGATACATCCACCTCCAGTGATATAGCAGACATAGATACATCCACCTCCAGTGATATAGCAGACATAGATACATCCACCTCCAGTGATATAGCAGACATAGATACATCCACCTCCAGTGATATAGCAGACATAGATACATCCACCTCCAGTGATATAGCAGACATACACTGTTGATACATCCACCTCCAGTGATATAGCAGACATAAATACATCCACCTCCAGTGATATAGCAGACATAGATACATCCACCTCCAGTGATATAGCAGACATACACTGTTGATACACCCACCTCCAGTGATATAGCAGACATAAATACATCCACCTCCAGTGATATAGCAGACATAGATACATCCACCTCCACTAATATAGCAGACATACACTGTTGATACACCCACCTCCAGTGATATAGCAGACATAAATACATCCACCTCCAGTGATATAGCAGACATAGATACATCCACCTCCACTAATATAGCAGACATACACTGTTGATACACCCACCTCCAGTGATATTTCAGACATAGATACATCCACCTCCAGTAATATAGCAGACATATACTGTTGATACAACCACATTCAGTGATATAACAGAAATACACTGTTGATACAGCCACCTCCAGTGACATAGCAGACATAGATACGTCCACCTCCAGTGATATAGCAGACATAGATACATCCACCTCCAGTGATATAGCAGACATAGATACATCCACCTCCAGTGATATAGCAGACATAGATACATCCACCTCCAGTGATATAGCAGACATAGATACAACTACATCCAGTGATATAGCAGACATAGATACAACCACCTCCAGTGATATAGCAGACATGGATACAACCACCTCCAGTGATATAGCAGACATATATTTTTGATACAGCCACCTCCTTGATATAGCTGACATAGATACAACCACATCCAGTGATATAGCAGACATATACTGTTGATACAGCCACCTCCTGTGATATAGCAGACATAGATACATCCACCTCCTGTGATAAAGCAGACATAGATACATCCACCTCCAGTGATAAAGCAGACATAGATACATCCATCTCCAGTGATATTGAAGACATAGATACATCCACCTCCAGTGATATAGCAGACATAGATACATCCACATCCAGTGATATTGCAGACATAGATACATCTACCTCAAGTGATATAGCAGACATAGATACATCCACCTCCCGTGATATAGCAGCCATAGATACATCCACCTCCAGTAATATAGCAGACATAGATACATCCACCTCCAGTAATATAGCAGACATAGATACAACCACCTCCAGTGATATAGCAGACATAGATATAACCACCTTCAGTAATATAGCAGACATAGATACAACCACCTCCACTGATATAGCAGACACAGATACATCCACCTCCAGTGATAAAGCAGACATAGATACATCCATCTCCAGTGATATAGCAGACATAGATACATCCACCTCCAGTGATATAGCAGACATAGATACATCCACATCCAGTGATATAGCAGACATAGATACATCCACCTCCCGTGATATAGCAGAAATAGATACATCCATATCCAGTGATATAGCAGACATAGATACATCCACCTCCAATGATATAACAGACATAGATACATCCACATCCAGTGATATAGCAGACATAGATTCATCCACCTCCAGTGATATAGCAGACATTGATACCTCCAGTGATATAGCAGACATAGATACATCCACATCCAGTGATATAGCAGACATAGATACATCCTCTTCCAGTGATATAGCAGACATAGATACCTCCAGTGATATAGCAGACATAGATACATCCACCTCCAGTGATATAGCAGACATACATACATCCACATCAAGTGATATAGTAGACATACACTGTTGATACAGCCACCTCCAGTGATATAGCAGACATAGATACATCAACCTCCAGTGATATAGCAGACATAGATACCTCCAGTGATACAGCAGACATAGATACATCCACCTCCCGTGATATAGCAGAAATAGATACATCCATATCCAGTGATATAGCAGACATAGATACCTCCAGTGATATAGCAGACATAGATACATCCACCTCCAGTGATATAGCAGACATAGAAACATCCACATCCAGTGATGTAGCAGACATAGATACATCCAACTCCAGTGATATAGCAGACATAGATACATCCACATCCAGTGATATAGCAGACATAGATACAGCCACCTCCAGTGATATAGCAGACATAGATACATCCACCTCCAATGATATAACAGAAATAGATACATCCACATCCAGTGATATATCAGACATAGATACATCCACCTCCAGTGATATAGCATACATACACTGTTGAAAGATCCACCTTCAGTGAGATAGCAGACATAGATACATCCACCTCCAGTGATATAGCAGACATAGATACAACCACCTCCAGTGATATAGCAGACATAGATACATCCACCTCCAGTGATATAGCAGACATATATACATCCATCTCCAGTGATATAGCAGACATAGATACATCCACCTCCAGTGATATAGCAGACATAGATACATCCACCTCCAGTGATATAGCAGACATAGATACATCCACCTCCAGTGATATAGCAGACATAGATACATCCACCTCCAGTGATATAGCTGACATACACTGTTGATACATCCACCTCCAGTGATATAGCAGACATATATACATCCACCTCCAGTGATATAGCAGACATAGATACATCCACCTCCAGTGATATAGCTGACATACACTGTTGATACCTCCACCTCCAGTGATATAACAGACATAGATACAACCACTTCCATCCAGTGATATAGCAGACATAAATACATCCACCTCCAGTGATATAGCAGACATAGATACATCCACCTCCACTAATATAGCAGACATACACTGTTGATACACCCACCTCCAGTGATATAGCAGACATAAATACATCCACCTCCAGTGATATAGCAGACATAGATACATCCACCTCCACTAATATAGCAGACATACACTGTTGATACACCCACCTCCAGTGATATAGCAGACATAAATACATCCACCTCCAGTGATATAGCAGACATAGATACAACCACATTCAGTGATATAGCAGACATACACTGTTGATACACCCACCTCCAGTGATATAGCAGACATAGATACATCCACCTCCAGTGATATAGCAGACATAGATACATCCACCTCCAGTGATATAGCAGACATAGGATACATCCACCTCCAGTGATATAGCAGACATAGATACATCCACCTCCAGTGATATAGCAGACATAGATACATCCACATCCAGTGATATAGCAGACATAGATACAACCACCTCCAGTGATATAGCAGACATAGATACAACTACCTCCAGTGATATAGCAGACATAGATACAACTACCTCCAGTGATATATCAGACATAGATACAACCACCTCCAGTGATATAGCAGACATAGATACAACCACCTCCAGTGATATAGCAGACATAGATACAACTACCTCCAGTGATATAACAGACATAGATACAACCACCTCCAGTGATATAGCAGACATAGATACAACCACCTCCAATGATATAGCAGACATATACTTTTGATACAGCCACCTCGTGTGATATAGCAAACATAGATACAACCACATCCAGTGATATAGCAGACATATTCTGTTGATACAGCCAGCTCCAGTGATATAGCAGACATAGATACAACCACCTCCAGTGATATAGCAGACATAGATACAACTACATCCAGTGATATAGCAGACATAGATACAACCACCTCCAGTGATATAGCAGACATGGATACAACCACCTCCAGTGATATAGCAGACATATATTTTTGATACAGCCACCTCCTGAGATATAGCTGACATAGATACAACCACATCCAGTGATATAGCAGACATATACTGTTGATACAGCCACCTCCTGTGATATAGCAGACATAGATACAACCACCTCCAGTGATATAGCAGACATAGATACAACTACGTCCAGTGATATATCAGACATAGATACATCCACCTCCAGTGATATAGCAGACATAGATACATCCACCTCCAGTGATATAGCTGACATACACTGTTGATACATCCACCTCCAGTGATATAGCAGACATAGATACATCCACATCCAGTGATATAGCAGACATAGATACATCCACATCCAGTGATATAGCAGACATAGATATATCCACTTCCAGTGATATAGCAGACATATTCTGTTGATACAGCCACCTCCAGTGATATAGCAGACATAGATACATCCACATCCAGTGATATAGCAGACATAGATACAACCACCTCCAGTGATATAGCAGACATAGATACAACCATCTCCAGTGATATAGCAGACATAGATACATCCACATCCAGTGATATAGCAGACATAGATGCATCCACATCCAGTGATATAGCAGACATAGATACAACCACCTCCAGTGATATAGCAGACATAGATACATCCACATCCAGTGATATAGCAGACATAGATACAACCACCTCCAGTGATATAGCTGACATATACTGTTGATACATCCACCTCCAGTGATATAGCAGACATAGATATATCCACCTCCTGGGATATAGCAGACATAGATACATCCACCTCCAGTGATATAGCAGACATAGATACAACCACCTCCAGTGATATAGCAGACATAGATACATCCACCTCCAGTGATATTGCAGACATATATACATCCATCTCCAGTGATATAGCAGACATAGATACATCCACCTCCAGTGATATAGCAGACATAGATACATCCACCTCCAGTGATATAGCAGACATAGATACATCCACCTCCAGTGATATAGCAGACATAGATACATCCACCTCCAGTGATATAGCTGACATACACTGTTGATACATCCACCTCCAGTGATATAGCAGACATATATACATCCACCTCCAGTGATATAGCAGACATAGATACATCCACCTCCAGTGATATAGCTGACATACACTGTTGATACCTCCACCTCCAGTGATATAACAGACATAGATACAACCACTTCCATCCAGTGATATAGCAGACATAAATACATCCACCTCCAGTGATATAGCAGACATAGATACATCCACCTCCACTAATATAGCAGACATACACTGTTGATACACCCACATCCAGTGATATAGCAGACATAAATACATCCACCTCCAGTAATATAGCAGACATACACTGTTGATACAACCACATCCAGTGATATAACAGAAATACACTGTTGATACAGCCACCTCCAGTGACATAGCAGACATAGATACGTCCACCTCCAGTGATATAGCAGACATAGATACATCCACCTCCAGTGATATAGCAGACATAGATACATCCACCTCCAGTGATATAGCAGACATAGATACATCCACCTCCAGTGATATAGCAGACATAGATACATCCACATCCAGTGATATAGCAGACATAGATACAACCACCTCCAGTGATATAGCAGACATAGATACAACTACCTCCAGTGATATAGCAGACATAGATACAACTACCTCCAGTGATATATCAGACATAGATACAACCACCTCCAGTGATATAGCAGACATAGATACAACCACCTCCAGTGATATAGCAGACATAGATACAACTACCTCCAGTGATATAACAGACATAGATACAACCACCTCCAGTGATATAGCAGACATAGATACAACCATCTCCAGTGATATAGCAGACATATACTTTTGATACAGCCACCTCGTGTGATATAGCAAACATAGATACAACCACATCCAGTGATATAGCAGACATATTCTGTTGATACAGCCACCTCCAGTGATATAGCAGACATAGATACAACCACCTCCAGTGATATAGCAGACATAGATACAACTACATCCAGTGATATAGCAGACATAGATACAACCACCTCCAGTGATATAGCAGACATGGATACAACCACCTCCAGTGATATAGCAGACATATATTTTTGATACAGCCACCTCCTTGATATAGCTGACATAGATACAACCACATCCAGTGATATAGCAGACATATACTGTTGATACAGCCACCTCCTGTGATATAGCAGACATAGATACATCCACCTCCAGTGATATAGCAGACATAGATACATCCACCT
The DNA here is from genome assembly GCA_014843695.1 of Archivesica marissinica. Lineage (NCBI taxonomy): Eukaryota > Metazoa > Mollusca > Bivalvia > Venerida > Vesicomyidae > Archivesica > Archivesica marissinica. The sequence continues at coordinate 5,830,969 of CM026390.1, read as the reverse complement.
CCAGTAATATAGCAGACATAGATACATCCACCTCCACTAATATAGCAGACATACACGATACACCCACCTCCAGTGAAATAGCAGACATAGATACATCCACCTCCAGTAATATAGCAGACATAACGATACAACCACATCAAGTGATATAACAGAAATACACTGTTGATACAGCCACCTCCAGTGACATAGCAGACATAGATACATCAACCTCCAGTGATATATCAGACATAGATACATCCACCTCCAGTAATATAGCAGACATAGATACATCCACCTCCAGTGATATAGCAGACATAGATACACCCACCTCCAGTGATATAGCAGACACAGATACATCCACATCCAGTGATATAGCAGACATAGATACAACCACCTCCAGTAATATAGCAAACATAGATACAACCACCTCAAGTGATATAGCAGACATAGATACAACCACCTCCAGTGATATATCAGACATAGATACAACCACCTCCAGTGATATAGCAGACATAGATACAACCACCTCCAGTGATATAGCAGACATAGATACAACCACCTCCAGTAATATAACAGACATAGATACAAACACCTCCAGTGATATAGCAGACATAGATACAACCACCTCCAGTGATATAGCAGACATAACAACACCACCCAAACAAACAAAACAACCACACCAAAACAACAACGATACACAACCTCCAGTGATATAGCAGACATAGATACAACCACCTCCAGTGATATAGCAGACATAGATACAACCACATCCAGTGATATAGCAGACATAGATACAACCACCTCCAGTGATATAGCAGACATAGATACAACCACCTCCAGTGATATAGCAGACATAAGATACAGCCACCTCCTTGATATAGCTGACATAGATACAACCACATCCAGTGATATAGCAGACATATACTGTTGATACAGCCACCTCCTGTGATATAGCAGACATAGGTACATCCACCTCCAGTGATATAGCAGACATATATACATCCACCTCCAGTGATATAGCTGACATAGATACATCCACCTCCAGTGATATAGCTGACATACACTGTTGATACATCCACCTCCAGTGATATAGCAGACATAGATACATCCACATCCAGTGATATAGCAGACATAGATACATCCACATCCAGTGATATAGCAGACATAGATATATCCACTTCCAGTGATATAGCAGACATATTCTGTTGATACAGCCACCTCCAGTGATATAGCAGAGATAGATACATCCACATCCAGTGATATAGCAGACATAGATACAACCACCTCCAGTGATATAGCAGACATAGATACAACCATCTCCAGTGATATAGCAGACATAGATACATCCACATCCAGTGATATAGCAGACATAGATGCATCCACATCCAGTGATATAGCAGACATAGATACAACCACCTCCAGTGATATAGCAGACATAGATACAACCATCTCCAGTGATATAGCAGACATAGATACATCCACATCCAGTGATATAGCAGACATAGATGCATCCACATCCAGTGATATAGCAGACATAGATACAACCACCTCCAGTGATATAGCAGACATAGATACAACCATCTCCAGTGATATAGCAGACATAGATACATCCACATCCAGTGATATAGCAGACATAGATGCATCCACATCCAGTGATATAGCAGACATAGATACAACCACCTCCAGTGATATAGCAGACATAGATACAACCATCTCCAGTGATATAGCAGACATAGATACATCCACATCCAGTGATATAGCAGACATAGATACAACCACCTCCAGTGATATAGCTGACATATACTGTTGATACATCCACCTCCAGTGATATAGCAGACATAGATATATCCACCTCCTGGGATATAGCAGACATAGATACATCCACCTCCAGTGATATAGCAGACATAGATACAACCACCTCCAGTGATATAGCAGACATAGATACATCCACCTCCAGTGATATAGCAGACATAGATACATCCATCTCCAGTGATATATCAGACATAGATACATCCACCTCCAGTGAAATAGCAGACATAGATACATCTATCTCCAGTGATATAGCAGACATAGATACAACCATCTCCAGTGATATAGCAGACATAGATACATCCATCTCCAGTGATATAGCAGACATAGATACATCCACCTCCAGTGATATAGCAGACATATACTGTTGATACAGCCACCTCCTGTGATATAGCAGACATACACTGTTGATACATCCACATCCAGTGATATAGCAGACGTACACTATTAATACATCCACCTCCTGTGATATAGCAGACATACACTGTTGATATATCCACATCCAGTGATATAGCAGACGTACACTGTTGATACAGTAATATGCATGTATTGTCCGGAGAGATATCATGCACTTGCGACACAGATTTAGGTACCGTACATCAACCTCATGAATAAACCACCCCAGTTGTATTAGTTTATACAAATTTATTTTAGCTTGATTGCGAAACAAGTTCTTACAACTTATATTAATCACTCTCGAGACCTCATTCCTGATGGAATCCATCGCCACGAGGGAGAGAGAAGAGGCAACGTGGAATTTAAATGCCATGCCTAAGGGCACAATCATAACGGCTCCAGTGGGGCTCAAACTCCTAACCTTTCCCACCTGAAGCGAATGCGCATCCACTGCGCTATCACGACTTCCAGTTGTTTTTAGAAAGCGAATACGTATATGTCTTCAAGGTTTTGTGTTATCTATGCTGGTAAATAGGTCAATGTTAGATATGCAGTATTCTATATCGGTCTAGATTATTCATGTACAACAAGCTCGCACAATATCATTTTCATCTACAATGGCAGCCATTAGGAGGTTGAATGTGTTTATAAGGAAACTGGAGAATAGCCTTCCTGTGTGTGAGTATCCGTTGTATACTTTGTGTATCCGTTGCATATACTGAACTCCGACACCATGACTGATTAGTTATGTTGTTTACCTAGCTAACATGACTGATTAGTTATGTTGTTTACCTAGCTAACATGACTGATTAGTTATGTTGTTTACCTAGCTAACACGACTGATTAGTTATGTTGTTTACCTAGCTAACACGACTGATTAGTTATGTTGTTTACCTAGCTAACACGACTGATTAGTTATGTTGTTTACCTAGCTAACACGTCTGATTAGTTATGTTGTTTACCTAGCTAACACGACTGATTAGTTATGTTGTTTACCTAGCTAACACGACTGATTAGTTATGTTGTTTACCTAGCTAACATGCACGTATTTATTTCATGTTTTGAGGCTAATCGTCATTATTATAAATTCATTTACGAGCAGCTACTAAAAGCTATTGCCTATAAATCACATTTAATTAATATCATAAACCAGACCCAAACACAAGTTTGAGAGTTGGTTTAAACAAATGTACACATGTCTGTAACATAATGTACAACAAATAAGTATGTACACAATAAATACAAACATGTTGAAACTGCAGAGCTATACGCGGGGCGTACGTTCTCGCGAGGATACTAGATATTGACCTGAGGTAAGTAAGCATGTTGTTGTCAGCCTCTTGATGGAGTGTGTATAGTTAGGTATATGGAGTGTTCACAGTTAGGTATATGAAGTGTGTACAGCTAGGTATATGGAGTGTGCACAGCTAGGTATATGGAGTGTGTATAGTTAGGTATATGGAGTGTGCACAGCTAGATATATGGAGTGTGTATAGTTAGGTATATGGAGTGTGTATAGTTAGGTATATGGAGTGTTCACAGTTAGGTATATGGAGTGTGTACAGCTAGGTATATGAAGTGTGTACAGCTAGGTATATGAAGTGTGTACAGCTAGGTATATGGAGTGTTTATAGTTAGGTATATGGAGTGTGTACAGTTGGGTATATGGAGTGTGTATAGTTAGGTATATGGAATGTGTACAGTTAGGTATATGAAGTGTGTATAGTTAGGTATATGGAGTGTGCATAGTTAGGTATATGGAGTGTGTATAGTTAGGTATATGGAGTGTGTATAGTTAGGTATATGGAGTGTGCACAGCTAGGTATATGGAGTGTGTATAGTTAGGTATATGGAGTGTGCACAGCTAGGTATATGGAGTGTGCACAGCTAGATATATGGAGTGTGTATAGTTAGGTATATGGAGTGTGTATAGTTAGGTATATGGAGTGTCCACAGTTAGATATATGGAGTGTGTATAGTTAGGTATATGAAGTGTGTATAGTTAGGTATATGGAGTGTGTATAGTTAGGTATATGGAGTGTGTATAGTTAGGTATATGGAGTGTGTACAGTTAGGTATATGGAGTGTGTCTAGTTAGGTATATGGAGTGTGTATAGTTAGGTATATGGAGTGTGTACAGTTAGGTATATGGAGTGTGTATAGTTAGGTATATGGAGTGTGTATAGTTAGGTATATGGAGTGTGTATAGTTAGGTATATGGAGTGTCCACAGTTAGATATATGGAGTGTGTATAGTTAGGTATATGAAGTGTGTATAGTTAGGTATATGGAGTGTGTATAGTTAGGTATATGGAGTGTGTATAGTTAGGTATATGGAGTGTGTACAGTTAGGTATATGGAGTGTGTCTAGTTAGGTATATGGAGTGTGTATAGTTAGGTATATGGAGTGTGTACAGTTAGGTATATGGAGTGTGTATAGTTAGGTATATGGAGTGTGTATAGTTAGGTATATGGAGTGTGTATAGTTAGGTATATGGAGTGTTCACAGTTAGGTATATGGAGTGTGTATAGTTAGGTATATGGAGTGTTCACAGTTAGGTATATGGAGTGTGTATAGTTAGGTATATGTATTGCGTACAGTTGGGTATATGGAGTGTGTACAGTTAGGTATATGGAGTGTGTACAGTTAGGTATATGGAGTGTGTACAGCTAGGTATATGAAGAGTGTACAGTTAGGTATATGTACTGTGCACAGCCAGGTGTATGGCGTGTCCACAGTTAGGCATATAAAGTGTCCACAGTTAGGGATATGGAGTGTTCACAATTAGGTATATGTAGTGTCCACAGTTAGGTGTATCCACCATTGGCTATATGGCGATTCCATAGTTAGGTATATGGTGTGTTCACAGTTAGCTATATGGCGATTCCATAGTTAGGTATATGGAGTATCCATAGTTAGATATATGGAGTGTTCGCAGTTAGGTATATGGAGTGTCCACAGTTAGATATATGGAGTGTGTACAGTTAGGTATATGGAGTGTGCACAGTTAGGTATATGGAGTGTGCACAGTTAGGTATATGCAGTGTGTACAGTTAGGTATATGGAGTGTGTATAGTTAGGTATATGGAGTGTGTACAGTTAGGTATATGAATTGTGTATAGTTAGGTATATGTAGTGTGTAGAGTTAGGTATATGGAGTGTTCACAGTTAGGTATATGGAGTGTGTATAGTTAGGTATATGGAGTGTTCACAGTTTGGTATATGGAGTGTGCACAGTTAGGTATATGGAGTGTTCACAGTTAGGTATATGGAGTGATCACAGTTAGATATATGGAGTGTTCACAGTTAGGTATATGGAGTGAGCACAGTTAGGTATATGGAGTGTTCACAGTTAGGTATATGGAGTATCCACAGTTAGGTATATGGAGTGTGCACAGTTAGGTATATGGAGTGTGTATAGTTAGGTATATGGAGTGTGTACAGTTAGGTATATGGAGTGTGTATAGTTAGGTATACGGATTGTTCACAGTTAGGTATATGGAGTGTTCACAGTTAGGTATATGGAGTGTGTATAGTTAGGTATATGGAGTGTTCAAAGTTAGGTATATGGAGTGTGTACAGTTAGGTATATGGAGTGTGTATAGTTAGGTATATGGAGTGTGGATAGTTAGGTATATGGAGTGTTCACAGTTAGGTATATGGAGTGTGTATAGTTAGGTATATGGAGTGTGTATAGTTAGGTATATGGAGTGTTCACAGTTAGGTATATGGAGTGTGTACAGTTAGGTATATGGAGTGTGTATAGTTAGGTATATGGAGTGTTCACAGTTAGGTATATGGAGTGTTCACAGTTAGATATATGGAGTGTTCACAGTTAGGTATATGGAGTGTTCACAGTTAGGTATATGGAGTGTTCACAGTTAGGTATATGGAGTGTGCACAGCTAGGTATATGGAGTGTTCACAGTTAGGTATATGGAGTGTACACAGTTAGGTATATGGAGTGTTCACAGTTAGGTATATGGAGTGTTCACAGTTAGGTATATGGAGTGTTCACAGTTAGGTATATGGAGTGTGCACAGTTAGGTATATGGAGTGTTCACAGTTAGGTATATGGAGTGTTCACAGTTAGGTATATGGAGTGTTCACAGTTAGGTATATGGAGTGTCAAGTCTGGTTGAATGTGTTATATATACCAGACTGGTTAAATGTGTTAGATATTATGTGTAGGCCAAATCAAAATATTTATAAATAAGTCCGACATTGCGAGAGACCTGATAGAGACTTATTGCAGTTTTAATATATATGTTGCAACACAGGTGAGCGATGGATGACATCAGCAACCAGTCGCCCATTAATGGATGTGGCTGAGCCAAGCGAACCTAAAGTATTGACAGAGATCCCTGGACCCAAGTCGAAAAAGCTGCTTCAAGAACTAGACCAAATACAGGTAAACCTAACCCTAATACAGGTAAATTCAAGAACTAGACCAAATACAGGTACATTCAAGAACTAGATCAAATACAGGTAAACCTAACCCTAATAAAGGTAAATTCCAGCATTCAATAACATCCAGACTATTAAATAACAAAGCTTAAAGATGCAAACCCATACCCTGGTAGGAGAGATGCATACCCATACACTGGTAGGAGAGATGCATACCCATACACTGGTAGGAGAGATGCAAACCCATGGGCTGGTAGGAGAGATGCAAACCCATGCGCTGGTAGGAGAGATGCAAACCCATACGCTGGTAGGAGAGATACAAACCCATGCACTGGTAGGAGAGATGCAAACCCATGCACTGGTAGGAGAGATGCAAACCCATACGCTGGTAGGAGAGATGCAAACCCATGCACTGGTAGGATAGATGCAAACCCATACGCTGGTAGGAGAGAACAAAAACCATACGCTGGTAGGAGAGATGCAAACCCATGAGCTGGTAGGAGAGAACAAAAACCATACGCTGGTAGGAGAGATGCAAACCAATGAGCCGGTAGGAGAGATGCAAACCCATACGCTGGTAGGAGAGATGCAAACCCATGGGCTGGTAGGAGAGGTGCAAACCCATGGGCTGGTAGGAGAGATAAAAACCAATACGCTGGTAGGAGAGATGCAAACCCATGCACTGGTAGGAGAGATGCAAACCCATGGGCTGGTAGGAGAGGTGCAAACCCATACGCTGGTAGGAGAGATACAAACCAATACGCTGGTAGGAGAGATGCAAACCCATACGCTGGTAGGAGAGATGCAAACCCATACGCTAGTAGGAGAGATGCAAACCCATACGCTGGTAGGAGAGATGCAAAACCATACGCTGGTAGGAGAGATACAAACCCATACGCTGGTAGGAGAGATGCAAACCCATACGCTGGTAGGAGAGATGCAAACCCATACGCTGGTAGGAGAGATACAAACCAATACGCTGGTAGGAGAGATGCAAACCCATGCACTGGTAGGAGAGATACAAACCCATGCGCTGGTAGGAGAGATGCAAACCCATGCACTGGTAGGAGAGATGCAAACCCATGGGCTGGTAGGAGATTTGCAAACCCATGCGCTGGTAGGAGAGGTGCAAACCCATACGCTGGTAGGAGAGATACAAACCCATGCGCTGGTAGGAGAGGTGCAAACCCATACGCTGGTAGGAGAGATGCAAACCCATGCACTGGTAGGAGAGATGCAAACCCATGGGCTGGTAGGAGAGATGCAAACCCATGGGCTGTTAGGAGAGATGCAAACCCATGGGCTTGTAGGAGAGATGCAAACCTATGGGCTGGTGGGAGAGATGCAAACCCATACGCTTGTAGGAGAGATGCAAACCCATACGCTGGTAGGAGAGATGCAAACCCATGGGCTGGTAGGAGAGATACAAACCCATGGGCTGGTAGGAGAGATGCAAACCCATGGGCTGGTAGAAGAGATGCAAACCCATGAGCTGGTAGGAGATATGCAAACCCATACGCTGGTAGGAGAGATGCAAACCCATGCGCTGGTAGGAGAGATGCAAACCCATGGGCTGGTAGGAGAGATGCAAACCCATGAGCTGGTAGGAGAGATACAAACCATACGCTGGTAGGAGAGATGCAAACCCATACGCTGGTAGGAGAGTGCAAACCCATGGGCTGGTAGGAGAGATGCAAACCCATGGGCTGGTAGGAGAGATGCAAACCCATGCGCTGGTAGGAGAGATGCAAACCCATGGGCTGGTAGGAGAGATGCAAACCCATTGGCTGGTAGGAGAGATGCAAACACATGCGCTGGTAGGAGAGATGCAAACCCATGCGCTGGTAGGAGAGATGCAAACCCATGGGCTGGTAGGAGAGATGCAAACCCATGCGCTGGTAGGAGAGATGCAAACCCATGCGCTGGTAGGAGAGATGCAAACCCATGCGCTGGTAGGAGAGATGCAAACCCATGGGCTGGTAGGAGAGATGCAAACCCATACGCTGGTAGGAGAGATGCAAACCCATACGCTAGTAGGAGACATACAAACCCATTCGATGGTAGGAGATATGCAAACCCATGCACTGGTAGGAGAGATGCAAACCCATGCACTGGTAGAAGATATGCAAACCCATACGCTGGTAGGAGATATGCAAACCCATGCACCGGTAGGAGATATGCAAACCCATACGCTGATAGGAGATATGCAAACCCATGCACTGGTAGGAGATATGCAAACCCATACGCTGGTAGGAGATATGCAAATCCATGCACTGGTAGGAGATATGCAAACCCATACGCTGGTAGGAGATATGCAAACCCATAGGCTGGTAGGAGATATGCAATCCCATACGCTGGTAGGAGATATGCAAACCCATGGGCTGGTAGGAGATATGCAAACCATACGCTGGTGGGAGAGATGCAAACCAATACGCTGGTAGGAGATATGCAAACCCATGGGCTGGTAGGAGATATGCAAACCCATACGCTGGTAGGAGAGATACAAACCCATACGCTGGTAGGAGAGATACAAACCAATACGCTGGTAGGAGAGAGCTGGTAGGAGAGATGCAAACCCATACGCTGGTAGGAGAGATACAAACCCATGCGCTGGTAGGAGAGATACAAACCCATACGCTGGTAGGAGAGATACAAACCCATGGGCTGGTAGGAGAGATACAAACCCATGGGCTGGTAGGAGAGATGCAAACCATACGCTGGTAGGAGAGATACAAACCCATACGCTGGTAGGAGAGATGCAAACCCATGGGCTGGTAGGAGAGATGCAAACCCATACGCCGGTAGGAGAGATGCAAACCCATGGGCTGGTAGGAGAGATGCAAACCCATACGCTGGTAGGAGAGATACAAACCCATACGCTGGTAGGAGAGATGCAAACCCATGGGCTGGTAGGAGAGATGCATACTCATGGGCTGGTAGGAGAGATGCAAACCAACCCATGGGCTGGTAGTAGATATGCAAACCCATACGCTCGTAGGAGAGATGCAAACCCATGCACTGGTAGGAGAGATGCAAACCCACACGCTGGTAGGAGAGATGCAAACCAATACGCTGGTAGGAGAGATGCAAACCCATGCACTGGTAGGAGAGATGCAAACCCACACGCTGGTAGGAGAGATGCAAACCAATACGCTGGTAGGAGAGATGCAAACCCATGGGCTGGTAGGAGAGATGCAAACCCATACGCTGGTAGGAGAGATGCAAACCCATACCCTGGTAGGAGAGATACAAAGCCATACGCTGGTAGGAGAGATGCAAACCCATGCGCTGGTAGGAGAGATGCAAACCCATGCGCTGGTAGGAGAGATGCAAACCCATACGCTGGTAGGAGAGATGCAAACCCATACGCTGGTAGGAGATATGCAAACCCATGGGCTGGTAGGAGAGATGCAAACCCATACGCTGGTAGGAGAGATGCAAACCCATGGGCTGGTAGGAGAGGTGCAAACCAATACGCTGGTAGGAGAGATACAAACCCATACGCTGGTAGGAGAGATGCAAACCCATACGCTGGTAGGAGAGATGCAAACCCATGTACTAGTAGGAGAGATACAAACCCATGCACTGGTAGGAGAGATACAAACCCATGGGCTGGTAGGAGAGATACAAACCCATACGCTGGTAGGAGAGATGCAAACCCATACGCTGGTAGGAGAGATACAAACCCATGGGCTGGTAGGAGAGATGCAAACCCATGCTGGTAGGAGAGATGCAAACCCATACGCTGGTAGGAGAGATGCAAACCCATGCGCTGGTAGGAGAGATACAAACCCATGGGCTGGTAGGAGAGATACAAACCCATACGCTGGTAGGAGAGATACAAACCCATACGCTGGTAGGAGAGATGCAAACCCATACGCTGGTAGGAGAGATGCAAACCCATACGCTGGTAGGAGAGATACAAACCCATGAGCTGGTAGGAGAGATGCAAACCCATGGGCTGGTAGGAGAGATGCAAACCCATGCGCTGGTAGGAGAGATGCAAACAAATACGCTGGTAGGAGAGATGCAAACCCATACGCTGGTAGGAGAGATGCAAAACCATACGCTGGTAGGAGAGATGCAAACCCATACGCTGGTAGGAGAGATGCAAACCCATACGCTGGTAGGAGAGATGCAAACCCATACGCTGGTAGGAGAGATGCAAACCCATACGCTGGTAGGAGAGATGCAAACCCATGCGCTGGTAGGAGAGATACAAACCCATACGCTGGTAGGAGAGATGCAAACCCATGGGCTGGTAGGAGAGATGCAAACCCATACGCTGGTAGGAGAGATGCAAACCCATACGCTGGTAGGAGAGATGCAAACCCATACGCTGGTAGGAGAGATGCAAACCCATACGCTGGTAGGAGAGATACAAACCCATACGCTGGTAGGAGAGATGCAAACCCATACGCTGGTAGGAGAGATGCAAACCCATGCGCTGGTAGGAGAGATGCAAACCCATACGCTGGTAGGAGAGATGCAAACCCATGCGCTGGTAGGAGAGATACAAACCCATACGCTGGTAGGAGAGATGCAAACCCATGAGCTGGTAGGAGAGATGCAAACCCATGCGCTGGTAGGAGAGATACAAACCCATGAGCTGGTAGGAGAGAACAAAAACCATACGATGGTAGGAGAGGTGCAAACCCATGGGCTGGTAGGAGAGATGCAAACCCATGGGCTGGTAGGAGAGATGCAAACCCATACGCCGGTAGGAGAGATGCAAACCCATGGGATGGTAGGAGAGATGCAAACCCATAAGCTGGTAGGAGAGATGCATACCCATACGCTGGTAGGAGAGATACAAACCCATGGGCTGGTAGGAGAGATGCAAACTCATACGCTGGTAGGAGAGATGCAAACCCATACCCTGGTAGGAGAGATGCAAACCCATGAGCTGGTAGGAGAGAACAAAAACCATACCCTGGTAGGAGAGATGCAAACCCATGAGCTGGTAGGAGAGATGCGAACCCATACACTGGTAGGAGAGAACAAAAACCATACGCTGGTAGGAGAGAACAAAAACCATACGATGGTAGGAGAGGTGCAAACCCATGGGCTGGTAGGAGAGATGCAAACCCATGCGCTGGTAGGAGAGATGCAAACCCATGGGCTGGTAGGAGAGATGCAAACCCGTACGCCGGTAGGAGAGATGCAAACCCATGGGCTCGTAGAAGAGATGCAAACCCATGGGCTGGTAGGAGAGATACAAACCCATGGGCTGGTAGGAGAGATGCAAACCCACATGCTGGTAGGAGAGATGCAAACCCATGCGCTGGTAGGAGAGATACAAACCCATGAGCTGGTAGGAGAGATGCAAACCCATGCGCTGGTAGGAGAAATGCAAACCCATACGCTGGTAGGAGAGATGCAAACCCATGGGCTGGTAGGAGAGATACAAACCCATGGGCTGGTGGGAGAGATGCAAACCCATACGCTGGTAGGAGAGATACAAACCCATACGCTGGTAGGAGAGATACAAACCCATGGGCTGGTAGGAGAGATGCAAACCCATACGCTGGTAGGAGAGATGCAAACCCATGGGCTGGTAGGAGAGATGCAAACCCATACGCTGGTAGGAGAGATGCAAACCCATACGCTGGTAGGAGAGATGCAAACCCATACGCTGGTAGGAGAGATGCAAACCCATACGCTGGTAGGAGAGATGCAAACCCATGGGCTGGTAGGAGAGATACAAACCAACACGCTGGTAGGTGAGATGCAAACCCATGGGCTGGTAGAAGAGATGCAAACCCATACGCTGGTAGGAGAGATGCAAACCCATACGCTGGTAGGAGAGATGCAAACCCATACGCTGGTAGGAGAGATACAAACCCATATGCTGGTAGGAGAGATACAAACCCATACGCTGGTAGGAGAGATACAAACCCATGGGCTGGTAGGAGAGATGCAAACCCATACGCTGGTAGGAGAGATACAAACCCATACGCTGGTAGGAGAGATGCAAACCCATGGGCTGGTAGGAGAGATACAAACCCATACGCTGGTAGGAGAGATGCAAACCCATGAGCTGGTAGGAGAGATGCAAACCCATGGGCTGGTAGGAGAGATGCAAACCCATGGGCTGGTAGGAGAGATACAAACCCATACGCTGGTAGGAGAGATGCAAACCCATGGGCTGGTAGGAGAGATGCAACCCATACGCTGGTAGAAGAGATGCAAACCCATGGGCTGGTAGGAGAGATACAAACCCATGGGCTGGTAGGAGAGATGCAAACCCATACGCTGGTAGGAGAGATGCAAACCCATACGCTGGTAGGAGAGATGCAAACCCATGGGCTGGTAGGAGAGATGCAAACCCATGGGCTGGTAGGAGAGATACAAACCCATGGGCTGGTAGGAGAGATGCAAACCCATACGCTGGTAGGAGAGATGCAAACCCACACGCTGGTAGGAGAGATGCAAACCCATACGCTGGTAGGAGAGATGCAAACCCATACGCTGGTAGGAGAGATACAAACCCATGCGCTGGTAGGAGAGATGCAAACCCATGGGCTGGTAGGAGAGAACAAAAACCATACGATTGTAGGAGAGGTGCAAACCCATGGGCTGGTAGGAGAGATGCAAACCCATGCGCTGGTAGGAGAGATGCAAACCCATACGCTGGTAGGAGAGATGCAAACCCATACGCTGGTAGGAGAGATGCAAACCCATACGCTGGTAGGAGAGATACAAACCCATGCGCTGGTAGGAGAGATACAAACCCATGAGCTGGTAGGAGAGAACAAAAACCATACGATGGTAGGAGAGGTGCAAACCCATGCGCTGGTAGGAGAGATGCAAACCCATACGCTGGTAGGAGAGATGCAAACCCATACGCTGGTAGGAGAGATACAAACCCATGCGCTGGTAGGAGAGATACAAACCCATGAGCTGGTAGGAGAGAACAAAAACCATACGATGGTAGGAGAGGTGCAAACCCATGGGCTGGTAGGAGAGATGCAAACCCATGGGCTGGTAGGAGAGATGCAAACCCATACGCCGGTAGGAGAGATGCAAACCCATGGGATGGTAGGAGAGATGCAAACCCATACGCTGGTAGGAGAGATGCATACCCATACGCTGGTAGGAGAGATGCAAACCCATGAGCTGGTAGGAGAGATACAAACTCATACGCTGGTAGGAGAGATGCAAACCCATACCCTGGTAGGAGAGATGCAAACCCATGAGCTGGTAGGAGAGAACAAAAACCATACCCTGGTAGGAGAGATGCAAACCCATGAGCTGGTAGGAGAGATGCGAACCCATACACTGGTAGGAGAGAACAAATACCATACGCTGGTAGGAGAGAACAAAAACCATACGATGGTAGGAGAGGTGCAAACACATGGGCTGGTAGGAGAGATGCAAACCCATGCGCTGGTAGGAGAGATGCAAACCCATGGGCTGGTAGGAGAGATGCAAACCCGTACGCCGGTAGGAGAGATGCAAACCCATGGGCTCGTAGAAGAGATGCAAACCCATGGGCTGGTAGGAGAGATACAAACCCATGGGCTGGTAGGAGAGATGCAAACCCACATGCTGGTAGGAGAGATGCAAACCCATGCGCTGGTAGGAGAGATGCAAACCCATACGCTGGTAGGAGAGATACAAACCCATGGGCTGGTAGGAGAGATGCAAACCCATACGCTGGTAGGAGAGATACAAACCCATACGCTGGTAGGAGAGATGCAAACCCATGGGCTGGTAGGAGAGATACAAACCCATACGCTGGTAGGAGAGATGCAAACCCATGCGCGGTAGGAGAGATGCAAACCCATGGGCTGGTAGGAGAGATGCAAACCCATACGCTGGTAGGAGAGATGCAAACCCATGCGCTGGTAGGAGAGATGCAAACCCATACGCTGGTAGGAGAGATGCAAACCCATACGCTGGTAGGAGAGATGCAAACCCATCGCTGGTAGGAGAGATACAAACCCATACGCTGGTAGGAGAGATGCAAACCCATACGCTGGTAGGAGAGATGCAAACCCATCGCTGGTAGGAGAGATGCAAACCCATGGGCTGGTAGGAGAGATGCAAACCCATGGGCTGGTAGGAGAGATACAAACCCATGGGCTGGTAGGAGAGATACAAACCCATACGCTGGTAGGAGAGATGCAAACCCATGGGCTGGTAGGAGAGATGCAAACCCATACGCTGGTAGGAGAGATGCAAACCCATAGGCTGGTAGGAGAGATACAAACCCATACGCTTGTAGGAGAGATGCAAAACCATACGCTGGTAGGAGAGATGCAAAACCCATACACTGGTAGGAGAGATACAAACCCATACGCTTGTAGGAGAGATGCAAAACCATACGCTGGTAGGAGAGATGCAAACCCATACGCTGGTAGGAGAGATACAAACCCATACGCTTGTAGGAGAGATGCAAACCCATGCACTGGTAGGAGAGATACAAACCCATACGCTGGTAGGAGAGATGCAAACCCATACGCTGGTAGGAGAGATGCAAACCCATACGCTGGTAGGAGAGATGCAAACCCATACGCTGGTAGGAGAGATGCAAACCCATACGCTGGTAGGAGAGAT
>CM026390.1:5740392-5814817 GCA_014843695.1 Archivesica marissinica | reverse complement strand
CTTATCTTTGTCATTTAGGTGTTAAGGGTACCCACTCACCTTATCTTTGTCATTTAGGTGTTAAGGGTACCCACTCACCTTATCTTTGTCATTTAGGTGTTAAGGGTACCCACTCACCTTATCTTTGTCATTTAGGTGTTAAGGGTACCCACTCACCTTATCTTTGTCATTTAGGTGTTAAGGGTACCCAATCACCTTATCTTTGTCATTTAGGTGTTAAGGGTACCCAATCACCTTATCTTTGTCATTTAGGTGTTAAGGGTACCAATCACCTTATCTTTGTCATTTAGGTGTTAAGGGTACCCAATCACCTTATCTTTGTCATTTAGGTGTTAAGGGTACCCAATCACCTTATCTTTGTCATTTAGGTGTAAGGGTACCCAATCACCTTATCTTTGTCATTTAGGTGTTAAGGGTACCCAATCACCTTATCTTTGTCATTTAGGTGTTAAGGGTACCCAATCACCTTATCTTTGTCATTTAGGTGTTAAGGGTACCCAATCACCTTATCTTTGTCATTTAGGTGTTAAGGGTACCCAATCACCTTATCTTTGTCATTT
Organism: Archivesica marissinica; assembly: GCA_014843695.1. Classification (NCBI taxonomy): domain Eukaryota; kingdom Metazoa; phylum Mollusca; class Bivalvia; order Venerida; family Vesicomyidae; genus Archivesica; species Archivesica marissinica. The sequence continues at coordinate 5,814,257 of CM026390.1, read as the reverse complement.
AGGTGTTAAGGGTACCCAATCACCTTATCTTTGTCATTTAGGTGTTAAGGGTACCCAATCACCTTATCTTTGTCATTTAGGTGTTAAGGGTACCCAATCACCTTATCTTTGTCATTTAGGTGTTAAGGGTACCCAATCACCTTATCTTTGTCATTTAGGTGTTAAGGGTACCCAATCACCTTATCTTTGTCATTTAGGTGTTAAGGGTACCCAATCACCTTATCTTTGTCATTTAGGTGTTAAGGGTACCCAATCACCTTATCTTTGTCATTTAGGTGTTAAGGGTACCCAATCACCTTATCTTTGTCATTTAGGTGTTAAGGGTACCCAATCACCTTATCTTTGTCATTTAGGTGTTAAGGGTACCCAATCACCTTATCTTTGTCATTTAGGTGTTAAGGGTACCCAATCACCTTATCTTTGTCATTTAGGTGTTAAGGGTACCCAATCACCTTATCTTTGTCATTTAGGTGTTAAGGGTACCCAATCACCTTATCTTTGTCATTTAGGTGTTAAGGGTACCCAATCACCTTATCTTTGTCATTTAGGTGTTAAGGGTACCCAATCACCTTATCTTTGTCATTTAGGTGTTAAGGGTACCCAATCACCTTATCTTTGTCATTTAGGTGTTAAGGGTACCCAATCACCTTATCTTTGTCATTTAGGTGTTAAGGGTACCCAATCACCTTATCTTTGTCATTTAGGTGTTAAGGGTACCCAATCACCTTATCTTTGTCATTTAGGTGTTAAGGGTACCCAATCACCTTATCTTTGTCATTTAGGTGTTAAGGGTACCCAATCACCTTATCTTTGTCATTTAGGTGTTAAGGGTACCCAATCACCTTATCTTTGTCATTTAGGTGTTAAGGGTACCCAATCACCTTATCTTTGTCATTTAGGTGTTAAGGGTACCCAATCACCTTATCTTTGTCATTTAGGTGTTAAGGGTACCCAATCACCTTATCTTTGTCATTTAGGTGTTAAGGGTACCCAATCACCTTATCTTTGTCATTTAGGTGTTAAGGGTACCCAATCACCTTATCTTTGTCATTTAGGTGTTAAGGGTACCCAATCACCTTATCTTTGTCATTTAGGTGTTAAGGGTACCCAATCACCTTATCTTTGTCATTTAGGTGTTAAGGGTACCCAATCACCTTATCTTTGTCATTTAGGTGTTAAGGGTACCCAATCACCTTATCTTTGTCATTTAGGTGTTAAGGGTACCCAATCACCTTATCTTTGTCATTTAGGTGTTAAGGGTACCCAATCACCTTATCTTTGTCATTTAGGTGTTAAGGGTACCCAATCACCTTATCTTTGTCATTTAGGTGTTAAGGGTACCCAATCACCTTATCTTTGTCATTTAGGTGTTAAGGGTACCCAATCACCTTATCTTTGTCATTTAGGTGTTACGGGTACCCAATCACCTTATCTTTGTCATTTAGGTGTTAAGGGTACCCAATCACCTTATCTTTGTCATTTAGGTGTTAAGGGTACCCAATCACCTTATCTTTGTCATTTAGGTGTTAAGGGTACCCAATCACCTTATCTTTGTCATTTAGGTGTTAAGGGTACCCAATCACCTTATCTTTGTCATTTAGGTGTTAAGGGTACCCAATCACCTTATCTTTGTCATTTAGGTGTTAAGGGTACCCAATCACCTTATCTTTGTCATTTAGGTGTTAAGGGTACCCAATCACCTTATCTTTGTCATTTAGGTGTTAAGGGTACCCAATCACCTTATCTTTGTCATTTAGGTGTTAAGGGTACCCAATCACCTTATCTTTGTCATTTAGGTGTTAAGGGTACCCAATCACCTTATCTTTGTCATTTAGGTGTTAAGGGTACCCACTCACCTTATCTTTGTCATTTAGGTGTTAAGGGTACCCAATCACCTTATCTTTGTCATTTAGGTGTTAAGGGTACCCACTCACCTTATCTTTGTCATTTAGGTGTTAAGGGTACCCAATCACCTTATCTTTGTCATTTAGGTGTTAAGGGTACCCAATCACCTTATCTTTGTCATTTAGGTGTTAAGGGTACCCACTCACCTTATCTTTGTCATTTAGGTGTTAAGGGTACCCAATCACCTTAATTTCAAAGAGGTTCTACCCCAACTCCTTATTGTCCTTTTAGCTAATCATCTATTTGTGTTATATTTGTATTATATTTGTGTTATATTTGTGTTATATTTGTGTTATATTTGTATTATATTTGTGTTATATTTGTATTATATTTGTGTTATATTTGTATTATATTTGTGTTATATTTGTATTATATTTGTGTTATATTTGTATTATATTTGTATTATATTTGTGTTATATTTGTATTATATTTGTGTTATATTTGTATTATATTTGTATTATATTTGTGTTATATTTGTGTTATATTTGTATTATATTTGTGTTATATTTGTATTATATTTGTATTATATTTGTGTTATATTTGTATTATATTTGTGTTATATTTGTGTTATATTTGTATTATATTTGTATTATATTTGTATTATATTTGTATTATATTTTGTATTATATTTGTGTTATATTTGTATTATATTTGTGTTATATTTGTATTATATTTGTATTATATTTGTATTATATTTGTGTTATATTTGTATTATATTTGTATTATATTTTGTATTATATTTGTGTTATATTTGTATTATATTTGTATTATATTTGTGTTATATTTGTATTATATTTGTGTTATATTTGTATTTTGTGTTATATTTGTGTTATATTTGTGTTATATTTGTATTATATTTGTGTTATATTTGTGTTATATTTGTATTATATTTGTGTTATATTTGTGTTATATTTGTTTATATTTGTGTTATATTTGTGTTATATTTGTGTATATTTGTATTATATTTGTGTATTTTGTGTTATATTTGTATTATATTTGTGTTATATTTGTGTTATATTTGTATTATATTTGTGTTATATTTGTATTATATTTGTGTTATATTTGTATTATTTGTTATATTTGTATTATATTTGTGTTATATTTGTATTATATTTGTGTTTTTGTATTATATTTGTGTTATATTTGTATTATATTTCAGTGCATGTTGGGAGTGTGAGACAAACTGCTACTATAATCACCATGACCAGTGAACATTTACGCACAGGTGATAAAGCTATCGTTAGATTTAGGTTTATAAAGAATCCCGAATATCTACGGCCGGATATGAGGATGGTGTTTCGTGAAGGTCGAACAAAAGCTATTGGTACAATAACAAAACTCTACCCGCATGTCAGGGCTGTGGCTCAAAATACACGGCAGCAAAGAGCACAGAAGAAAGCCCAGGAGGCCGGACACGGGGGCTCTCGAATGCCGCAGAATGAGCCTCAGAAACCCAGCAAGAAAAGACGAGGTACTAAAAAAAATTGACAGAGTTTCTTGATACGAAAGAAAATGAGCTTGATGTAACACCTCCTGTATAATTTGGTAACTTCTTTAGAAATGTGTGTTTGGAATGCTGCGGTGAACAAACTGTAACTGGTTTCTGTGATCTCCCATCGCTGAAAGTTTGTGTTTCCGATGTACAAATAGCGTGTGTCATATAGCTGTAATGCTTGAAATTCCTACAGAAATATGTCTGTATATGTGTATACTTGTCTTGGAACTAAATGTCCGATGTTTGAAGCACCTGCTTGAAGGATGTTGTGTAATGATGTTAACCTGGTTGAAGACATGTAATGATGTTAACCTGGTTGAAGAACATGTAATGATGTTAACCTGGTTGAAGAACATGTAATGATGTTAACCTGGTTGAAGAACATGTAATGATGTTAACTTGGTTGAAGGATGTGTAATGATGTTAACCTGGTTGAAGAACATGTAATGATGTTAACCTGGTTGAAGAACATGTAATGATGTTAACCTGGTTGAAGAACATGTAATGATGTTAACCTGGTTGAAGGACATGTAATGATGTTAACCTGGTTGAAGAACATGTAATGATGTTAACCTGGTTGAAGAACATGTAATGATGTTAACCTGGTTGAAGAACATGTAATGATGTTAACTTGGTTGAAGGATGTGTAATGATGTTAACCTGGTTGAAGAACATGTAATGATGTTAACCTGGTTGAAGAACATGTAATGATGTTAACCTGGTTGAAGAACATGTAATGATGTTAACCTGGTTGAAGGACATGTAATGATGTTAACCTGGTTGAAGAACATGTAATGATGTTAACCTGGTTGAAGAACATGTAATGATGTTAACCTGGTTGAAGAACATGTAATGATGTTAACTTGGTTGAAGGATGTGTAATGATGTTAACCTGGTTGAAGAACATGTAATGATGTTAACCTGGTTGAAGAACATGTAATGATGTTAACCTGGTTGAAGAACATGTAATGATGTTAACCTGGTTGAAGAACGTGTAATGATGTTAACCTTGTTGGAGGATGTGTAATGATGTTAACCTTGTTGAAAGTGTAAATATTCATACTTGTTTCATGTACAGTTCACTTTTAAATGAACCAATGTTCACTGAGCTTTGTTAAGTTGGGTTATAGCTTCTTTTTTTTTGACTGTATTAAGATAATATACACTCCGATAAAAAGTTGAGCACCACCATATATATTTTTATCGATATATATTTTTTACATCAATACTGTTAAAACAATAAAATAGATATCACCATTTTTCTTACACTACTTAAAAGACTACACCAAGGGCTCTAGGATTACCAATCTACGAAGTATTTATCCTCCTGAAAGACGTGACTATGACGTGGCAAAAATGGGGTTCAAAACAGGCGCTGGAAAACCGTAAAACCAGTTTGTCTTTGATGGAAGTTTTTAACATAGCATTAAGTCTTCAGATTTGTGTACAGGAAAACGAAAACAGCAAACCGATTTGAAATAAGTCCACTATTAGAAAAGGTATTATTGAAACAAGTGAGGTGGTGCTTAACTTTTGTCGGGTGTATATATGCATTGTAAATGTTTACCTGATTAACATCCATTAAACTTTATTTAATAACTATTATTAATCTCTTATCTTGTTTTTACTTAAGACCACCTTTTTAGAATGCAATTTAATTGAAGTTTTGTTGTTTTATTTTTAGATACATGCACATCGTAATGAGAAAACATTGTAAAATATTTTCTTGTATTGTTTTTCGTTCGCCTGATCACAATGTTTTTGTGATTACTGTTTGTACATCGGCGCGCGGCATCTGTCATCAACATTTTGCTTCAAACAATATCTCCTCCCGAATCACTCCTCCGAACCACTCCTCCCAAACCACTCCTCCCGAACCACTCCTCCCGAACCACTAGTCCAATCATCATGAAACTTCATTGAGTGATCCTCTTTCAATAGTTCTCAAATTAGGTCACTATGTCCTAAAACTAGGTCAAATGAGAGCCAAAATTTCAATATTTCTTCAAAATTACAGGAAAGATTATGTGAAGAAATTTTGTAAGGAGCAGTGGTAAATGTTTACTCAAGCTGTGTTGATTTGTCAAAAAACTTGGTAGCTTGCTATATTCCTATAGAATTAAATAGTAAATCTTTAACAATCTTCTGCTCGTGAACCACAATGTACAGATGTTTGATATCACCTAGTGGACCAACTGTATGAGACCTGTGAAAATAGCATTAAATGAATTTGATGTACCAGGTACCTAGTAGTTATAAAACAAATGTGAAAACCGCCAAACACTCGTATGTTTCATATACCTTTGAGATTTTAACCACGGGTGAGCGATCCAGAGCCTTCAGCATGTCGTTTCATTGTATACAGTTATTTTCAATACATCAGCTGTTAGTTATTTTTAAAAGGAATGTATACGTTTAATAAATAATACTTGATGTTAATATAATTGTTTGTTTTACCATACTACCACCTCCAGTGATATAGCAGACATAGATACATCCACCTCCAGTGATATAGCAGACATAGATACAACCACCTCCAGTGATATAGCAGACATAGATACAACCACCTCCAGTGATATAGCAGACATAGATACATCCACCTCCAGTGATATAGCAGACATAGATACAACCACCTCCAGTAATATAGCAGACATATACTGTTGATACAGCCACCTCCAGTGATATAGCAGACATAGATACATCCACATCCAGTGATATAGCAGACATAGATACATCCACCTCCAGTGGTATAGCAGACATAGATACATCCACATCCAGTGATATAGCAGACATAGATACATCCACCTCCCGTGATATAGCAGACATAGATACATCCACCACCAGTGATATAGCATACATAGATACATCCACATCCAGTGATATAGCAGACATAGATACATCCAACTCCAGTAATATAGCAGACATAGATACACCCAGATCCAGTGATATAGCAGACATAGATACATCCACCTCAAGTGATATAGCAGACATAGATACATCCACATCCCGTGATATAGCAGACATAGATACATCCACCTCCAATGATATAGCAGACATAGATACATCCACATCCAGTGACATAGCAGACATAGATACATCCACCTCCAGTAATATAGCAGACATAGATACATCCACCTCCAGTAATATAGCAGACATAGATACATCCACCTCCAGTGATATAGCAGACATAGATACAATCACCTTCAGTAATATAGCAGACATAGATACAACCACCTCCAGTGATATAACAGACACAGATACATCCACCTCCAGTGATATAGCAGACATAGATACATCCATCTCCAGTGATATAGCAGACATAGATACATCCACCTCCAGTGGTATAGCAGACATAGATACATCCACATCCAGTGATATAGCAGACATAGATACATCCACCTCCCGTGATATAGCAGACATAGATACATCCACCTCCAGTGATATAGCAGACATAGATACATCCACATCCAGTGATATAGCAGACATAGATACATCCAACTCCAGTAATATAGCAGACATAGATGCACCCAGATCCAGTGATATAGCAGACATAGATACATCCACCTCAAGTGATATAGCAGACATAGATACATCCACCTCCCGTGATATAGCAGACATAGATACATCCACCTACAGTGATATAGCAGACATTGATACCTCCAGTGATATAGCAGACATAGATACATCCACATCCAGTGATATAGCCGACATAGATACATCCACCTCCAGTGATAGAGCAGACATAGATACATCCACCTCCAATGATATAGCAGACATAGATACTTCCACCTCCAGTGATAGAGCAGACATAGATACATCCACCTCCAGTGATATAGCAGACATAGATACATCCATATCCAGTGATATAGCAGACATAGATACATCCACCTCCAGTGATATAGCAGACATAGATACAAGTCACCTCCAGTAATATAGCAGAAATAGATACATCCACCTCCAGTGATATAGCAGATATAGATACAATCACCTCCAGTGATATAGCAGACATAGATACAACCACCTCCAGTGATATAGCAGTCATATATACAGCCACCTCCAGTGATATAACAGACATAGATACATCCACCTCCAGTGATTTAGCAGACATAGATACATCCACCTCCAACAATATAGCATACATACACTGTTGATACATCCACCTCCAGTGATATAGCAGATATAGATACAATCACCTCCAGTGATATAGCAGACATAGATACAACCACCTCCAGTGATATAGCAGTCATAGATACAGCCACCTCCAGTGATATAGCAGACATAGATACAACCACTTCCAGTGATATAGCAGACATGGATACATCCACTTCTAGTGATATAGCAGACATAGATACATCCCCCTCCAGTGATATAGCAGACATAGATACATCCACCTCCGGTAATATAGCAGACATAGATACATCCACCTCAAGTGATATAGCAGACATAGATACATCCACCTCCAGTGATATTGCAGACATAGATACATCCACCTCAAGTGATATAGCAGACATAGATACATCCATCTCCAGTGATATAGCAGACATAGATACATCCACCTCCAGTAATATAGCAGACATAGATACATCCATCTCCAGTATTATAGCAGACATAGATACATCCACGTCCAGTGATATAGCAGACATAGATACATCCACCTCTAGTGCAATAGCAGACTTATACTGTTGATACATCCACCTCCAGTGATATAGCAGACATAGATACATCCACCTCCAGTGATATAGCAGACATAGATACATCCACCTCCAGTGATATAGCAGACATACACTGTTGATACAGCCACCTCCAGTGATATAGCAGACATAGATACATCAACCTCCAGTGATATATCAGACATAGATACATCCACCTCCAGTAATATAGCAGACATAGATACATCCACCTCCAGTGATATAGCAGACATAGATACACCCACCTCCAGTGATATAGCAGACACAGATACATCCACCTGCAGTGATATAGCAGACATAGATACATCCACCTCCGGTAATATAGCAAACATAGATACATCCACCTCAAGTGATATAGCAGACATAGATACATCCACCTCCAGTGATATTGCAGACATAGATACATCCACCTCCCGTGATATAGCAGCCATAGATACATCCACCTCCAGTAATATAGCAGACATAGATACATCCACCTCCAGTAATATAGCAGACATAGATACAAACACCTCCAGTGATATAGCAGACATAGATACAACCACCTTCAGTAATATAGCAGACATAGATACAACCACCTCCAGTGATATAGCAGACACAGATACATCCACCTCCAGTGATATAGCAGACATAGATACATCCACCTCTAGTGCAATAGCAGACTTATACTGTTGATACATCCACCTCCAGTGATATAGCAGACATAGATACATCCACCTCCAGTGATATAGCAGACATAGATACATCCACCTCCAGTGATATAGCAGACATACACTGTTGATACAGCCACCTCCAGTGATATAGCAGACATAGATACATCAACCTCCAGTGATATATCAGACATAGATACATCCACCTCCAGTAATATAGCAGACATAGATACATCCACCTCCAGTGATATAGCAGACATAGATACACCCACCTCCAGTGATATAGCAGACACAGATACATCCACCTGCAGTGATATAGCAGACATAGATACATCCACCTCCGGTAATATAGCAAACATAGATACATCCACCTCAAGTGATATAGCAGACATAGATACATCCACCTCCAGTGATATTGCAGACATAGATACATCCACCTCCCGTGATATAGCAGCCATAGATACATCCACCTCCAGTAATATAGCAGACATAGATACATCCACCTCCAGTAATATAGCAGACATAGATACAAACACCTCCAGTGATATAGCAGACATAGATACAACCACCTTCAGTAATATAGCAGACATAGATACAACCACCTCCAGTGATATAGCAGACACAGATACATCCACCTCCAGTGATATAGCAGACATAGATACATCCAACTCCCGTGATATAGCAGACATAGATACATCCACCTCCAATGATATAGCAGACATAGATACATCCACATCCAGTGATATAGCAGACATAGATACATCCACATCCAGTGATATAGCAGACATAGATACATCCACCTCCAGTGATATAGCAGACATTGATACCTCCAGTGATATAGCAGACATATATACATCCACATCCAGTGATATAGCAGACATAGATACATCCACCTCCAGTGATATAGCAGACATAGATACATCCACATCCAGTGATATAGTAGACATACACTGTTGATACAACCACCTCCAGTGATATAGCAGACATAGATACATCCACCTCCAGTGATATAGCAGACATAGATACAACCACCTCCAGTGATATAGCAGACATAGATACATGCACCTCCAGTGATATAGCAGACATAGATACATCCACCTCCAGTGAAATAGCAGACATAGATACATCCACATCCAGTGATATAGCAGACATAGATACATCAACATCCAGTGATATAGCAGACATATACCATTGATGCAACCACATTCAGTGATATAGCAGACATAGATACAACCACCTCCAGTGATATAGCAGACACAGATACATCCACCTCCAGTGATATAGCAGACATAGATACATCCATCTCCAATGATATAGCAGACATAGATACATCCACCTCCAGTGGTATAGCAGACATAGATACACCCAGATCCAGTGATATAGCAGACATAGATACATCCACCTCAAGTGATATAGCAGACATAGATACATCCACATCCCGTGATATAGCAGACATAGATACATCCACCTCCAATGATATAGCAGACATAGATACATCCACATCCAGTGACATAGCAGACATAGATACATCCACCTCCAGTAATATAGCAGACATAGATACATCCACCTCCAGTAATATAGCAGACATAGATACAAACACCTCCAGTGATATAGCAGACATAGATACAATCACCTTCAGTAATATAGCAGACATAGATACAACCACCTCCAGTGATATAACAGACACAGATACATCCACCTCCAGTGATATAGCAGACATAGATACATCCATCTCCAGTGATATAGCAGACATAGATACATCCACCTCCAGTGGTATAGCAGACATAGATACATCCACATCCAGTGATATAGCAGACATAGATACATCCACCTCCCGTGATATAGCAGACATAGATACATCCACCTCCCGTGATATAGCAGACATAGATACATCCACCTCCAGTGACATAGCAGACATAGATACATCCACATCCAGTGATATAGCAGACATAGATACATCCACCTCCAGTGATATAGCAGACATAGATACATCCACATCCAGTGATATAGTAGACATACACTGTTGATACAACCACCTCCAGTGATATAGCAGACATAGATACATCCACCTCCAGTGATATAGCAGACATAGATACAACCACCTCCAGTGATATAGCAGACATAGATACATCCACCTCCCGTGATATAGCAGACATAGATACATCCACCTCCTGTGATATAGCAGACATAGATACATCCACCTCCAGTGATAGAGCAGACATAGATACAATCACCTTCAGTAATATAGCAGACATAGATACAACAACCTCCAGTGATATAACAGACACAGATACATCCACCTCCAGTGATATAGCAGACATAGATACATCCATCTCCAGTGATATAGCAGACATAGATACATCCACCTCCAGTGGTATAGCAGACATAGATACATCCACCTCCCGTGATATAGCAGACATAGATACATCCACCTCCAGTGATATAGCAGACATAGATACATCCACATCCAGTGATATAGCAGACATAGATACATCCAACTCCAGTAATATAGCAGACATAGATGCACCCAGATCCAGTGATATAGCAGACATAGATACATCCACCTCAAGTGATATAGCAGACATAGATACATCCACCTCCCGTGATATAGCAGACATAGATACATCCACCTACAGTGATATAGCAGACATTGATACCTCCAGTGATATAGCAGACATAGATACATCCACATCCAGTGATATAGCAGACATAGATACATCCACCTCCAGTGATATAGCAGACATAGATACATCCACATCCAGTGATATAGCAGACATAGATACCTCCAGTGATATAGCAGACATAGATACATCCACCTCCAATGATATAGCAGACATAGATACTTCCACCTCCAGTGATATAGCAGACATAGATACATCCACCTCCAGTGATATAGCAGACATAGATACATCCACCTCCAGTGATATAGCAGACATAGATACATCCACCTCCAGTGATATAGCAGACATAGATACATCCACCTCCCGTGATATAGCAGACATAGATACATCCACCTACAGTGATATAGCAGACATTGATACCTCCAGTGATATAGCAGACATAGATACATCCACATCCAGTGATATAGCAGACATAGATACATCCACCTCCAGTGATATAGCAGACATAGATACATCCACATCCAGTGATATAGCAGACATAGATACCTCCAGTGATATAGCAGACATAGATACATCCACCTCCAATGATATAGCAGACATAGATACTTCCACCTCCAGTGATATAGCAGACATAGATACATCCACCTCCAGTGATATGGCAGACATAGATACATCCACCTCCAGTGATATAGCAGACATAGATACTTCCACCTCCAGTGATAGAGCAGACATAGATACATCCACCTCCAGTGATATAGCAGACATAGATACAACCACCTCCAGTGATATAGCAGACATAGATACATCCACCTCCAATGATATAGCAGACATAGATACTTCCACCTCCAGTGATAGAGCAGACATAGATACATCCACCTCCAGTGATATAGCAGACATAGATACATCCATATCCAGTGATATAGCAGACATAGGTACATCCACCTCCAGTGATATAGCAGACATAGATACAAGTCACCTCCAGTAATATAGCAGAAATAGATACATCCACCTCCAGTGATATAGCAGATATAGATACAATCACCTCCAGTGATATAGCAGACATAGATACAACCACCTCCAGTGATATAGCAGTCATAGATACAGCCACCTCCAGTGATATAACAGACATAGATACATCCACCTCCAGTGATTTAGCAGACATAGATACATCCACCTCCAACAATATAGCATACATACACTGTTGATACATCCACCTCCAGTGATATAGCAGATATAGATACAATCACCTCCAGTGATATAGCAGACATAGATACAACCACCTCCAGTGATATAGCAGTCATAGATACAGCCACCTCCAGTGATATAGCAGACATAGATACAACCACTTCCAGTGATATAGCAGACATGGATACATCCACTTCTAGTGATATAGCAGACATAGATACATCCCCCTCCAGTGATATAGCAGACATAGATACATCCACCTCCGGTAATATAGCAGACATAGATACATCCACCTCAAGTGATATAGCAGACATAGATACATCCACCTCCAGTGATATTGCAGACATAGATACATCCACCTCAAGTGATATAGCAGACATAGATACATCCATCTCCAGTGATATAGCAGACATAGATACATCCACCTCCAGTAATATAGCAGACATAGATACATCCATCTCCAGTATTATAGCAGACATAGATACATCCACCTCTAGTGCAATAGCAGACTTATACTGTTGATACATCCACCTCCAGTGATATAGCAGACATAGATACATCCACCTCAAGTGATATAGCAGACATACACTGTTGATACAGCCACCTCCAGTGATATAGCAGACATAGATACATCAACCTCCAGTGATATATCAGACATAGATACATCCACCTCCAGTAATATAGCAGACATAGATACATCCACCTCCAGTGATATAGCAGACATAGATACACCCACCTCCAGTGATATAGCAGACATAGATACATCCACCTCAAGTGATATAGCAGACATAGATACATCCACCTCCAGTGATATTGCAGACATAGATACATCCACCTCCCGTGATATAGCAGCCATAGATACATCCACCTCCAGTAATATAGCAGACATAGATACATCCACCTCCAGTAATATAGCAGACATAGATACAAACACCTCCAGTGATATAGCTGACATAGATACAACCACCTTCAGTAATATAGCAGACATAGATACAACCACCTCCAGTGATATAGCAGACACAGATACATCCACCTCCAGTGATATAGCAGACATAGATACATCCATCTCCAATGATATAGCAGACATAGATACATCCACCTCCAGTGGTATAGCAGACATAGATACATCCACCTCCAGTGGTATAGCAGACATAGATACATCCACCTCCCGTGATATAGCAGACATAGATACATCCACCTCCAGTGATATAGCAGACATAGATACATCCACCTCCAGTGATATAGCAGACATAGATACATCCACCTCCAGTGATATAGCAGACATAGATACAACCACCTCCAGTGATATAGCAGACATAGATACATCCACCTCCCGTGATATAGCAGACATAGATACATCCACCTCCCGTGATATAGCAGACATAGATACATCCACCTCCAGTGATATAGCAGACATAGATACAATCACCTTCAGTAATATAGCAGACATAGATACAACAACCTCCAGTGATATAACAGACACAGATACATCCACCTCCAGTGATATAGCAGACATAGATACATCCATCTCCAGTGATATAGCAGACATAGATACATCCACCTCCAGTGGTATAGCAGACATAGATACATCCACCTCCCGTGATATAGCAGACATAGATACATCCACCTCCAGTGATATAGCAGACATAGATACATCCACATCAGACATAAACATCCACTCCAGTATATAGCACTCACCCTCCAGTGATATAGCAGACATAGATACATCCACCTCAAGTGATATAGCAGACAAGACATCCACCTCCAGTGATATAGCAGACATAGATACATCCACCTCAGTGATATAGCAGACATAGATACATCCACATCCAGTGATATAGCAGACATAGATACATCCACCTCCAGTGATATAGCAGACATAGATACATCCACCTCCAGTGATATAGCAGACATAGATACTCCAGTGATATAGCAGACATAGATACATCCACCTCCAGTGATATAGCAGACATAGATACTTCCACCTCCAGTGATATAGCAGACATAGATACATCCACCTCCAGTGATATAGCAGACATAGATACCTCCAGTGATATAGCAGACATAGATACATCCACCTCCAGTGATATAGCAGACATAGATACATCCACCTCCAGTGATATAGCAGACATAGATACATCCACCTCCAGTGATATAGCAGACATAGATACATCCACCTCCAATGATATAGCAGACATAGATACTTCCACCTCCAGTGATAGAGCAGACATAGATACATCCACCTCCAGTGATATAGCAGACATAGATACATCCATATCCAGTGATATAGCAGACATAGGTACATCCACCTCCAGTGATATAGCAGACATAGATACAAGTCACCTCCAGTAATATAGCAGAAATAGATACATCCACCTCCAGTGATATAGCAGATATAGATACAATCACCTCCAGTGATATAGCAGACATAGATACAACCACCTCCAGTGATATAGCAGTCATAGATACAGCCACCTCCAGTGATATAACAGACATAGATACATCCACCTCCAGTGATTTAGCAGACATAGATACATCCACCTCCAACAATATAGCATACATACACTGTTGATACATCCACCTCCAGTGATATAGCAGATATAGATACAATCACCTCCAGTGATATAGCAGACATAGATACAACCACCTCCAGTGATATAGCAGTCATAGATACAGCCACCTCCAGTGATATAGCAGACATAGATACAACCACTTCCAGTGATATAGCAGACATGGATACATCCACTTCTAGTGATATAGCAGACATAGATACATCCCCCTCCAGTGATATAGCAGACATAGATACATCCACCTCCGGTAATATAGCAGACATAGATACATCCACCTCAAGTGATATAGCAGACATAGATACATCCACCTCCAGTGATATTGCAGACATAGATACATCCACCTCAAGTGATATAGCAGACATAGATACATCCATCTCCAGTGATATAGCAGACATAGATACATCCACCTCCAGTAATATAGCAGACATAGATACATCCATCTCCAGTATTATAGCAGACATAGATACATCCACCTCTAGTGCAATAGCAGACTTATACTGTTGATACATCCACCTCCAGTGATATAGCAGACATAGATACATCCACCTCAAGTGATATAGCAGACATACACTGTTGATACAGCCACCTCCAGTGATATAGCAGACATAGATACATCAACCTCCAGTGATATATCAGACATAGATACATCCACCTCCAGTAATATAGCAGACATAGATACATCCACCTCCAGTGATATAGCAGACATAGATACACCCACCTCCAGTGATATAGCAGACACAGATACATCCACCTGCAGTGATATAGCAGACATAGATACATCCACCTCCGGTAATATAGCAAACATAGATACATCCACCTCAAGTGATATAGCAGACATAGATACATCCACCTCCAGTGATATTGCAGACATAGATACATCCACCTCCCGTGATATAGCAGCCATAGATACATCCACCTCCAGTAATATAGCAGACATAGATACATCCACCTCCAGTAATATAGCAGACATAGATACAAACACCTCCAGTGATATAGCAGACATAGATACAACCACCTTCAGTAATATAGCAGACATAGATACAACCACCTCCAGTGATATAGCAGACACAGATACATCCACCTCCAGTGATATAGCAGACATAGATACATCCATCTCCAATGATATAGCAGACATAGATACATCCACCTCCAGTGGTATAGCAGACATAGATACATCCACATCCAGTGATATAGCAGACATAGATACATCCACCTCCCGTGATATAGCAGACATAGATACATCCACCTCCAGTGATATAGCAGACATAGATACATCCACATCCAGTGATATAGCAGACATAGATACACTCACATCCAGTCATATAGCAGACATAGATACATCCACATCAAGTGATATAGCAGACATATATACATCCAACTCCCGTGATATAGCAGACATAGATACATCCACCTCCAGTGATATAGCAGACATAGATACATCCACATCCAGTGATATAGCAGACATAGATACATCCACATCCAGTGATATAGCAGACATAGATACATCCACCTCCAGTGATATAGCAGACATTGATACCTCCAGTGATATAGCAGACATATATACATCCACATCCAGTGATATAGCAGACATAGATACATCCACCTCCAGTGATATAGCAGACATAGATACATCCACATCCAGTGATATAGTAGACATACACTGTTGATACAACCACCTCCAGTGATATAGCAGACATAGATACATCCACCTCCAGTGATATAGCAGACATAGATACAACCACCTCCAGTGATATAGCAGACATAGATACATGCACCTCCAGTGATATAGCAGACATAGATACATCCACCTCCAGTGAAATAGCAGACATAGATACATCCACATCCAGTGATATAGCAGACATAGATACATCAACATCCAGTGATATAGCAGACATATACCATTGATGCAACCACATTCAGTGATATAGCAGACATAGATACAACCACCTCCAGTGATATAGCAGACACAGATACATCCACCTCCAGTGATATAGCAGACATAGATACATCCATCTCCAATGATATAGCAGACATAGATACATCCACCTCCAGTGGTATAGCAGACATAGATACATCCACATCCAGTGATATAGCAGACATAGATACATCCACCTCCCGTGATATAGCAGACATAGATACATCCACCTCCAGTGATATAGCAGACATAGATACATCCACATCCAGTGATATAGCAGACATAGATACATCCACCTCCAATGATATAGCAGACATAGATACATCCACATCCAGTGATATAGCAGACATAGATACATCCACCTCCAGTGATATAGCAGACATTGATACCTCCAGTGATATAGCAGACATATATACATACACATCCAGTGATATAGCAGACATAGATACATCCACCTCCAGTGATATAGCAGACATAGATACATCCACATCCAGTGATATAGTAGACATACACTGTTGATACAACCACCTCCAGTGATATAGCAGACATAGATACATCCACCTCCAGTGATAGAGCAGACATAGATACAACCACCTCCAGTGATATAGCAGACATAGATACATGCACCTCCAGTGATATAGCAGACATAGATACATCCACCTCCAGTGAAATAGCAGACATAGATACATCCACATCCAGTGATATAGCAGACATAGATACATCAACATCCAGTGATATAGCAGACATATACCATTGATGCAACCACATTCAGTGATATAGCAGACATACACTGTTGATACAGCCACCTCCAGTGATATAGCAGACATAGATACATCCACCTCCAGTAATATAGCAGACATACACTGTTGATACACCCACATCCAGTGATATAGCAGACATAGATACATCCACCTCCCGAGATATAGCAGACATAGATACATCCACCTCCCGTGATATAGCAGACATAGATACATCCACCTCCAGTGATATAGCAGCAGACATAGATACATCCACATCCAGTGATATAGCAGACATAGATACCTCCAGTGATATAGCAGACATAGATACATCCACCTCCAGTGATATAGCAGACATAGATACATCCATCTCCAGTGATATAGCAGACATAGATACAGCCACCTCCAGTGATATAGCAGACATAGATACAACCACCTCAAGTGATATAGCACACATAGATACATCCACCTCCAGTGATATAGCAGACATAGATACATCCACCTCCAGTCATATAGCAGACATAGATACATCCACCCACAGTAATATAGCAGACATAGATACATCCACCTCCAGTAATATAGCAGACATACACTGTTGATACACCCACCTCCAGTGATATAGCAGACATAGATACATCCACGTCCAGTGATATAGCAGACATAGATACATCCACATCCAGTGATATAGCACACATAGATACATCCATCTCCAGTGATATAGCAGACATAGATACATCCACCACCAGTGATATAGCAGACATAGATACATCCACCTCCAGTGATATAGTAGACATAGATACATCCACCTCCGATAATATAGCAGACATAGATACATCCACCTCAAGTGATACAGCAGACATAGATACATCCACCTCCAGTGATATAGCAGACATAGATACATCCACCTCCAGTGATATAGCAGACATAGATACATCCACCTCCAGTGATATAGCAGACATAGAAACATCCATCTCCAGTGATATAGCAGACATAGATACATCCACCTCCAGTGAAATAGCAGACATAGATACATCCACCTCCAGTAATATAGCAGACATATACTGTTGATACACCCACCTCCAGTAATATAGCAGACATAGATACATCCACCTCCAGTGATATAGCAGACATAGATACATCCACCTCCATTGATATAGCAGACATAGATACATCCACCTGGTAATATAGCAGACATAGATACATCCACCTCACGTGATATAGCAGACATAGATACATCCAACTCCAGTGATATTGCAGACATAGATACATCGACCTCAAGTGATATAGCAGACATAGATACATCCACCTCCCGTGATATAGCAGCCATATATACATCCACCTCCAGTAATATAGCAGACATAGATACATCCACCTCCAGTAATATAGCAGACATAGATACAACTACCTCCAGTGATATAGCAGACAAAGATACAACTACCTCCAGTGATATAGCAGACATAGATACAACCACCTCCAGTGATATAACAGACATAGATACAACTACCTCCAGTGATATAGCAGACAAAGATACAACCACCTCCAGTGATATAGCAGACATAGATACAACCACATCCAGTGATATAGCAGACATAGATACAACCACCTCCAGTGATATAGCAGACATAGATACATCCACATCCAGTGATATAGCAGACATATACTGTTGATACATCCACCTCCAGTAATATAGCAGACATAGATACATCCACCTCCAGTGAGATAGCAGACATATATACATCCATCTCCCGTGATATAGCATACTTAGATACAACTACCTCCAGTGATATAGCAGACATAGATACATCACCTCCAGCGATATATCAGACATAGATACATCCATCTCCAGTGATATAGCAGACATAGATACATCCACCTCCAGTGATATAGCAGACATAGATACATCCACCTCCAGTGATATAGCAGACATAGATACAACCACCTCCAGTGATATAGCAGACATAGATCCATCCACTTCTAGTGATATAGCAGACATAGATACATCCACTTCCAGTGATATAGCAGACATAGATACATCAACATCCAGTGATATAGCAGACATATACTGATGATACAACCACATTCAGTGATATAGCAGACATACACTGTTGATACAGCCACCTTCAGTGATATAGCAGACATAGATACAACCACCTCCAGTGATATAGCAGACATAGATACAACCACCTCCAGTAATATAGCAGACATACACTGTTGATACACCCACCTCCAGTGATATATCAGACATAGATACATCCACCTCCAGTAATATAGCAGACATAGATACATCCACCTCCAGTGATATAGCAGACATAGATACACCCACCTCCAGTGATATAGCAGACACATACATCCACCTCCAGTGATATAGCAGGCATAGATACATCCACCTCCGGTAATATAGCAGACATGGATACATTCACCTCACGTGATATAGCAGATATAGATACATCCACCTCCAGTGATATTGCAGACATAGATACATCCACCTCAAGTGATATAGCAGAGATAGATACATCCACCTCCCGTGATATAGCAGCCATAGATACATCCACCTCCAGTAATATAGCAGACATAGATACATCCACCTCCAGTAATATAGCAGACATAGATACAAACACCTCTAGTGATATAGCAGACATAGATACAACCACCTTCAGTAATATAGCAGTCATAGATACAACCACCTCCAGTGATATAGCAGACACAGATACATCCACCTCCAGTGATATAGCAGACATAGATACATCCATATCCAATGATATAGCAGACATAGATACATCCACCTCCAGTGGTATTGCAGACATAGATACATCCACATCCAGTGATATAGCAGACATAGATACATCCACCTCCCGTGATATAGCAGACATAGATACATCCACCTCCAGTGATATAGCAGACATAGATACATCCACATCCAGTGATATAGCAGACATAGATACATCCAACTCCAGTGATATAGCAGGTATAGATACCCCCACATCCAGTGATATAGCAGACATAGATACATCCACCTCCCGAGATATAGCAGACATAGATACATCCATCTCCCGTGATATAGCAGACATAGATACATCCACCTCCAGTGATATAGCAGCAGACATAGATACATCCACATCCAGTGATATAGCAGACATAGATACCTCCAGTGATATAGCAGACATAGATACATCCACCTCCAGTGATATAGCAGACATAGATACATCCATCTCCAGTGATATAGCAGACATAGATACAGCCACCTCCAGTGATATAGCAGACATAGATACAACCACCTCAAGTGATATAGCACACATAGATACATCCACCTCCAGTGATATAGCAGACATAGATACATCCACCTCCAGTCATATAGCAGACATAGATACATCCACCTACAGTAATATAGCAGACATAGATACATCCACCTCCAGTAATATAGCAGACATACACTCTTGATACACCCACCTCCAGTGATATAGCAGACATAGATACATCCACGTCCAGTGATATAGCAGACATAGATACATCCACATCCAGTGATATAGCACACATAGATACATCCATCTCCAGTGATATAGCAGACATAGATACATCCACCACCAGTGATATAGCAGACATAGATACATCCACCTCCAGTGATATAGTAGACATAGATACATCCACCTCCGATAATACAGCAGACATAGATACATCCACCTCAAGTGATACAGCAGACATAGATACATCCACCTCCAGTGATATAGCAGACATAGATACATCCACCTCCAGTGATATAGCAGACATAGATACATCCACCTCCAGTGATATAGCAGACATAGAAACATCCATCTCCAGTGATATAGCAGACATAGATACATCCACCTCCAGTGAAATAGCAGACATAGATACATCCACCTCCAGTAATATAGCAGATATATACTGTTGATACACCCACCTCCAGTAATATAGCAGACATAGATACATCCACCTCCAGTGATATAGCAGACATAGATACATCCACCTCCATTGATATAGCAGACATAGATACATCCACCTCCGGTAATATAGCAGACATAGATACATCCACCTCACGTGATATAGCAGACATAGATACATCCAACTCCAGTGATATTGCAGACATAGATACATCGACCTCAAGTGATATAGCAGACATAGATACATCCACCTCCCGTGATATAGCAGCCATATATACATCCACCTCCAGTAATATAGCAGACATAGATACATCCACCTCCAGTAATATAGCAGACATAGATACAACTACCTCCAGTGATATAGCAGACAAAGATACAACTACCTCCAGTGATATAGCAGACATAGATACAACCACCTCCAGTGATATAACAGACATAGATACAACTACCTCCAGTGATATAGCAGACATAGATACAACCACCTCCAGTGATATAGCAGACATAGATACAACCACCTCCAGTGATATAGCAAACATATACTTTTGATACAGCCACCTCCAGTGATATAGCAGACATAGATACAACCACATCCAGTGATATAGCAGACATAGATACAACCACCTCCAGTGATATAGCAGACATAGATACATCCATATCCAGTGATATAGCAGACATATACTGTTGATACATCCACCTCCAGTGATATAGCAGACATAGATACATCCACCTCCAGTGAGATAGCAGACATATATACATCCATCTCCCGTGATATAGCATACTTAGATACAACTACCTCCAGTGATATAGCAGACATAGATACATCACCTCCAGCGATATATCAGACATAGATACATCCATCTCCAGTGATATAGCAGCCATAGATACATCCACCTCCAGTGATATAGCAGACATAGATACAACCACCTCCAGTGATATAGCAGACATAGATCCATCCACTTCTAGTGATATAGCAGACATAGATACATCCACTTCCAGTGATATAGCAGACATAGATACATCAACATCCAGTGATATAGCAGACATATACTGATGATACAACCACATTCAGTGATATAGCAGACATACACTGTTGATACAGCCACCTTCAGTGATATAGCAGACATAGATACAACCACCTCCAGTGATATAGCAGACATAGATACAACCACCTCCAGTAATATAGCAGACATACACTGTTGATACACCCACCTCCAGTGATATATCAGACATAGATACATCCACCTCCAGTAATATAGCAGACATAGATACATCCACCTCCAGTGATATAGCAGACATAGATACACCCACCTCCAGTGATATAGCAGACACAGATACATCCACCTCCAGTGATATAGCAGAGATAGATACATCCACCTCCCGTGATATAGCAGCCATAGATACATCCACCTCCAGTGATATAGCAGGCATAGATACATCCACCTCCGGTAATATAGCAGACATGGATACATCCACCTCAAGTGATATAGCAGATATAGATACATCCACCTCCAGTGATATTGCAGACATAGATACATCCACCTCAAGTGATATAGCAGAGATAGATACATCCACCTCCCGTGATATAGCAGCCATAGATACATCCACCTCCAGTAATATAGCAGACATAGATACATCCACCTCCAGTAATATAGCAGACATAGATACAAACACCTCTAGTGATATAGCAGACATAGATACAACCACCTTCAGTGATATAGCAGTCATAGATACAACCACCTCCAGTGATATAGCAGACACAGATACATCCACCTCCAGTGATATAGCAGACATAGATACATCCATATCCAATGATATAGCAGACATAGATACATCCACCTCCAGTGATATAGCAGACATAGATACATCCACCTCCAGTGATATAGCAGATATAGATACATCCACCTCCAGTGATATAGCAGACATAGATACATCCACCTCCAGTGATATAGCAGACATAGATACATCCACCTCCAGTGATATAGCAGACATAGATACAGCCACCTCCAGTGATATAGCAGACATAGATACAGCCACCTCCAGTGATATAGCAGACATAGATACAACCACCTCCAGTGATATAGCAGACATAGATACATCCACATCCAGTGATATAGCAGACATATACTGTTGATACATCCACCTCCAGTGATATAGCAGACATAGATACATCCACCTCCAGTGAGATAGCAGACATATATACATCCATCTCCCGTGATATAGCATACTTAGATACAACTACCTCCAGTGATATAGCAGACATAGATACATCACCTCCAGCGATATATCAGACATAGATACATCCATCTCCAGTGATATAGCAGACATAGATACATCCACCTCCAGTGATATAGCAGACATAGATACATCCACCTCCAGTGATATAGCAGACATAGATACAACCACCTCCAGTGATATAGCAGACATAGATCCATCCACTTCTAGTGATATAGCAGACATAGATACATCCACTTCCAGTGATATAGCAGACATAGATACATCAACATCCAGTGATATAGCAGACAAATACTGTTGATGCAACCACATTCAGTGATATAGCAGACATACACTGTTGATACAGCCACATCCAGTGATATAGCATATATAGATAAATCCACCTCCAGTAATATAGCAGACATACACTGTTGATACACCCACATCCAGTGATATATCAGACATAGATACATCCACCTCCCGTGATATAGCAGACATATATACATCCACCTTCCGTGATATAGCAGACATAGATACATCCACCTCCAGTGATATAGCAGCAGACATAGATACAACCACCTCCAGTGATATAGCACACATAGATACATCCACCTCCAGTGATATAGCACACATAGATACATCCACCTCCAGTCATATAGCAGACATAGATACATCCACCTACAGTGATATAGCAGACATAGATACATCCACCTCCAGTAATATAGCAGACATAGATACATCCACCTCCAGTAATATAGCAGACATACACTGTTGATACACCCACCTCCAGTGATATAGCAGACATAGATACATCCACGTCCAGTGATATAGCAGATATAGATACATCCACATCCAGTGATATAGCACACATAGATACATCCACCTCCAGTGATATATCAGACATAGATACATCCACCTCCAGTGATATAGCAGACATAGATACATCCACCTCCAGTGATATAGTAGACATATATACATCCACCTCCGGTAATATAGCAGACATAGATACATCCACCTCAAGTGATACAGCAGACATAGATACATCCACCTCCAGTGATATAGCAGACATAGATACATCCACCTCCAGTGATATAGCAGACCTATATACATCCACATCCAGTGATATAGCAGACATAGATACCTCCAGTGATATAGCAGACATAGATACATCCACCTCCAGTGAAATAGCAGACATAGATACATCCACCTCCAGTAATATAGCAGACATATACTGTTGATACACCCACCTCCAGTGATATATCAGACATAGATACATCCACATCCAGTAATATAGCAGACATAGATACATCCACCTCCAGTGATATAGCAGACATAGATACATCCACCTCCAGTGATGTAGTAGACATAGATACATCCACCTCCGGTAATATAGCAGACATAGATACATTCACCTCACGTGATATAGCAGACATAGATACATCCACCTCCAGTGATATTGCAGACATAGATACATCCACCTCAAGTGATATAGCAGACATAGATACATCCACCTCCCGTGATATAGCAGCCATATATACATCCACCTCCAGTAATATAGCAGACATAGATACATCCACCTCCAGTAATATAGCAGACATAGATACAACTACCTCCAGTGATATAGCAGACATAGATACAACTACGTCCAGTGATATAGCAGACATAGATACAACCACCTCCAGTGATATAGCAGACATAGATACAACTACCTCCAGTGATATAGCAGACATAGATACAACCACCTCCAGTGATATAGCAGACATAAATACAACCACCTCCAGTGATAAAGCAGACATATACTTTTGATACAGCCACCTCCAGTGATATAGCAGACATAGAAACAACCACATCCAGTGATATAGCAGACATAGATACAACCACTCCAGTGATTAGCAGACATAGATACATCCACATCCAGTGATATAGCAGACATATACTGTTGATACATCCACCTCCAGTGATATAGCAGACATAGATACATCCACCTCCAGTGAGATAGCAGACATATATACATCCATATCCCGTGATATAGCAGACTTAGATACAACCACCTCCAGTGATATAGCAGACATAGATACATCCACCTCCAGCGATATATCAGACATAGATACATCCATCTCCAGTGATATAGCAGACATAGATACATCCACCTCCAGTGATATAGCAGACATAGATACAACAACCTCCAGTGATATAGCAGACATAGATACATCCACTTCTAGTGATATAGCAGACATAGATACATCCACTTCCAGTGATATAGCAGACATAGATACATCCACCTCCGGTAATATAGCAGACATAGATACATCCACCTCAAGTGATATAGCAGACATAGATACATCCACCTCCAGTGATATTGCAGAAATATATACATCCACCTCAAGTGATATAGCAGACATAGATACATCCACCTCCCGTGATATAGCAGCCATAGATACATCCACCTCCAGTAATATAGCAGACATAGATACATCCACCTCCAGTAATATATCAGACATAGATACAACCACCTCCAGTGATATAGCAGACACAGATACAACCACCTTCAGTAATATAGCAGACATAGATACAACCACCTCCAGTGATATAGCAGACACAGATACATCCACCTACAGTGATATAGCAGACATAGATACATCCGTCTCCAGTGATATAGCAGACATAGATACATCCACCTCCAGTGATATAGCAGACATAGATACATCCATATCCAGTGATATAGCAGACATAGCTACCTCCAGTGATACAGCAGACATAGATACATCCACCTCCAGTGATATATCAGACATAGATATATCCACATCCAGTGATATAGTAGACATAGATACATCCAACTCCAGTGATATAGCAGACATAGATACATCCACCTCCAATGATATAGCAGACATAGATACATCCACATCCAGTGATATAGCAGACATAGATACATCCACCTCCAGTGATATAGCAGACATTGATACCTCCAGTGATATAGCAGACATAGATACATCCACATCCAGTGATATAGCAGACATAGATACATCCACATCCAGTGATATAGCAGACATAGATACGTCCAGTGATATAGCAGAAATAGATACATCCAACTCCAGTGATATAGCAGACATAGATACATCCACATCCAGTGATATAGTAGACATAGATACATCCACCTCCAGTGATATAGCAGACATAGATACATGCACCTCCAATGATATAGCAGACATATATACATCCACCTCCAGTGAAATAGCATACATAGATACATCCACCTCCCGTGATATAGCAGACATAGATACATCCACCTCCAGTGATATAGCAGCAGACATAGATACATCCACATCCAGTGATATAGCAGACATAGATACCTCCAGTGATATAGCAGACATAGATACATCCTCCTCCAGTGATATAGCAGACATAGATACAGCCACCTCCAGTGATATAGCAGACATAGATACAGCCACCTCCAGTGATATAGCAGACATAGATACAACCACCTCCAGTGATATAGCAGACATAGATACATCCACATCCAGTGATATAGCAGACATATACTGTTGATACATCCACCTCCAGTGATATAGCAGACATAGATACATCCACCTCCAGTGAGATAGCAGACATATATACATCCATCTCCCGTGATATAGCATACTTAGATACAACTACCTCCAGTGATATAGCAGACATAGATACATCACCTCCAGCGATATATCAGACATAGATACATCCATCTCCAGTGATATAGCAGACATAGATACATCCACCTCCAGTGATATAGCAGACATAGATACATCCACCTCCAGTGATATAGCAGACATAGATACAACCACCTCCAGTGATATAGCAGACATAGATCCATCCACTTCTAGTGATATAGCAGACATAGATACATCCACTTCCAGTGATATAGCAGACATAGATACATCAACATCCAGTGATATAGCAGACAAATACTGTTGATGCAACCACATTCAGTGATATAGCAGACATACACTGTTGATACAGCCACATCCAGTGATATAGCATATATAGATACATCCACCTCCAGTAATATAGCAGACATACACTGTTGATACACCCACATCCAGTGATATATCAGACATAGATACATCCACCTCCCGTGATATAGCAGACATATATACATCCACCTTCCGTGATATAGCAGACATAGATACATCCACCTCCAGTGATATAGCAGCAGACATAGATACAACCACCTCCAGCGATATAGCACACATAGATACATCCACCTCCAGTGATATAGCACACATAGATACATCCACCTCCAGTCATATAGCAGACATAGATACATCCACCTACAGTGATATAGCAGACATAGATACATCCACCTCCAGTAATATAGCAGACATAGATACATCCACCTCCAGTAATATAGCAGACATACACTGTTGATACACCCACCTCCAGTGATATAGCAGACATAGATACATCCACGTCCAGTGATATAGCAGATATAGATACATCCACATCCAGTGATATAGCACACATAGATACATCCACCTCCAGTGATATATCAGACATAGATACATCCACCTCCAGTGATATAGCAGACATAGATACATCCACCTCCAGTGATATAGTAGACATATATACATCCACCTCCGGTAATATAGCAGACATAGATACATCCACTTCTAGTGATATAGCAGACATAGATACATCCACTTCCAGTGATATAGCAGACATAGATACATCAACATCCAGTGATATAGCAGACAAATACTGTTGATGCAACCACATTCAGTGATATAGCAGACATACACTGTTGATACAGCCACATCCAGTGATATAGCATATATAGATACATCCACCTCCAGTAATATAGCAGACATACACTGTTGATACACCCACATCCAGTGATATATCAGACATAGATACATCCACCTCCCGTGATATAGCAGACATATATACATCCACCTTCCGTGATATAGCAGACATAGATACATCCACCTCCAGTGATATAGCAGCAGACATAGATACAACCACCTCCAGTGATATAGCACACATAGATACATCCACCTCCAGTGATATAGCACACATAGATACATCCACCTCCAGTCATATAGCAGACATAGATACATCCACCTACAGTGATATAGCAGACATAGATACATCCACCTCCAGTAATATAGCAGACATAGATACATCCACCTCCAGTAATATAGCAGACATACACTGTTGATACACCCACCTCCAGTGATATAGCAGACATAGATACATCCACGTCCAGTGATATAGCAGATATAGATACATCCACATCCAGTGATATAGCACACATAGATACATCCACCTCCAGTGATATATCAGACATAGATACATCCACCTCCAGTGATATAGCAGACATAGATACATCCACCTCCAGTGAGATAGCAGACCTATATACATCCATCTCCCGTGATATAGCAGACTTAGATACAACCACCTCCAGTGATATAGCAGACATAGATACATCCACCTCCAGCGATATATCAGACATAGATACATCCATCTCCAGTGATATAGCAGACATAGATACATCCACCTCCAGTGATATAGCAGACATAGATACAACCACCTCCAGTGATATAGCAGACATAGATACATCCACTTCTAGTGATATAGCAGACATAGATACATCCACTTCCAGTGATATAGCAGACATAGATACATCCACCTCCGGTAATATAGCAGACATAGATACATCCACCTCAAATGATATAGCAGACATAGATACATCCACCTCCAGTGATATTGCAGACATAGATACATCCACCTCAAGTGATATAGCAGACATAGATACATCCACCTCCCGTGATATAGCAGCCATAGATACATCCACCTCCAGTAATATAGCAGACATAGATACATCCACCTCCAGTAATATATCAGACATAGATACAACCACCTCCAGTGATATAGCAGACACAGATACAACCACCTTCAGTAATATAGCAGACATAGATACAACCACCTCCAGTGATATAGCAGACACAGATACATCCACCTACAGTGATATAGCAGACATAGATACATCCACATCCAGTGATATAGCAGACATAGATACATCAACATCCAGTGATATAGCAGACATATACTGTTGATGCAACCACATTCAGTGATATAGCAGACATACACTGTTGATACAGCCACATCCAGTGATATAGCATATATAGATACATCCACCTCCAGTAATATAGCAGACATACACTGTTGATACACCCACATCCAGTGATATATCAGACATAGATACATCCACCTCCCGTGATATAGCAGACATATATACATCCACCTTCCGTGATATAGCAGACATAGATACATCCACCTCCAGTGATATAGCAGCAGACATAGATACATCCACATCCAGTGATATAGCTGACATAGATACCTCCAGTGAAATAGCAGACATAGATACATCCACCTCCAGTGATATAGCAGACATAGATACAGCCACCTCCAGTGATATAGCAGACATAGATACAACCACCTCCAGAGATATAGCACACATAGATACATCCACCTCCAGTGATATAGCACACATAGATACATCCACCTCCAGTCATATAGCAGACATAGATACATCCACCTACAGTGATATAGCAGACATAGATACATCCACCTCCAGTAATATAGCAGACATAGATACATCCACCTCCAGTAATATAGCAGACATACACTGTTGATACACCCACCTCCAGTGATATAGCAGACATAGATACATCCACGTCCAGTGATATAGCAGATATAGATACATCCACATCCAGTGATATAGCACACATAGATACATCCACCTCCAGTGATATATCAGACATAGATACATCCACCTCCAGTGATATAGCAGACATAGATACATCCACCTCCAGTAATATAGCAGACATAGATACATCCACCTCAAGTGATACAGCAGACATAGATACATCCACATCCAGTGATATAGCAGACATAGATACATCCACCTCCAATGATATAGCAGACCTAGATACATCCACATCCAGTGATATAGCAGACATAGATACCTCCAGTGATATAGCAGACATAGATACATCCACCTCCAGTGAAATAGCAGACATAGATACATCCACCTCCAGTAATATAGCAGACATATACTGTTGATACACCCACCTCCAGTGATATATCAGACATAGATACATCCACATCCAGTAATATAGCAGACATAGATACATCCACCTCCAGTGATATAGCAGACATAGATACATCCACCTCCAGTGATGTAGTAGACATAGATACATCCACCTCCGGTAATATAGCAGACATAGATACATTCACCTCACGTGATATAGCAGACATAGATACATCCACCTCCAGTGATATTGCAGACATAGATACATCCACCTCAAGTGATATAGCAGACATAGATACATCCACCTCCCGTGATATAGCAGCCATATATACATCCACCTCCAGTAATATAGCAGACATAGATACATCCACCTCCAGTAATATAGCAGACATAGATACAACTACCTCCAGTGATATAGCAGACATAGATACAACTACGTCCAGTGATATAGCAGACATAGATACAAACACCTCCAGTGATATAGCAGACATAGATACAACTACCTCCAGTGATATAGCAGACATAGATACAACCACCTCCAGTGATATAGCAGACATAAATACAACCACCTCCAGTGATAAAGCAGACATATACTTTTGATACAGCCACCTCCAGTGATATAGCAGACATAGAAACAACCACATCCAGTGATATAGCAGACATAGATACAACCACTCCAGTGATTAGCAGACATAGATACATCCACATCCAGTGATATAGCAGACATATACTGTTGATACATCCACCTCCAGTGATATAGCAGACATAGATACATCCACCTCCAGTGAGATAGCAGACATATATACATCCATATCCCGTGATATAGCAGACTTAGATACAACCACCTCCAGTGATATAGCAGACATAGATACATCCACCTCCAGCGATATATCAGACATAGATACATCCATCTCCAGTGATATAGCAGACATAGATACATCCACCTCCAGTGATATAGCAGACATAGATACAACAACCTCCAGTGATATAGCAGACATAGATACATCCACTTCTAGTGATATAGCAGACATAGATACATCCACTTCCAGTGATATAGCAGACATAGATACATCCACCTCCGGTAATATAGCAGACATAGATACATCCACCTCAAGTGATATAGCAGACATAGATACATCCACCTCCAGTGATATTGCAGACATAGATACATCCACCTCAAGTGATATAGCAGACATAGATACATCCACCTCCCGTGATATAGCAGCCATAGATACATCCACCTCCAGTAATATAGCAGACATAGATACATCCACCTCCAGTAATATATCAGACATAGATACAACCACCTCCAGTGATATAGCAGACACAGATACAACCACCTTCAGTAATATAGCAGACATAGATACAACCACCTCCAGTGATATAGCAGACACAGATACATCCACCTACAGTGATATAGCAGACATAGATACATCCGTCTCCAGTGATATAGCAGACATAGATACATCCACCTCCAGTGATATAGCAGACATAGATACATCCATATCCAGTGATATAGCAGACATAGATACCTCCAGTGATACAGCAGACATAGATACATCCACATCCAGTGATATAGTAGACATAGATACATCCAACTCCAGTGATATAGCAGACATAGATACATCCACCTCCAATGATATAGCAGACATAGATACATCCACATCCAGTGATATAGCAGACATAGATACATCCACCTCCAGTGATATAGCAGACATTGATACCTCCAGTGATATAGCAGACATAGATACATCCACATCCAGTGATATAGCAGACATAGATACATCCACATCCAGTGATATAGCAGACATAGATACGTCCAGTGATATAGCAGAAATAGATACATCCAACTCCAGTGATATAGCAGACATAGATACATCCACATCCAGTGATATAGTAGACATAGATACATCCACCTCCAGTGATATAGCAGACATAGATACATGCACCTCCAGTGATATAGCAGACATAGATACATCCACCTCCAGTGAAATAGCATACATAGATACATCCACCTCCAGTGATATAGCAGACATAGATACATCAACCTCCAGTGATATAGCAGACATAGATACATCCACCTCCAGTGATATAGCAGACATAGATACATCCACCACAAGTGATATAACAGACATAGATACATCCACCTCCAGTGATATAACAGACATAGATACATCCACCTCCATTGATTTAGCAGATATAGATACATCCACCTCCAATAATATAGCATACATACACTGTTGATACATCCACCTCCAGTGATATAGCAGACATAGATACATCCACCTCCAGTGATATAGCAGACATAGATACATCCACCTCCAGTGATATAGCAGACACAGATACACCCACCTCCAGTGATATAGCAGACATAGATACATCCATCTCCAATGATATAGCAGACATAGATACATCCACCTCCAGTGGTATAGCAGACATAGATACATCCACATCCAGTGATATAGCAGACATAGATACATCCACCTCCAGTAATATAGCAGACATATACTGTTGATACACCCACCTCCAGTGATATATCAGACATAGATACATCCACATCCAGTAATATAGCAGACATAGATACATCCACCTCCAGTGATATAGCAGACATAGATACATCCACCTCCAGTGATGTAGTAGACATAGATACATCCACCTCCGGTAATATAGCAGACATAGATACATTCACCTCACGTGATATAGCAGACATAGATACATCCACCTCCAGTGATATTGCAGACATAGATACATCCACCTCAAGTGATATAGCAGACATAGATACATCCACCTCCCGTGATATAGCAGCCATATATACATCCACCTCCAGTAATATAGCAGACATAGATACATCCACCTCCAGTAATATAGCAGACATAGATACAACTACCTCCAGTGATATAGCAGACATAGATACAACTACGTCCAGTGATATAGCAGACATAGATACAACCACCTCCAGTGATATAGCAGACATAGATACAACTACCTCCAGTGATATAGCAGACATAGATACAACCACCTCCAGTGATATAGCAGACATAGATACAACCACCTCCAGTGATAAAGCAGACATATACTTTTGATACAGCCACCTCCAGTGATATAGCAGACATAGATACAACCACATCCAGTGATATAGCAGACATAGATACAACCACTCCAGTGATATAGCAGACATAGATACATCCACATCCAGTGATATAGCAGACATAGTTGATACATCCACCTCCAGTGATATAGCAGACATAGATACATCCACCTCCAGTGATATAGCAGACATATATACATCCATATCCAGTGATATAGCAGACATAGATACAACCACCTCCAGTGATATAGCAGACATAGATACATCCACCTCCAGTGATATATCAGACATAGATACATCCACCTCCAGTGATATAGCAGACATAGATACAACCACCTCCAGTGATATAGCAGACATAGATACATCCACTTCTAGTGATATAGCAGACATAGATACATCCACTTCCAGTGATATAGCAGACATAGATACATCCACCTCCAGTGATATAGCAGACATAGATACATCCACCTCAAGTGATATAGCAGACATAGATACATCCACCTCCAGTGATATAGCAGAAATATATACATCCACCTCAAGTGATATAGCAGACATAGATACATCCACCTCCCGTGATATAGCAGACATAGATACATCCACCTCCAGTAATATAGCAGACATAGATACATCCACCTCCAGTAATATATCAGACATAGATACAACCACCTCCAGTGATATAGCAGACACAGATACAACCACCTTCAGTAATATAGCAGACATAGATACAACCACCTCCAGTGATATAGCAGACACAGATACATCCACCTCCAGTGATATAGCAGACATAGATACATCCATCTCCAGTGATATAGCAGACATAGATACATCCACCTCCAGTGATATAGCAGACATAGATACATCCATATCCAGTGATATAGCAGACATAGATACCTCCAGTGATATAGCAGACATAGATACATCCACCTCCAGTGATATATCAGACATAGATACATCCACATCCAGTGATATAGTAGACATAGATACATCCAACTCCAGTGATATAGCAGACATAGATACATCCACCTCCAGTGATATAGCAGACATAGATACATCCACATCCAGTGATATAGCAGACATAGATACATCCACCTCCAGTGATATAGCAGACATTGATACCTCCAGTGATATAGCAGACATAGATACATCCACATCCAGTGATATAGCAGACATAGATACATCCACATCCAGTGATATAGCAGACATAGATACGTCCAGTGATATAGCAGAAATAGATACATCCACCTCCAGTGATATAGCAGACATAGATACATCCACATCCAGTGATATAGTAGACATAGATAGTGTATAGATGAATACAATGATACACCACCTCCAGTGATATAGCAGACAAGATACATCCACCTCCAGTGATATAGCAGACATAGATACATCCACCTCCAGTGATATAGCAGACATAGATACATCCCTCCAGTGATATAGCAGACATAGATACATCCACCTCCAGTGATATAGCAGACATAGATACATCAACCTCCAGTGATATAGCAGACATAGATACATCCACCTCCAGTGATATAGCAGACATAGATACATCCACCACAAGTGATATAACAGACATAGATACATCCACATCCAGTGATATAACAGACATAGATACATCCACCTCCATTGATTTAGCAGATATAGATACATCCACCTCCAATAATATAGCATACATACACTGTTGATACATCCACCTCCAGTGATATAGCAGACATAGATACATCCACCTCCAGTGATATAGCAGACATAGATACATCCATCTCCCGTGATATAGCAGACTTAGATACAACCACCTCCAGTGATATAGCACACATAGATACATCCACCTCCAGTGATATAGCAGACACAGATACAACCACCTCCAGTGATATAGCAGACATAGATACACCAACCTCAAGTGATATAGCAGACATAGATACATCCACCTCCAGTGATATAGCAGACATAGATACAACTACCTCCAGTGATATAGCAGACATAGATACAACTACCTCCAGTGATATAGCAAACATAGATACAACCACCTCCAGTGATATAGCAGACATAGATACAACTACCTCCAGTGATATAGCAGACTTAGATACAACCACCTCCAGTGATATAGCAGACATAGATACAACCACCTCCAGTGATATAGCAAACATATACTTTTGATACAGCCACCTCAAGTGATATAGCAGACATAGATACAACCACATCCAGTGATATAGCAGACATAGATACAACCACCTCCAGTGATATAGCAGACATAGATACATCCACATCCAGTGATATAGCAGACATATACAGTTGATACATCCACCTCCAGTGATATAGCAGACATAGATACATCCACCTCCAGTGAGATAGCAGACATAGATACATCCATCTCCCGTGATATAGCAGACTTAGATACAACCACCTCCAGTGATATAGCAGACATAGATACATCCACCTCCAGCGATATATCAGACATAGATACATCAATCTCCAGTGATATAGCAGACATAGATACATCCACCTCCAGTGATATAGCAGACATAGATACATCCACCTCCAGTGATATAGCAGACATAGATATATCCACCTCCAGTGAAATAGCAGACATAGATACATCCACCTCCAGTAATATAGCAGACATATACTGTTGATACACCCACCTCCAGTGATATATCAGACATAGATACATCCACCTCCAGTAATATAGCAGACATAGATACATCCACCTCCATTGATATAGCAGACATAGATACACCAACCTCAAGTGATATAGCAGACATAGATACATCCACATCCAGTGATATAGCAGACATAGATACATCCACCTCCGTTAATATAGCAGACATAGATACATCCACCTCAAGTGATATAGCAGACATAGATACCTCCACCTCCAGTGATATTGCAGACATAGATACATCCACCTCCAGTAATATAGCAGACATAGATACATGCACCTCCAGTGATATAGCAGACATAGATACATCCACCTCCAGTGAAATAGCAGACATAGATACATCCACCTCCAGTGATATAGCAGACATAGATACATCAACCTCCAGTGATATAGCAGACATAGATACATCCACCTCCAGTGATATAGCAGACATAGATACATCCACCACATGTGATATAACAGACATAGATACATCCACCTCCAGTGATATAACAGATATAGATACATCCACCTCCATTGATTTAGCAGATATAGATACATCCACCTCCAATAATATAGCATAAATACACTGTTGATACATCCACCTCCAGTGATATAGCAGACATAAATACCTCCAGTGATATAGCAGACCTAGATACATCCACATCCAGTGACATAGCAGACATAGATACCTCCAGTGATATAGCAGACATAGATACATCCACCTCCAGTGATATATCAGACATAGAAACATCCATCTCCAGTGATATAGCAGACATAGATACATCCACCTCCAGTGAAATAGCAGACATAGATACATCCACCTCCAGTAATATAGCAGACATATACTGTTGATACACCCATCTCCAGTGATATATCAGACATAGATACATCCACCTCCAGTAATATAGCAGACATAGATACATCCACCTCCAGTGATATAGCAGACATAGATACACCAACCTCAAGTGATATAGCAGACATAGATACATCCACCTCCAGTGATATAGCAAACATAGATACATCCACCTCCGGTAATATAGCAGACATAGATACATCCACCTCAAGTGATATAGCAGACATAGATACATCCACCTCCAGTGATATTGCAGACATAGATACATCCACCTCAAGTGATATAGCAGACATAGATACATCCACCTCCCGTGATATAGCAGCCATAGATACATCCACCTCCAGTAATATAGCAGACATAGATACATCCACCTCCAGTAATATAGCAGACATAGATACAACTACCTCCAGTGATATAGCAGACATAGATACAACTACCTCCAGTGATATAGCAGACATAGATACAACCACCTCCAGTGATATAGCAGACATAGATACAACTACCTCCAGTGATATAGCAGACATAGATACAACCACCTCCAGTGATATAGCAGACATAGATACAACCACCTCCAGTGATATAGCAGACATATAGATACAGCCACCTCAGTGATATAGCAGACATAGATACCACACATCCAGTGATATAGCAGACATAGATACAACCACCTCCAGTGATATAGCAGACATAGATACATCCACATCCAGTGATATAGCAGACATATACAGTTGATACATCCACCTCCAGTGATATAGCAGACATAGATACATCCACCTCCAGTGAGATAGCAGACATAGATACATCCATCTCCCGTGATATAGCAGACTTAGATACAACCACCTCCAGTGATATAGCAGACATAGATACATCCACCTCCAGCGATATATCAGACATAGATACATCCATCTCCAGTGATATAGCAGACATATATACATCCACCTCCAGTGATATAGCAGACATAGATACATCCACCTCCAGTGATATAGCAGACATAGATACAACCACCTCCAGTGATATTGCAGACATAGATACATCCACTTCTAGTGATATAGCAGACATAGATTCATCCACCTCCAGTGATATAGCAAACATAGATACATCCACCTCCGGTAATATAGCAGACATAGATACATCCACCTCCAGTTATATTGCAGACATAGATACATCCACCTCAAGTGATATAGCAGACATAGATACATCCACCTCCCGTGATATAGCAGACATAGATACATCCACCTCCAGTAATATAGCAGACATAGATACATCCACCTCCAGTGATATAGCAGACATAGATACAACCACCTCCAGTGATATAGCAGACATAGATACAACCACCTTCAGTAATATAGCAGACATAGATACAACCACCTCCAGTGATATAGCAGACACAGATACATCCACCTACAGTGATATAGAAGACATAGATACATCCACCTCCAGTGATATAGCAGACATAGATACATCCACCTCCGGTAATATAACAGACATAGATTCATCCACCTCAAGTGATATAGCAGACATAGATAAATCCACCTCCAGTGATATTGCAGACATAGATACATCCACCTCAAGTGATATAACAGACATAGATACATCCACCTCCCGTGATATAGCAGCCATAGATACATCAACCTCCAGTAATATAGCAGACATAGATACATCCACCACCAGTAATATAGCATACATAGATACAATCACCTCCAGTGATATAGCAGACATAGATACAACAATCTTCAGTAATATAGCAGACATGGATACAATCACCTCCAGTGATATAGCCGACACAGATACATCCACCTACAGTGATATAGCAGACATAGATACATCCATCTCCAGTGATATAGCAGACATAGATACATCCACTTCCAGTGATATAGCAGACATAAATACATCCACATCCAGTGATATAGCAGACATAGATACATACACCTCTCGTGATATAGCAGAAATAGATACATTCATATCCAGTGATATAGCAGACATAGATACCTCCAGTGATACAGCAGACATAGATACATCCACCTCCAGTGATATAGCAGACATAGATACATCCACATCCAGTGATATAGCAGACATAGATACATCCAACTCCAGTGATATAGCAGACATAGATACATCCAACTCCAATGATATAGCAGACATAGATACATCCACATCCAGTGATATAGCAGACATAGATACATCCACCTCCAGTGATATAGCAGACATTGATACCTCCAGTGATATAGCAGACATAGATACATCCATATCCAGTGATTTAGCAGACATAGATACCTCCAGTGATATAGCAGATATAGATACATCCACCTCCAGTGATATAGCAGACATAGATACATCCACATCCAGTGATATAGTAGACATACACTGTTGATACAGCCACCTTCAGTGATATAGCAGACATAGATACATCCACCTCCAGTGATATAGCACACATAGATACATCCACCTCCAGTGATATAGCAAACACAGATACAACCACCTTCATTGATATAGCAGACATAGATGCATGCACCTCCAGTGATATAGCAGACATAGATACATCCACCTCTAGTAATATAGCAGACATAGATACA
The DNA here is from genome assembly GCA_014843695.1 of Archivesica marissinica. NCBI lineage: Eukaryota > Metazoa > Mollusca > Bivalvia > Venerida > Vesicomyidae > Archivesica > Archivesica marissinica. Next base: position 5,774,166 of record CM026390.1, on the reverse strand, counting down.
TATACCTCCAGTGAAATAGCAGACATAGATACATCCACCTCCAGTGATATAACATACATAGATACATCCACCTCTAGTGATATAGCAGACACAGATAAATCCACCTCCAGTGATATAGCAGACATAGATACATCCATCTCCAGTGATATAGAAGACATAGATACATCCACCTCCAGTAATATAGCAGACATAGATACATCCACCTCCAGTAATATAGCAGACATAGATACAACTACCTCCAGTGATATAGCAGACATAGATACAACTACCTCCAGTGATATAGCAGACATAGATACAACCACCTCCAGTGATATAGCAGACATAGATACAACTACCTCAAGTGATATAGCAGACATAGATACAACCACCTCCAGTGATATAGCAGACATAGATACAACCACCTCCAGTGATATAGCAAACATATACTTTTGATACAGCCACCTCAAGTGATATAGCAGACATAGATACCACCACATTCAGTGATATAGCAGATATAGATACAACCACCTCCAGTGATATAGCAGACATAGATACATCCACATCCAGTGATATAGCAGACATATACAGTTGATACATCCACCTCCAGTGATATAGCAGACATAGATACATCCACCTCCAGTGAGATAGCAGACATAGATACATCCATCTCCCGTGATATAGCAGACTTAGATACAACCACCTCCAGTGATATAGCAGACATAGATACATCCACCTCCAGCGATATATCAGACATAGATACATCCATCTCCAGTGATATAGCAGACATATATACATCCACCTCCAGTGATATAGCAGACATAGATACATCCACCTCCAGTGATATAGCAGACATAGATACAACCACCTCCAGTGATATTGCAGACATAGATACATCCACTTCTAGTGATATAGCAGACATAGATTCATCCACCTCCAGTGATATAGCAAACATAGATACATCCACCTCCGGTAATATAGCAGACATAGATACATCCACCTCCAGTTATATTGCAGACATAGATACATCCACCTCAAGTGATATAGCAGACATAGATACATCCACCTCCCGTGATATAGCAGCCATAGATACATCCACCTCCAGTAATATAGCAGACATAGATACAACCACCTCCAGTGATATAGCAGACATAGATACAACCACCTTCAGTGATATAGCAGACATAGATACAACCACCTCCAGTGATATAGCAGACATAGATACAACCACCTCCAGTGATATAGCAGACATAGATACATCCACCTCCAGTGATATAGCAGACATAGATACATCCACCTCCGGTGATATAGCAGACATAGATTCATCCACCTCAAGTGATATAGCAGACATAGATAAATCCACCTCCAGTGATATTGCAGACATAGATACATCCACCTCAAGTGATATAACAGACATAGATACATCCACCTCCCGTGATATTGCAGCCATAGATACATCAACCTCCAGTAATATAGCAGACATAGATACATCCACCTCCAGTAATATAGCATACATAGATACAACCACCTCCAGTGATATAGCAGACATAGATACAACAATCTTCAGTAATATAGCAGACATGGATACAATCACCTCCAGTGATATAGCCGACACAGATACATCCACCTACAGTGATATAGCAGACATAGATACATCCACTTCCAGTGATATAGCAGACATAAATACATCCACATCCAGTGATATAGCAGACATAGATACATACACCTCTCGTGATATAGCAGAAATAGATACATTCATATCCAGTGATATAGCAGACATAGATACCCCCAGTGATACAGCAGACATAGATACATCCACCTCCAGTGATATAGCAGACATAGATACATCCACATCCAGTGATATAGCAGACATAGATACATCCAACTCCAGTGATATAGCAGACATAGATACATCCAACTCCAATGATATAGCAGACATAGATACATCCACATCCAGTGATATAGCAGACATAGATACATCCACCTCCAGTGATATAGCAGACATTGATACCTCCAGTGATATAGCAGACATAGATACATCCACATCCAGTGATATAGCAGACATAGATACATCCACATCCAGTGATATAGCAGACATAGATACCTCCAGTGATATAGCAGACATAGATACATCCACCTCCAGTGATATAGCAGACATAGATACATCCACCTCCAGTGATATAGCAGACATAGATACCTCCAGTGATATAGCAGACATAGATACATCCACCTCCAGTGATATAGCAGACATAGATACCTCCAGTGATATAGCAGATATAGATACATCCACCTCCAGTGATATAGCAGACATAGATACATCCACATCCAGTGATATAGTAGACATACACTGTTGATACAGCCACCTTCAGTGATATAGCAGACATAGATACATCCACCTCCAGTGATATAGCACACATAGATACATCCACCTCCAGTGATATAGCAAACACAGATACAACCACCTTCATTGATATAGCAGACATAGATGCATGCACCTCCAGTGATATAGCAGACATAGATACATCCACCTCTAGTAATATAGCAGACATAAATACATATACCTCCAGTGAAATAGCAGACATAGATACATCCACCTCCAGTGATATAACATACATAGATACATCCACCTCTAGTGATATAGCAGACACAGATAAATCCACCTCCAGTGATATAGCAGACATAGATACATCCATCTCCAGTGATATAGAAGACATAGATACATCCACCTCCAGTAATATAGCAGACATAGATACATCCATCTCCAGTATTATAGCAGACATAGATACATCCACATCCAGTGATATAGCAGACATAGATACATCCACCTCCAGTGCAATAGCAGACCTATACTGTTGATACATCCACCTCCAGTGATATCGCAGACATAGACATATCCAAATCCAGTGATATAGCAGACATAGATACATCCAAATACAGTTATATAGCAGACATAGATACATCACCTTCAGTGATATAGCAGACATATACTGTTAATACATCCACATCCAGTGATATAGCAGACATAGATACATCCACCTCAAGTGATATAGCAGACATACACTGTTAATACAGTCACCTCCAGTGATATAGCAGACGTAGATACATCAACATCCAGTGATATAGCAGACATATACTGTTGATACAACCACATTCAGTGATATAGCAGACATACACTCTTAATACAGCCACCTCCAGTGATATAGCAGACATAGATACAACCACCTCCAGTGATATAGCAGACATAGATACATCCACCTCCAGTGATATAGCAGACATATACTGTTGATACATCCACATCCAGTGATATAGCGCACATAGATACATCCACCTCCAGTGATATAGAACACATAGATACATCCACCTCCAGTGATATAGCAGACATAGATACAACCACCTCCAGTGATATAGCAGACATAGATACAACTACCTCCAATGATATAGCAGACATAGATACAACTACCTACAGTGATATAGCAAACATAGATACAACCACCTCCAGTGATATAGCAGACATAGATACATTCACATCCAGTGATATAGCAGACATAGATAAAACTACCTCCAGTGATATAGCAGACATAGGTATAACTACCTCCAGTGATATAGCAGACATAGATACAACTACCTCCAGTGATATAGCAGACATAGATACAACCACCTCCAGTGATATAGCAGACATAGATACAACCACCTCCAGTGATATAGCAGAGGTATACTTTTGATACAACTACCTACAGTGATATAGCAGACATAGATACAACCACATCCAGTGATATAGCACACATATACTGTTGATACAGCCACCTCCAGTGATATAGCATACATAGATACAACCATCTCCAGTGATATAGCAGACATAGAAACAACCACCTCCAGTGATATAGCAGACATAGATACATCCACATCCAGTGATATAGCAGACATATACTGTTGATACATCCACCTCCTGTGATATAGCAGACATAGATACATCCACCTCCCGTGAGATAGCAGACATAGATACATCCATCTCCCGTGACATAGCATACATAGATACAACCACCTCCAGTGATATAGCAGACATAGATACATCCAACTCCAGTGATATAGCAGACATAGATACATCCATCTCCAGTGATATAGCAGACATAGATACATCCACCTCCAGTGATATAGCAGACATAGATACATCCACCTCCAGTGATATAGCAGACATAGATACAACCACCTACAGTGATATAGCAGACATAGATACATCCACCTCCAGTGATACAGCAGACATAGATACATCCACTTCCAGTGATATAGCAGACATAGATACATCCACTTCCAGTGATACAGCAGACATAGATACATCCACTTCCAGTGATACAGCAGACATAGATACATCCACTTCCAGTGATACAGCAGACATAGATACATCCACTTCCAGTGATATTGCAGACATAGATACATCCACCTCCAGTGATATTGCAGACATAGATACATCCACCTCCAGTGATATAGCTGACATACACTGTTGATACATCCACCTCCAGTGATATAGCAGACATAGATACATCCACCTCCAGTGATATTGCAGACATAGATACATCCACCTCCAGTGATATAGCTGACATACACTGTTGATACCTCCACCTCCAGTGATATGACATACATAGATACATCCACCTCCCGTGAGAGAGCAGACATAGATACATCCATCTCCCGTGACATAGCAGACATAGATACAACAACCTCCAGTGATATAGCAGACATAGATACATTCAACTCCAGTGATATAGCAGACATAGATACATCCACCTCCAGTGATATAGCAGACATAGATACAACCACCTACAGTGATATAGCAGACATAGATACATCCACCTCCAGTGATACAGCAGACATAGATACATCCACTTCCAGTGATACAGCAGACATAGATACATCCACCTCCAGTGATATAGCAGACATAGATACATCCACCTCCAGTGATATAGCTGACAAACACTGTTGATACCTCCACCTCCAGTGATATATCAGACATAGATACAACCACCTCCAGTGATATAGTAGACAAGGTACATCCACCTGCAGTGATATAGCAGACATAGATACATCCACCTCCAGTGATATAGAATACATAGATACATCCACCTCCAGTAATATAGCAGACATACACTGTTGATACACCCACCTCCAGTGATATAGCAGACATAGATACATCCACCTCCAGTAATATAGCAGACATATACTGTTGATACAACCACATTCAGTGATATAGCAGACATACACTGTTGATACAGCCACCTCCAGTGATATAGCAGACATAGATACGTCCACCTCCAGTGATATAGCAGACAGATACATCCACCTCCAGTGATATAGCAGACATAGATACATCCACCTCCAGTGATATAGTAGACATAGATACATCCACCTCCAGTGATATGGCAGACATAGATACAACCACCTCCAGTGATATAGCATACATAGATACAACTAACTCCAGTGATATAGCAGACAAAGATACAACCACCTCCAGTGATATAGCAGACATAGTTACAACCACCTCCAGTGATATAGCAGACATAGATACAACCACATCCAGTGATATAGCAGACATATACTATTGATACAGCCACCTCCAGTGATATAGCAGACATAGATACAACCACCTCCAGTGATATAGCAGACATAGATACAACTAACTCCAGTAATATAGCAGACATAGATACAACCACCTCCAGTGATATAGCAGACATATACTTTTGATACAGCCACCTCCAGTGATATAGCAGACATGGATACAACCACATCCAGTGATATTGCAGACATAGATACATCCACCTCCAGTGATATAGCTGACATACACTGTTGATACCTCCACCTCCAGTGATATAACAGACAAAGATACAACCACCTCCAGTGATATAGTAGACAAAGATACATCCACCTACAGTGATATAGCAGACATAGATACATCCACCTCCAGTGATATAGAATACATAGATACATCCACCTCCAGTAATATAGCAGACATACACTGTTGATACACCCACCTCCAGTGATATAGCAGACATAGATACATCCACCTCCAGTAATATAGCAGACATATACTGTTGATACAACCACATTCAGTGATATAGCAGACATACACTGTTGATACAGCCACCTCCAGTGATATAGCAGACATAGATACATCCACCTCCAGTGATATAGCAGACATAGATACATCCACCTCCAGTGATATAGCAAACATAGATACAACCACATCCAGTGATATTGCAGACATATACTGTTGATACAGCCACCTCCAGTGATATAGCAGACATAGATACAACCACCTACAGTGATATAGCAGACATAGATACATCCACATCCAGTGATATAGCAGACATATACTGTTGATACATCCACCTCCAGTGATATAGCAGACATAGATACATCCACCTCCAGTGAGATAGCAGACATAGATACAACTACCTCGAGTGATATAGCAGACATAGATACATCCACATCCAGTGATATAGCAGACATAGATACATCCACATCCAGTGATATAGCAAACATAGATACAACCACCTCCAGTGATATAGCAGACATAGATACAACTACCTCCAGTGATATAGCAGACATAGATACAACTACCTCCAGTGATATAGCAGACATAGATACAACCACCTCCAGCTATATAGCAGACATAGATACAACCACCTCCAGCGATATAGCAGACATAGATACAACCACCTCCAGTGATATAGCAGACATAGTTACAACCACCTCCAGTGATATAGCAGACATATACTATTGATACAGCCACCTCATGTGATATAGGAGACATAGATACAACCACCTCCAGTGATATAGCAGACATAGATACAACTAACTCCAGTAATATAGCAGACATAGATAGAACCACCTCCAGTGATATAGCAGACATGGATACAACCACATCCAGTGATATTGCAGACATATATTGTTGATACAGCCACCTCCAGTGATATAGCAGACATAGATACAACCACCTACAGTGATATAGCAGACATATATACAACCACCTCCAGTGATATATCAGACATACATACATCCACATCCAGTGATATAGCAGACATATACTGTTGATACATCCACCTCCAGTGATATAGCAGATATAGATACATCCACCTCCAGTGAGATAGCAGACATAGATACATCCATCTCCCGTGATATAGCAGACATATATACAACCACATCCAGAGATATAGCAGACATAGATACATCCACCTCCAGTAATATAGCAGACATAGATACATCCATCTCCAGTGATATAGCAGACATAGATACATCCACCTCCAGTGATATAGCAGACATAGATACATCCATCTCCCGTGATATAGCAGACATAGATACATCCACCTCCAGTGAGATAGCAGATATAGATACATCCATCTCCCGTGATATAGCAGACATAGATACAACCACCTCCAGTGATATAGCAGACATAGATACATCCACCTCCAGTGATATTGCAGACATAGATACATCCATCTCCAGTGATATAGCAGACATAGATACAACCACCTCCAGTGATATAGCAGACATAGATACATCCACATCCATTGATACAGCAGACATAGATACATCCACTTCCAGTGATATAGCTGACATAGATACTTCCACCGCCAGTGATATAGCTGACATACACTGTTGATACATCCACCTCCAGTGATATAGCAGACATAGATACATCCATCTCCAGTGATATAGCAGACATAGATACATCCACCTCCAGTGATATAGCTGACATACACTGTTGATACCTCCACCTCCAGTGATATAACAGACAAAGATACAACCACCTCCAGTGATATAGTAGACAAAGATACATCCACCTATAGTGATATAGCAGACATAGATACATCCACCTCCAGTGATATAGAATACATAGATACATCCACCTCCAGTAATATAGCAGACATACAATGTTGATACACCCACCTCCAGTGATATAGCAGACATAGATACACCCACCTCCAGTAATATAGCAGACATATACTGTTGATACAACCACATTCAGTGATATATCAGACATACACTGTTGATACAGCCACCTCCAGTGATATAGCAGACATAGATACGTCCACCTCCAGTGATATAGCAGACATAGATACATCCACCTCCAGTGATATAGCAGACATAGATACATCCACCTCCAGTGATATTGCAGACATATACTGTTGATACAGCCACCTCCAGTGATATAGCAGACATAGATACAACCACCTACAGTGATATAGCAGACATATATACAACCACCTCCAGTCATATATCAGACATAGATACATCCACATCCAGTGATATAGCAGACATATACTGTTGATACATACACCTCCAGTGATATAGCAGACATAGATACATCCAACTCCAGTGAGATAGCAGACATAGTTACAACTACCTCCAGTGATATAGCAGACATAGATACAACCACCTCGAGTGATATAGCAGACATAGATACAACTACCTCCAGTGATATAGCAGAACTAGATACAACCACATCCAGTGATATAGCAGACATAGTTACAACCACCTCCAGTGATATAGCAGACATATACTTTTGATACAGCCACCTCCAGTGATATAGCAGACATAGATACAACCACATCCATTGATATAGATGACATATACTATTGATACAGCCACCTCCAGTGATATAGCAGACATAGATACAACCACCTCCAGTGATATAGCAGACATAGATAAAACTACCTCCAGTGATATAGCAGACATACAACCACCTCCAGTGATATAGCAGACATAGATACAACCATCTCCAGTGATATAGCAGACATATAATTTTGATACAGCCACCTCCATTGATATAGCAGACATAGATACAACCACATCCAGTGATATTGCAGACATATACTGTTGATACAGCCACCTCCAGTGATATAGCAGACATAGATACAACCACCTACAGTGATATAGCAGACATAGATACAACCACCTCCAGTGATATATCAGACATAGATACATCCACATCCAGTGATATAGCAGACATATACTGTTGATACATCCACCTCCAGTGATATAGCAGACATAGATACATCCACCTCCAGTGAGATAGCAGATATAGATACATCCATCTCCCGTGATACATCCATCTCCCGTGATATAGCAGACATAGATACAACCACCACCAGTGATATAGCAGACATAGATACCTCCACCTCCAGTGATATAGCAGACATAGATACATCCATCTCCAGTGATATTGCAGACATATATACAACCACCTCCAGTGATATAGCAGACATAGATACCTCCAGTGATATAGCATACCTAGATACATCCACATCCAGTGATATAGCAGACATAGATACCTCCAGTGATATAACAGACATAGATACATCCACCTCCAGTGATATAGCAGACATAGATACATCCATCTCCAGTGATATAGCAGACATAGATACATCCACATCCAGTGATATAGCAGACATAGATACAGCCACCTCCAGTGATATATCAGACAGAGATACAACCACCTCCAGTGATATAGCACACATAGATACATCCACCTCCAGTGATATAGCAGACATAGATACATCCATCTCCCGTGATATAGCAGACATAGATACAACCACCTCCAGTGATATAGCAGACATAGATACAACCAACTTCAGTGATATAGCAGACATAGATACCTCCAGTGATATAGCAGACCTAGATACATCCACATCCAGTGATATAGCAGACATAGATACCTCCAGTGATATAACAGACCTAGATACATCTACCTCCAGTGATATAGCAGACAAAGATACATCCATCTCCAGTGATATAGCAGATATAGATACATCCACATCCAGTGATATAGCAGACATAGATATATCCACCTCCAGTGATATATCAGACATAGATACAACAACCTCCAGTGATATAGCACACATAGATACATCCACCTGCAGTGATATAACAGACATAGATACATCCACCTCCACTGATATAGCAGACAAAGATACATCCACCTCCAGTGATATAGCAGACTTAGATACATCCACATCGAGTGAAATAGCAGACATAGATACATCCACCTGCAGTAATATAGCAGACATACACTGTTGAAACACCCACCTCCAGTGATATATCAGACATAGATACATCCACCTCCAGTAATATAGCAGACATAGATACATCCACCTCCAGTGATATAGCAGACATAGATACACCCACCTCCAGTGATATAGCAGACATAGATACATCCACCTCCAGTGATATAGCAGACATAGATACATCCACCTCCGGTAATATAGCAGACATAGATACATCCACCTCAAGTGATATAGCAGACATAGATACATCCACCTCCAGTGATATTGCAGACATAGATACATCCACCTCATGTGTAATAGCAGCCATAGATACATCCACCTCCAGTAATATAGCAGACATAGATACATCCACCTCCAGTAATATAGCAGACATAGATACAACCACCTCCAGTGATATAGCAGACATAGATACAACCACCTTCAGTAATATAGCAGACATAGATACAACCACCTCCAGTGATATAGCAGACACAGATACATCCATCTCCAGTGATAAAGCAGACATAGATACATCCATCTCCAGTGATATAGCAGACATAGATACATCCACCTCCAGTGATATAGCAGACATAGATACATCCACATCCAGTGATATAGCAGACATAGATACATCCACCTCCCGTGATATAGCAGACATAGAAACATCCACATCCAGTGATATAGCAGACATAGATACATCCAACTCCAGTGATATAGCAGACATAGATACATCCACATCCAGTGATATAGCAGACATAGATACAGCCACCTCCAGTGATATAGCAGACATAGATACATCCACCTCCAATGATATAGCAGACATAGATACATCCACCTCCAATGATATAGCAGACATAGATACATCCACATCCAGTGATATAGCAGACATATATTGATCACCACCTCCAGTGATATAGCAGACATTGATACCACCTCAGTGATATAGCAGACATAGATACATCCACATCCAGTGATATAGCAGACATAGATACATCCTCTCCAGTGATATAGCAGACATAGATACATCCACTCAGTGAATAGCAGACATAGATACATCCACCTCCAGTGATATAGAGAATCCATTCGTGAACACCATCTCCGTGATATAGCAGACATAGATACAACCACCTCCAGTGATATAGCAGACATAGATACATCCACCTCCAGTGATATAGCAGACATAGATACATCCACCTCCAGTGATATAGCAGACATAGATACAACCACCTCCAGTGATATAGCAGACATAGATACACACCTCCAGTGATATAGCAGACATAGATACATCCACCTCCAGTGATATAGCAGACATAGATACATCCACCTCCAGTGATATAGCAGACATAGATACATCCACCTCCAGTGATATAGCAGACATAGATACATCCACCTCCAGTGATATAGCAGACATAGATACATCCACTCAGTGATATAGCAGACATAGATACATCCACCTCCAGTGATATAGCAGACATAGATACATCCACCTCCAGTGATATAGCAGACATAGATACATCCACCTCCAGTGATATAGCAGACATAGATACATCCACCTCCAGTGATATAGCAGACATAGATACATCCACCTCCAGTGATATAGCAGACATAGATACATCAACCTCCAGTGATATAGCAGACATAGATACATCCACCTCCAGTGATATAGCAGACATAGATACATCCACCTCCAGTGATATAGCAGACATAGATACATCCACCTCCAGTGATATAGCAGACATAGATACATCCACCTCCAGTGATATAGCAGATATAGATACATCCACCTCCAGTGATATAGCAGACATAGATACATCCACCTCCAGTGATATAGCAGACATAGATACCTCCAGTGATATAGCAGACATAGATACATCACTCCAGTGATATAGCAGACATAGATACCTCCAGTGATATAGCAGACATAGATACATCCACCTCCAGTGATATAGCAGACATAGATACATCCACCTCCAGTGATATAGCAGACATAGATACATCCACCTCCAGTGATATAGCAGACATAGATACATCCACCTCCAGTAATATAGCAGACATATACTGTTGATACACCCACCTCCAGTGATATAGCAGACATAGATACATCCACCTCCAGTGATATAGCAGACATAGATACATCCACCTCCAGTGATATAGCAGACATAGATACATCCACCTCCAGTGATATAGCAGACATAGATACATCCATATCCAGTGATATAGCAGACATAGGTACATCCACCTCCAGTGATATAGCAGACATAGATACAAGTCACCTCCAGTAATATAGCAGAAATAGATACATCCACCTCCAGTGATATAGCAGATATAGATACAATCACCTCCAGTGATATAGCAGACATAGATACAACCACCTCCAGTGATATAGCAGTCATAGATACAGCCACCTCCAGTGATATAGCAGACATAGATACATCCACCTCCAGTGATTTAGCAGACATAGATACATCCACCTCCAACAATATAGCATACATATGTTGATACATCCACCTCCAGTGATATAGCAGATATAGATACAATCACCTCCAGTGATATAGCAGACATAGATACAACCACCTCCAGTGATATAGCAGTCATAGATACAGCCACCTCCAGTGATATAGCAGACATAGATACAACCACTTCCAGTGATATAGCAGACATGGATACATCCACTTCTAGTGATATAGCAGACATAGATACATCCCCCTCCAGTGATATAGCAGACATAGATACATCCACCTCCGGTAATATAGCAGACATAGATACATCCACCTCAAGTGATATAGCAGACATAGATACATCCACCTCCAGTGATATTGCAGACATAGATACATCCACCTCAAGTGATATAGCAGACATAGATACATCCATCTCCAGTGATATAGCAGACATAGATACATCCACCTCCAGTAATATAGCAGACATAGATACATCCATCTCCAGTATTATAGCAGACATAGATACATCCACCTCTAGTGCAATAGCAGACTTATACTGTTGATACATCCACCTCCAGTGATATAGCAGACATAGATACATCCACCTCAAGTGATATAGCAGACATACACTGTTGATACAGCCACCTCCAGTGATATAGCAGACATAGATACATCAACCTCCAGTGATATATCAGACATAGATACATCCACCTCCAGTAATATAGCAGACATAGATACATCCACCTCCAGTGATATAGCAGACATAGATACACCCACCTCCAGTGATATAGCAGACACAGATACATCCACCTGCAGTGATATAGCAGACATAGATACATCCACCTCCGGTAATATAGCAAACATAGATACATCCACCTCAAGTGATATAGCAGACATAGATACATCCACCTCCAGTGATATTGCAGACATAGATACATCCACCTCCCGTGATATAGCAGCCATAGATACATCCACCTCCAGTAATATAGCAGACATAGATACATCCACCTCCAGTAATATAGCAGACATAGATACAACCACCTCCAGTGATATAGCAGACATAGATACAACCACCTTCAGTAATATAGCAGACATAGATACAACCACCTCCAGTGATATAGCAGACACAGATACATCCACCTCCAGTGATATAGCAGACATAGATACATCCATCTCCAGTGATATAGCAGACATAGATACATCCACCTCCAGTGATATAGCAGACATAGATACATCCACATCCAGTGATATAGCAGACATAGATACATCCACCTCCAGTGATATAGCAGACATAGATACATCCATCTCCAGTGATATAGCAGACATAGATACATCCACCTCCAATGATATAACAGACATAGATACATCCACATCCAGTGATATAGCAGACATAGATTCATCCACCTCCAGTGATATAGCAGACATTGATACCTCCAGTGATATAGCAGACATAGATACATCCACATCCAGTGATATAGCAGACATAGATACATCCTCTTCCAGTGATATAGCAGACATAGATACCTCCAGTGATATAGCAGACATAGATACATCCACCTCCAGTGATATAGCAGACATACATACATCCACATCAAGTGATATAGTAGACATACACTGTTGATACATCCACCTCCAGTGATATAGCAGACATAGATACATCAACCTCCAGTGATATAGCAGACATAGATACATCCAGTGATATAGCAGACATAGATACATCCACCTCCAGTGATATAGCAGACAGATACATCCACCTCCAGTGATATAGCAGACATAGATACATCCACCTCCAGTGATATAGCAGACATAGATACATCCACCTCCAGTGATATAGCAGACATAGATACATCCACCTCCAGTGATATAGCAGACATAGATACATCCACCTCCAGTGATATAGCAGATATAGATACATCCACATCCAGTGATATAGCAGACATAGATACATCCACCTCCAGTGATATAGCAGACATATGTTGATACATCCACCTCCAGTGATATAGCAGACATAGATACATCCACCTCCAGTGATATAGCAGACATAGATACAACCACCTCCAGTGATATAGCAGACATAGATACATCCATCTCCAGTGATATAGCAGACATAGATACATCCACCTCCAGTGATATAGCAGACATAGATACATCCACATCCAGTGATATAGCAGACATAGATACATCCACCTCCAGTGATATAGCAGACATAGATACATGACTGTCATCTCCAGTGATATAGCAGACATAGATACATCCACATCCAGTGATATAGCAGACATAGATACATCCACATCCAGTGATATAGCAGACATAGATACATCCACCTCCAGTGATATAGCAGACATGTTGTGTTGTTTCTCCAGTGATATAGCAGACATAGATACATCCACCTCCAGTGATATAGCAGACATAGATACATCCACATCCAGTGATATAGCAGACATATGTTGATACAACCACATCCAGTGATATAGCAGACATAGATACAACCACCTCCAGTGATATAGCAGACATAGATACAACCACCTCCAGTGATATAGCAGACATAGATACATCCACCTCCAGTGATATAGCAGACATAGATACATCCACCTCCAGTGATATAGCAGACATAGATACATCCACATCCAGTGATATAGCAGACATAGATACATCCACCTCCAGTGATATAGCAGACATAGATACATCCACCTCCAGTGATATAGCAGACATAGATACATCCACATCCAGTGATATAGCAGACATAGATACATCCAACTCCAGTGATATAGCAGGTATAGATACCCCCACATCCAGTGATATAGCAGACATAGATACATCCACCTCCCGAGATATAGCAGACATAGATACATCCATCTCCCGTGATATAGCAGACATAGATACATCCACCTCCAGTGATATAGCAGCAGACATAGATACATCCACATCCAGTGATATAGCAGACATAGATACCTCCAGTGATATAGCAGACATAGATACATCCACCTCCAGTGATATAGCAGACATAGATACATCCATCTCCAGTGATATAGCAGACATAGATACAGCCACCTCCAGTGATATAGCAGACATAGATACAACCACCTCAAGTGATATAGCACACATAGATACATCCACCTCCAGTGATATAGCAGACATAGATACATCCACCTCCAGTCATATAGCAGACATAGATACATCCACCTACAGTAATATAGCAGACATAGATACATCCACCTCCAGTAATATAGCAGACATACACTCTTGATACACCCACCTCCAGTGATATAGCAGACATAGATACATCCACGTCCAGTGATATAGCAGACATAGATACATCCACATCCAGTGATATAGCACACATAGATACATCCATCTCCAGTGATATAGCAGACATAGATACATCCACCACCAGTGATATAGCAGACATAGATACATCCACCTCCAGTGATATAGTAGACATAGATACATCCACCTCCGATAATATAGCAGACATAGATACATCCACCTCAAGTGATACAGCAGACATAGATACATCCACCTCCAGTGATATAGCAGACATAGATACATCCACCTCCAGTGATATAGCAGACATAGATACATCCACCTCCAGTGATATAGCAGACATAGAAACATCCATCTCCAGTGATATAGCAGACATAGATACATCCACCTCCAGTGAAATAGCAGACATAGATACATCCACCTCCAGTAATATAGCAGACATATACTGTTGATACACCCACCTCCAGTAATATAGCAGACATAGATACATCCACCTCCAGTGATATAGCAGACATAGATACATCCACCTCCATTGATATAGCAGACATAGATACATCCACCTGGTAATATAGCAGACATAGATACATCCACCTCACGTGATATAGCAGACATAGATACATCCAACTCCAGTGATATTGCAGACATAGATACATCGACCTCAAGTGATATAGCAGACATAGATACATCCACCTCCCGTGATATAGCAGCCATATATACATCCACCTCCAGTAATATAGCAGACATAGATACATCCACCTCCAGTAATATAGCAGACATAGATACAACTACCTCCAGTGATATAGCAGACAAAGATACAACTACCTCCAGTGATATAGCAGACATAGATACAACCACCTCCAGTGATATAACAGACATAGATACAACTACCTCCAGTGATATAGCAGACAAAGATACAACCACCTCCAGTGATATAGCAGACATAGATACAACCACATCCAGTGATATAGCAGACATAGATACAACCACCTCCAGTGATATAGCAGACATAGATACATCCACATCCAGTGATATAGCAGACATATACTGTTGATACATCCACCTCCAGTAATATAGCAGACATAGATACATCCACCTCCAGTGATATAGCAGACATATATACATCCATCTCCCGTGATATAGCATACTTAGATACATCTACCTCCAGTGATATAGCAGACATAGATACATCACCTCCAGTGATATATCAGACATAGATACATCCATCTCCAGTGATATAGCAGACATAGATACATCCACCTCCAGTGATATAGCAGACATAGATACATCCACCTCCAGTGATATAGCAGACATAGATACAACCACCTCCAGTGATATAGCAGACATAGATCCATCCACTTCTAGTGATATAGCAGACATAGATACATCCACTTCCAGTGATATAGCAGACATAGATACATCAACATCCAGTGATATAGCAGACATATACTGATGATACAACCACATTCAGTGATATAGCAGACATACACTGTTGATACAGCCACCTTCAGTGATATAGCAGACATAGATACAACCACCTCCAGTGATATAGCAGACATAGATACAACCACCTCCAGTAATATAGCAGACATACACTGTTGATACACCCACCTCCAGTGATATATCAGACATAGATACATCCACCTCCAGTAATATAGCAGACATAGATACATCCACCTCCAGTGATATAGCAGACATAGATACACCCACCTCCAGTGATATAGCAGACACATACATCCACCTCCAGTGATATAGCAGGCATAGATACATCCACCTCCGGTAATATAGCAGACATGGATACATCCACCTCAAGTGATATAGCAGATATAGATACATCCACCTCCAGTGATATTGCAGACATAGATACATCCACCTCAAGTGATATAGCAGAGATAGATACATCCACCTCCCGTGATATAGCAGCCATAGATACATCCACCTCCAGTAATATAGCAGACATAGATACATCCACCTCCAGTAATATAGCAGACATAGATACAAACACCTCTAGTGATATAGCAGACATAGATACAACCACCTTCAGTGATATAGCAGTCATAGATACAACCACCTCCAGTGATATAGCAGACACAGATACATCCACCTCCAGTGATATAGCAGACATAGATACATCCATATCCAATGATATAGCAGACATAGATACATCCACCTCCAGTGATATAGCAGACATAGATACATCCACCTCCAGTGATATAGCAGACATAGATACATCCACCTCCCGTGATATAGCAGACATAGATACATCCACCTCCAGTGATATAGCAGGACATAGATACATCCACATCCAGTGATATAGCAGACATAGATACCTCCAGTGATATAGCAGACATAGATACATCCACCTCCAGTGATATAGCAGACATAGATACAGCCACCTCCAGTGATATAGCAGACATAGATACATCCACCTCCAGTGATATAGCAGACATAGATACAACCACCTCCAGTGATATAGCAGACATAGATACATCCACATCCAGTGATATAGCAGACATATACTGTTGATACATCCACCTCCAGTGATATAGCAGACATAGATACATCCACCTCCAGTGAGATAGCAGACATATATACATCCATCTCCCGTGATATAGCATACTTAGATACAACTACCTCCAGTGATATAGCAGACATAGATACATCACCTCCAGCGATATATCAGACATAGATACATCCATCTCCAGTGATATAGCAGACATAGATACATCCACCTCCAGTGATATAGCAGACATAGATACATCCACCTCCAGTGATATAGCAGACATAGATACAACCACCTCCAGTGATATAGCAGACATAGATACATCCACTTCTAGTGATATAGCAGACATAGATACATCCACTTCCAGTGATATAGCAGACATAGATACATCAACATCCAGTGATATAGCAGACAAATACTGTTGATGCAACCACATTCAGTGATATAGCAGACATACACTGTTGATACAGCCACATCCAGTGATATAGCATATATAGATACATCCACCTCCAGTAATATAGCAGACATACACTGTTGATACACCCACATCCAGTGATATATCAGACATAGATACATCCACCTCCCGTGATATAGCAGACATATATACATCCACCTTCCGTGATATAGCAGACATAGATACATCCACCTCCAGTGATATAGCAGCAGACATAGATACAACCACCTCCAGTGATATAGCACACATAGATACATCCACCTCCAGTGATATAGCACACATAGATACATCCACCTCCAGTCATATAGCAGACATAGATACATCCACCTACAGTGATATAGCAGACATAGATACATCCACCTCCAGTAATATAGCAGACATAGATACATCCACCTCCAGTAATATAGCAGACATACACTGTTGATACACCCACCTCCAGTGATATAGCAGACATAGATACATCCACGTCCAGTGATATAGCAGATATAGATACATCCACATCCAGTGATATAGCACACATAGATACATCCACCTCCAGTGATATATCAGACATAGATACATCCACCTCCAGTGATATAGCAGACATAGATACATCCACCTCCAGTGATATAGTAGACATATATACATCCACCTCCGGTAATATAGCAGACATAGATACATCCACCTCAAGTGATACAGCAGACATAGATACATCCACCTCCAGTGATATAGCAGACATAGATACATCCACCTCCAGTGATATAGCAGACCTATATACATCCACATCCAGTGATATAGCAGACATAGATACCTCCAGTGATATAGCAGACATAGATACATCCACCTCCAGTGAAATAGCAGACATAGATACATCCACCTCCAGTAATATAGCAGACATATACTGTTGATACACCCACCTCCAGTGATATATCAGACATAGATACATCCACATCCAGTAATATAGCAGACATAGATACATCCACCTCCAGTGATATAGCAGACATAGATACATCCACCTCCAGTGATGTAGTAGACATAGATACATCCACCTCCGGTAATATAGCAGACATAGATACATTCACCTCACGTGATATAGCAGACATAGATACATCCACCTCCAGTGATATTGCAGACTATAATACATCACCTCAAGTGATTTATGTGGTTGTGCAGTACATAGATATATGTCCCCTCCCGTGATATAGCAGTCCATATATCAGGTTGGTCCACCTCCAGAATATAGCAGACATAGATACATCGACCTCAGTAATAAGCAGACTATGTACAGACTACCTCAGTGATATGCAACATGATTACAACTACGGTCTCAGTGATATAGCAGACATAGATCACCACCTCCAGTGATATAGCAGACATAGTGATACACTACCTCCAGTGTATAGCAGACATAGATACAACCACCTCCAGTGATATAGCAGACATAGATACAACCACCTCCAGTGATAAAGCAGACATATACTTTTGATACAGCCACCTCCAGTGATATAGCAGACATAGATACAACCACATCCAGTGATATAGCAGACATAGATACAACCACTCCAGTGATTAGCAGACATAGATACATCCACATCCAGTGATATAGCAGACATATACTGTTGATACATCCACCTCCAGTGATATAGCAGACATAGATACATCCACCTCCAGTGAGATAGCAGACATATATACATCCATATCCCGTGATATAGCAGACTTAGATACAACCACCTCCAGTGATATAGCAGACATAGATACATCCACCTCCAGCGATATATCAGACATAGATACATCCATCTCCAGTGATATAGCAGACATAGATACGTCCACCTCCAGTGATATAGCAGACATAGATACAACAACCTCCAGTGATATAGCAGACATAGATACATCCACTTCTAGTGATATAGCAGACATAGATACATCCACTTCCAGTTATATAGCAGACATAGATACATCCACCTCCGGTAATATAGCAGACATAGATACATCCACCTCAAGTGATATAGCAGACATAGATACATCCACCTCCAGTGATATTGCAGAAATATATACATCCACCTCAAGTGATATAGCAGACATAGATACATCCACCTCCCGTGATATAGCAGCCATAGATACATCCACCTCCAGTAATATAGCAGACATAGATACATCCACCTCCAGTAATATATCAGACATAGATACAACCACCTCCAGTGATATAGCAGACACAGATACAACCACCTTCAGTAATATAGCAGACATAGATACAACCACCTCCAGTGATATAGCAGACACAGATACATCCACCTACAGTGATATAGCAGACATAGATACATCCGTCTCCAGTGATATAGCAGACATAGATACATCCACCTCCAGTGATATAGCAGACATAGATACATCCATATCCAGTGATATAGCAGACATAGATACCTCCAGTGATACAGCAGACATAGATACATCCACCTCCAGTGATATATCAGACATAGATACATCCACATCCAGTGATATAGTAGACATAGATACATCCAACTCCAGTGATATAGCAGACATAGATACATCCACCTCCAATGATATAGCAGACATAGATACATCCACATCCAGTGATATAGCAGACATAGATACATCCACCTCCAGTGATATAGCAGACATTGATACCTCCAGTGATATAGCAGACATAGATACATCCACATCCAGTGATATAGCAGACATAGATACATCCACATCCAGTGATATAGCAGACATAGATACGTCCAGTGATATAGCAGAAATAGATACATCCAACTCCAGTGATATAGCAGACATAGATACATCCACATCCAGTGATATAGTAGACATAGATACATCCACCTCCAGTGATATAGCAGACATAGATACATGCACCTCCAGTGATATAGCAGACATAGATACATCCACCTCCAGTGAAATAGCATACATAGATACATCCACCTCCAGTGATATAGCAGACATAGATACATCAACCTCCAGTGATATAGCAGACATAGATACATCCACCTCCAGTGATATAGCAGACATAGATACATCCACCACAAGTGATATAACAGACATAGATACATCCACCTCCAGTGATATAACAGACATAGATACATCCACCTCCATTGATTTAGCAGATATAGATACATCCACCTCCAATAATATAGCATACATACACTGTTGATACATCCACCTCCAGTGATATAGCAGACATAGATACATCCACCTCCAGTGATATAGCAGACATAGATACATCCACATCCAGTGATATAGCACACATAGATACATCCACCTCCAGTGATATAGCAGACATAGATACAACCACCTCCAGTGATATAGCAGACATAGATACATGCACATCCAGTGATATAGCAGACATAGATACATCCACCTCCAGTAATATAGCAGACATAGATACATCCACCTCCAGTGAAATAGCAGACATAGATACATCCACCTCCAGTGATATAACAGACATAGATACATCCACCTCCAGTGATTTAGCAGACATAGATACATCCACCTCCAGTGATATAGCATACATAGATACATCCATCTCCAGTGATATAGCAGACATAGATACATCCACCTCCGGTGATATAGCAGACATAGATACATCCACATCCTGTGATATAGCAGACATAGATAAATCCACCTCCAGTGATATAGCAGACATAGATACCTCCAGTGATATAGCAGACATAGATACATCCACCTCCAGTGATATAGCAGACATAGATACATCCACATCCAGTGATATAGCAGACATAGAGACAACCACCTCCAGTGATATAGCAGACATAGATACAACTACCTCCAGTGATATAGCAGACATAGATACAACCACCTCCAGTGAAATAGCAGACATAGATACAACCACCTCCAGTGATATAGCAGACATAGATACATCCACCTCCAGTGATATAGCAGACATAGATACATCCACCTCCAGTGATATAGCAGACATAGATACATCCACCTCCAGTGATATAGCAGACATATAGATACAGCCACCTCCAGTGATATAGCAGACATAGATACATCCACCTCCAGTGATATAGCAGACATAGATACATCCATCCAGTGATATAGCAGACATAGATACATCCACATCCAGTGATATAGCAGACATATACTGTGATCCACCTCCAGTGATATAGCAGACATAGATACATCCACCTCCAGTGATATAGCAGACAATATACATCCATCCCGTGATATAGCAGACATAGATACATCCACTCCAGTGATATAGCAGACATAGATACATCCACCTCCAGTGATATAGCAGACATAGATACATCCACCTCCCGTGATATAGCAGACATAGATACATCCACCTACAGTGATATAGCAGACATTGATACCTCCAGTGATATAGCAGACATAGATACATCCACATCCAGTGATATAGCAGACATAGATACATCCACCTCCAGTGATATAGCAGACATAGATACATCCACATCCAGTGATATAGCAGACATAGATACCTCCAGTGATATAGCAGACATAGATACATCCACCTCCAATGATATAGCAGACATAGATACTTCCACCTCCAGTGATATAGCAGACATAGATACATCCACCTCCAGTGATATAGCAGACATAGATACATCCACCTCCAGTGATATAGCAGACATAGATACATCCACCTCCAGTGATATAGCAGACATAGATACATCCACCTCCCGTGATATAGCAGACATAGATACATCCACCTACAGTGATATAGCAGACATTGATACCTCCAGTGATATAGCAGACATAGATACATCCACATCCAGTGATATAGCAGACATAGATACATCCACCTCCAGTGATATAGCAGACATAGATACATCCACATCCAGTGATATAGCAGACATAGATACCTCCAGTGATATAGCAGACATAGATACATCCACCTCCAATGATATAGCAGACATAGATACTTCCACCTCCAGTGATATAGCAGACATAGATACATCCACCTCCAGTGATATAGCAGACATAGATACATCCACCTCCAGTGATATAGCAGACATAGATACATCCACCTCCAGTGATATAGCAGACATAGATACATCCACCTCCAGTGATATAGCAGACATAGATACCTCCAGTGATATAGCAGACATAGATACATCCACTCCAGTGATATAGCAGACATAGATACATCCACCTCCAGTGATATAGCAGACATAGATAACCACCAGTGATATAGCAGACATAGATACATCCACCTCCAGTGATATAGCAGACATAGATACATCCACATCCAGTGATATAGCAGACATAGATACATCCACCTCCAGTGATATAGCAGACATAGATACATCCACCTCCAGTGATATAGCAGACATAGATACATCCACCTCCAGTGATATAGCAGACATAGATACATCCACCTCCAGTGATATAGCAGACATAGATACATCAACCTCCAGTGATATAGCAGACATAGATACATCCACCTCCAGTGATATAGCAGACATAGATACATCCACCACAAGTGATATAACAGACATAGATACATCCACATCCAGTGATATAACAGACATAGATACATCCACCTCCATTGATTTAGCAGATATAGATACATCCACCTCCAATAATATAGCATACATACACTGTTGATACATCCACCTCCAGTGATATAGCAGACATAGATACATCCACCTCCAGTGATATAGCAGACATAGATACATCCATCTCCCGTGATATAGCAGACTTAGATACAACCACCTCCAGTGATATAGCACACATAGATACATCCACCTCCAGTGATATAGCAGACACAGATACAACCACCTCCAGTGATATAGCAGACATAGATACACCAACCTCAAGTGATATAGCAGACATAGATACATCCACCTCCAGTGATATAGCAGACATAGATACAACTACCTCCAGTGATATAGCAGACATAGATACAACTACCTCCAGTGATATAGCAAACATAGATACAACCACCTCCAGTGATATAGCAGACATAGATACAACTACCTCCAGTGATATAGCAGACTTAGATACAACCACCTCCAGTGATATAGCAGACATAGATACAACCACCTCCAGTGATATAGCAAACATATACTTTTGATACAGCCACCTCAAGTGATATAGCAGACATAGATACAACCACATCCAGTGATATAGCAGACATAGATACAACCACCTCCAGTGATATAGCAGACATAGATACATCCACATCCAGTGATATAGCAGACATATACAGTTGATACATCCACCTCCAGTGATATAGCAGACATAGATACATCCACCTCCAGTGAGATAGCAGACATAGATACATCCATCTCCCGTGATATAGCAGACTTAGATACAACCACCTCCAGTGATATAGCAGACATAGATACATCCACCTCCAGCGATATATCAGACATAGATACATCAATCTCCAGTGATATAGCAGACATAGATACATCCACCTCCAGTGATATAGCAGACATAGATACATCCACCTCCAGTGATATAGCAGACATAGATATATCCACCTCCAGTGAAATAGCAGACATAGATACATCCACCTCCAGTAATATAGCAGACATATACTGTTGATACACCCACCTCCAGTGATATATCAGACATAGATACATCCACCTCCAGTAATATAGCAGACATAGATACATCCACCTCCATTGATATAGCAGACATAGATACACCAACCTCAAGTGATATAGCAGACATAGATACATCCACATCCAGTGATATAGCAGACATAGATACATCCACCTCCGTTAATATAGCAGACATAGATACATCCACCTCAAGTGATATAGCAGACATAGATACCTCCACCTCCAGTGATATTGCAGACATAGATACATCCACCTCCAGTAATATAGCAGACATAGATACATGCACCTCCAGTGATATAGCAGACATAGATACATCCACCTCCAGTGAAATAGCAGACATAGATACATCCACCTCCAGTGATATAGCAGACATAGATACATCAACCTCCAGTGATATAGCAGACATAGATACATCCACCTCCAGTGATATAGCAGACATAGATACATCCACCACATGTGATATAACAGACATAGATACATCCACCTCCAGTGATATAACAGATATAGATACATCCACCTCCATTGATTTAGCAGATATAGATACATCCACCTCCAATAATATAGCATAAATACACTGTTGATACATCCACCTCCAGTGATATAGCAGACATAAATACCTCCAGTGATATAGCAGACCTAGATACATCCACATCCAGTGACATAGCAGACATAGATACCTCCAGTGATATAGCAGACATAGATACATCCACCTCCAGTGATATATCAGACATAGAAACATCCATCTCCAGTGATATAGCAGACATAGATACATCCACCTCCAGTGAAATAGCAGACATAGATACATCCACCTCCAGTAATATAGCAGACATATACTGTTGATACACCCATCTCCAGTGATATATCAGACATAGATACATCCACCTCCAGTAATATAGCAGACATAGATACATCCACCTCCAGTGATATAGCAGACATAGATACACCAACCTCAAGTGATATAGCAGACATAGATACATCCACCTCCAGTGATATAGCAAACATAGATACATCCACCTCCGGTAATATAGCAGACATAGATACATCCACCTCAAGTGATATAGCAGACATAGATACATCCACCTCCAGTGATATTGCAGACATAGATACATCCACCTCAAGTGATATAGCAGACATAGATACATCCACCTCCCGTGATATAGCAGCCATAGATACATCCACCTCCAGTAATATAGCAGACATAGATACATCCACCTCCAGTAATATAGCAGACATAGATACAACTACCTCCAGTGATATAGCAGACATAGATACAACTACCTCCAGTGATATAGCAGACATAGATACAACCACCTCCAGTGATATAGCAGACATAGATACAACTACCTCCAGTGATATAGCAGACATAGATACAACCACCTCCAGTGATATAGCAGACATAGATACAACCACCTCCAGTGATATAGCAAACATATACTTTTGATACAGCCACCTCCAGTGATATAGCAGACATAGATACAACCACATCCAGTGATATAGCAGACATAGATACAACCACCTCCAGTGATATAGCAGACATAGATACATCCACATCCAGTGATATAGCAGACATATACAGTTGATACATCCACCTCCAGTGATATAGCAGACATAGATACATCCACCTCCAGTGAGATAGCAGACATAGATACATCCATCTCCCGTGATATAGCAGACTTAGATACAACCACCTCCAGTGATATAGCAGACATAGATACATCCACCTCCAGCGATATATCAGACATAGATACATCCATCTCCAGTGATATAGCAGACATAGATACATCCACCTCCAGTGATATAGCAGACATAGATACATCCACCTCCAGTGATATAGCAGACATAGATACAACCACCTCCAGTGATATAGCAGACATAGATACATCCACTTCTAGTGATATAGCAGACATAGATTCATCCACCTCCAGTGATATAGCAAACATAGATACATCCACCTCCGGTAATATAGCAGACATAGATACATCCACCTCCAGTTATATTGCAGACATAGATACATCCACCTCAAGTGATATAGCAGACATAGATACATCCACCTCCCGTGATATAGCAGCCATAGATACATCCACCTCCAGTAATATAGCAGACATAGATACATCCACCTCCAGTAATATAGCAGACATAGATACAACCACCTCCAGTGATATAGCAGACATAGATACAACCACCTTCAGTAATATAGCAGACATAGATACAACCACCTCCAGTGATATAGCAGACACAGATACATCCACCTACAGTGATATAGAAGACATAGATACATCCACCTCCAGTGATATAGCAGACATAGATACATCCACCTCCGGTAATATAACAGACATAGATTCATCCACCTCAAGTGATATAGCAGACATAGATAAATCCACCTCCAGTGATATTGCAGACATAGATACATCCACCTCAAGTGATATAACAGACATAGATACATCCACCTCCCGTGATATAGCAGCCATAGATACATCAACCTCCAGTAATATAGCAGACATAGATACATCCACCACCAGTAATATAGCATACATAGATACAATCACCTCCAGTGATATAGCAGACATAGATACAACAATCTTCAGTAATATAGCAGACATGGATACAATCACCTCCAGTGATATAGCCGACACAGATACATCCACCTACAGTGATATAGCAGACATAGATACATCCATCTCCAGTGATATAGCAGACATAGATACATCCACTTCCAGTGATATAGCAGACATAAATACATCCACATCCAGTGATATAGCAGACATAGATACATACACCTCTCGTGATATAGCAGAAATAGATACATTCATATCCAGTGATATAGCAGACATAGATACCTCCAGTGATACAGCAGACATAGATACATCCACCTCCAGTGATATAGCAGACATAGATACATCCACATCCAGTGATATAGCAGACATAGATACATCCAACTCCAGTGATATAGCAGACATAGATACATCCAACTCCAATGATATAGCAGACATAGATACATCCACATCCAGTGATATAGCAGACATAGATACATCCACCTCCAGTGATATAGCAGACATTGATACCTCCAGTGATATAGCAGACATAGATACATCCATATCCAGTGATTTAGCAGACATAGATACCTCCAGTGATATAGCAGATATAGATACATCCACCTCCAGTGATATAGCAGACATAGATACATCCACATCCAGTGATATAGTAGACATACACTGTTGATACAGCCACCTTCAGTGATATAGCAGACATAGATACATCCACCTCCAGTGATATAGCACACATAGATACATCCACCTCCAGTGATATAGCAAACACAGATACAACCACCTTCATTGATATAGCAGACATAGATGCATGCACCTCCAGTGATATAGCAGACATAGATACATCCACCTCTAGTAATATAGCAGACATAGATACATATACCTCCAGTGAAATAGCAGACATAGATACATCCACCTCCAGTGATATAACATACATAGATACATCCACCTCTAGTGATATAGCAGACACAGATAAATCCACCTCCAGTGATATAGCAGACATAGATACATCCATCTCCAGTGATATAGAAGACATAGATACATCCACCTCCAGTAATATAGCAGACATAGATACATCCACCTCCAGTAATATAGCAGACATAGATACAACTACCTCCAGTGATATAGCAGACATAGATACAACTACCTCCAGTGATATAGCAGACATAGATACAACCACCTCCAGTGATATAGCAGACATAGATACAACTACCTCAAGTGATATAGCAGACATAGATACAACCACCTCCAGTGATATAGCAGACATAGATACAACCACCTCCAGTGATATAGCAAACATATACTTTTGATACAGCCACCTCAAGTGATATAGCAGACATAGATACCACCACATTCAGTGATATAGCAGATATAGATACAACCACCTCCAGTGATATAGCAGACATAGATACATCCACATCCAGTGATATAGCAGACATATACAGTTGATACATCCACCTCCAGTGATATAGCAGACATAGATACATCCACCTCCAGTGAGATAGCAGACATAGATACATCCATCTCCCGTGATATAGCAGACTTAGATACAACCACCTCCAGTGATATAGCAGACATAGATACATCCACCTCCAGCGATATATCAGACATAGATACATCCATCTCCAGTGATATAGCAGACATATATACATCCACCTCCAGTGATATAGCAGACATAGATACATCCACCTCCAGTGATATAGCAGACATAGATACAACCACCTCCAGTGATATAGCAGACATAGATACATCCACTTCTAGTGATATAGCAGACATAGATTCATCCACCTCCAGTGATATAGCAAACATAGATACATCCACCTCCGGTAATATAGCAGACATAGATACATCCACCTCCAGTTATATTGCAGACATAGATACATCCACCTCAAGTGATATAGCAGACATAGATACATCCACCTCCCGTGATATAGCAGCCATAGATACATCCACCTCCAGTAATATAGCAGACATAGATACAACCACCTCCAGTGATATAGCAGACATAGATACAACCACCTTCAGTAA
The DNA here is from genome assembly GCA_014843695.1 of Archivesica marissinica. Classification (NCBI taxonomy): domain Eukaryota; kingdom Metazoa; phylum Mollusca; class Bivalvia; order Venerida; family Vesicomyidae; genus Archivesica; species Archivesica marissinica. The sequence continues at coordinate 5,744,381 of CM026390.1, read as the reverse complement.
TATAGCAGACATAGATACAACCACCTCCAGTGATATAGCAGACACAGATACATCCACCTACAGTGATATAGCAGACATAGATACATCCACCTCCAGTGATATAGCAGACATAGATACATCCACCTCCGGTAATATAACAGACATAGATTCATCCACCTCAAGTGATATAGCAGACATAGATAAATCCACCTCCAGTGATATTGCAGACATAGATACATCCACCTCAAGTGATATAACAGACATAGATACATCCACCTCCCGTGATATTGCAGCCATAGATACATCAACCTCCAGTAATATAGCAGACATAGATACATCCACCTCCAGTAATATAGCATACATAGATACAACCACCTCCAGTGATATAGCAGACATAGATACAACAATCTTCAGTAATATAGCAGACATGGATACAATCACCTCCAGTGATATAGCCGACACAGATACATCCACCTACAGTGATATAGCAGACATAGATACATCCACTTCCAGTGATATAGCAGACATAAATACATCCACATCCAGTGATATAGCAGACATAGATACATACACCTCTCGTGATATAGCAGAAATAGATACATTCATATCCAGTGATATAGCAGACATAGATACCCCCAGTGATACAGCAGACATAGATACATCCACCTCCAGTGATATAGCAGACATAGATACATCCACATCCAGTGATATAGCAGACATAGATACATCCAACTCCAGTGATATAGCAGACATAGATACATCCAACTCCAATGATATAGCAGACATAGATACATCCACATCCAGTGATATAGCAGACATAGATACATCCACCTCCAGTGATATAGCAGACATTGATACCTCCAGTGATATAGCAGACATAGATACATCCACATCCAGTGATATAGCAGACATAGATACATCCACATCCAGTGATATAGCAGACATAGATACCTCCAGTGATATAGCAGACATAGATACATCCACCTCCAGTGATATAGCAGACATAGATACATCCACCTCCAGTGATATAGCAGACATAGATACCTCCAGTGATATAGCAGACATAGATACATCCACCTCCAGTGATATAGCAGACATAGATACCTCCAGTGATATAGCAGATATAGATACATCCACCTCCAGTGATATAGCAGACATAGATACATCCACATCCAGTGATATAGTAGACATACACTGTTGATACAGCCACCTTCAGTGATATAGCAGACATAGATACATCCACCTCCAGTGATATAGCACACATAGATACATCCACCTCCAGTGATATAGCAAACACAGATACAACCACCTTCATTGATATAGCAGACATAGATGCATGCACCTCCAGTGATATAGCAGACATAGATACATCCACCTCTAGTAATATAGCAGACATAAATACATATACCTCCAGTGAAATAGCAGACATAGATACATCCACCTCCAGTGATATAACATACATAGATACATCCACCTCTAGTGATATAGCAGACACAGATAAATCCACCTCCAGTGATATAGCAGACATAGATACATCCATCTCCAGTGATATAGAAGACATAGATACATCCACCTCCAGTAATATAGCAGACATAGATACATCCATCTCCAGTATTATAGCAGACATAGATACATCCACATCCAGTGATATAGCAGACATAGATACATCCACCTCCAGTGCAATAGCAGACCTATACTGTTGATACATCCACCTCCAGTGATATCGCAGACATAGACATATCCAAATCCAGTGATATAGCAGACATAGATACATCCAAATACAGTTATATAGCAGACATAGATACATCACCTTCAGTGATATAGCAGACATATACTGTTAATACATCCACATCCAGTGATATAGCAGACATAGATACATCCACCTCAAGTGATATAGCAGACATACACTGTTAATACAGTCACCTCCAGTGATATAGCAGACGTAGATACATCAACATCCAGTGATATAGCAGACATATACTGTTGATACAACCACATTCAGTGATATAGCAGACATACACTCTTAATACAGCCACCTCCAGTGATATAGCAGACATAGATACAACCACCTCCAGTGATATAGCAGACATAGATACATCCACCTCCAGTGATATAGCAGACATATACTGTTGATACATCCACATCCAGTGATATAGCGCACATAGATACATCCACCTCCAGTGATATAGAACACATAGATACATCCACCTCCAGTGATATAGCAGACATAGATACAACCACCTCCAGTGATATAGCAGACATAGATACAACTACCTCCAATGATATAGCAGACATAGATACAACTACCTACAGTGATATAGCAAACATAGATACAACCACCTCCAGTGATATAGCAGACATAGATACATTCACATCCAGTGATATAGCAGACATAGATAAAACTACCTCCAGTGATATAGCAGACATAGGTATAACTACCTCCAGTGATATAGCAGACATAGATACAACTACCTCCAGTGATATAGCAGACATAGATACAACCACCTCCAGTGATATAGCAGACATAGATACAACCACCTCCAGTGATATAGCAGAGGTATACTTTTGATACAACTACCTACAGTGATATAGCAGACATAGATACAACCACATCCAGTGATATAGCACACATATACTGTTGATACAGCCACCTCCAGTGATATAGCATACATAGATACAACCATCTCCAGTGATATAGCAGACATAGAAACAACCACCTCCAGTGATATAGCAGACATAGATACATCCACATCCAGTGATATAGCAGACATATACTGTTGATACATCCACCTCCTGTGATATAGCAGACATAGATACATCCACCTCCCGTGAGATAGCAGACATAGATACATCCATCTCCCGTGACATAGCATACATAGATACAACCACCTCCAGTGATATAGCAGACATAGATACATCCAACTCCAGTGATATAGCAGACATAGATACATCCATCTCCAGTGATATAGCAGACATAGATACATCCACCTCCAGTGATATAGCAGACATAGATACATCCACCTCCAGTGATATAGCAGACATAGATACAACCACCTACAGTGATATAGCAGACATAGATACATCCACCTCCAGTGATACAGCAGACATAGATACATCCACTTCCAGTGATATAGCAGACATAGATACATCCACTTCCAGTGATACAGCAGACATAGATACATCCACTTCCAGTGATACAGCAGACATAGATACATCCACTTCCAGTGATACAGCAGACATAGATACATCCACTTCCAGTGATATTGCAGACATAGATACATCCACCTCCAGTGATATTGCAGACATAGATACATCCACCTCCAGTGATATAGCTGACATACACTGTTGATACATCCACCTCCAGTGATATAGCAGACATAGATACATCCACCTCCAGTGATATTGCAGACATAGATACATCCACCTCCAGTGATATAGCTGACATACACTGTTGATACCTCCACCTCCAGTGATATGACATACATAGATACATCCACCTCCCGTGAGAGAGCAGACATAGATACATCCATCTCCCGTGACATAGCAGACATAGATACAACAACCTCCAGTGATATAGCAGACATAGATACATTCAACTCCAGTGATATAGCAGACATAGATACATCCACCTCCAGTGATATAGCAGACATAGATACAACCACCTACAGTGATATAGCAGACATAGATACATCCACCTCCAGTGATACAGCAGACATAGATACATCCACTTCCAGTGATACAGCAGACATAGATACATCCACTTCCAGTGATATAGCAGACATAGATACATCCACCTCCAGTGATATAGCAGACATAGATACATCCGCCTCCAGTGATATATCTGACATACACTGTTGATACATCCACCTCCAGTGATATAGCAGACATAGATACATCCACCTCCAGTGATATAGCAGACATAGATACATCCACCTCCAGTGATATAGCTGACAAACACTGTTGATACCTCCACCTCCAGTGATATATCAGACATAGATACAACCACCTCC
>CM026390.1:5715255-5739392 GCA_014843695.1 Archivesica marissinica | reverse complement strand
TATAAGACGATCTTGCCTATAAGGTGATCTTGCCTATAAGGTGATCTTGCCTATAAGGTGATCTTGCCTATAAGGTGATCTTGCCTATAAGACGATCTTGCCTATAAGGTGATCTTGCCTATAAGGTGATCTTGCCTATAAGACGATCTTGCCTATAAGACGATCTTGCCTATAAGGTGATCTTGCCTATAAGGTGATCTTGCCTATAAGGTGATCTTGCCTATAAGACGATCTTGCCTATAAGGTGATCTTGCCTATAAGACGATCTTGCCTATAAGGTGATCTTGCCTATAAGACGATCTTGCCTATAAGGTGATCTTGCCTATAAGACGATCTTGCCTATAAGGTGATCTTGCCTATAAGGCGATCTTGCCTATAAGGTGATCTTGCCTATAAGACGATCTTGCCTATAAGGCGATCTTGCCTATAAGACGATCTTGCCTATAAGGTGATCTTGCCTATAAGGTGATCTTGCCTATAAGCTGATCTTGCCTATAAGGTGATCTTGCCTATAAGGTGATCTTGCCTATAAGGTGATCTTGCCTATAAGGTGATCTTGCCTATAAGGTGATCTTGCCTATAAGGTGATCTTGCCTATAAGGTGATCTTGCCTATAAGACGACTTGCCTATAAGGTGATCTTGCCTATAAGGTGATCTTGCCTATAAGGTGATCTTGCCTATAAGACGATCTTGCCTATAAGGTGATCTTGCCTATAAGCTGATCTTGCCTATAAGGTGATCTTGCCTATAAGGTGATCTTGCCTATAAGGCGATCTTGCCTATAAGACGATCTTGCCTATAAGACGATCTTGCCTATAAGGTGATCTTGCCTATAAGACGATCTTGCCTATAAGGTGATCTTGCCTATAAGGTGATCTTGCCTATAAGACGATCTTGCCTATAAGGTGATCTTGCCTATAAGGTGATCTTGCCTATAAGGTGATCTTGCCTATAAGACGATCTTGCCTATAAGGTGATCTTGCCTATAAGCTGATCTTGCCTATAAGGTGATCTTGCCTATAAGGTGATCTTGCCTATAAGGCGATCTTGCCTATAAGGCGATCTTGCCTATAAGACGATCTTGCCTATAAGGCGATCTTGCCTATAAGACGATCTTGCCTATAAGGTGATCTTGCCTATAAGGTGATCTTGCCTATAAGACGATCTTGCCTATAAAGTGATCTTGCCTATAAGGTGATCTTGCCTATAAGGTGATCTTGCCTATAAGGTGATCTTGCCTATAAGGTGATCTTGCCTATAAGACGATCTTGCCTATAAGGTGATCTTGCCTATAAGGTGATCTTGCCTATAAGGTGATCTTGCCTATAAGACGATCTTGCCTATAAGGTGATCTGCCTATAAGCTGATCTTGCCTATAAGGTGATCTTGCCTATAAGGTGATCTTGCCTATAAGGCGATCTTGCCTATAAGACGATCTTGCCTATAAGACGATCTTGCCTATAAGGTGATCCAGATCTTGCCTATAAGGTGATCTTGCCTATAAGGTGATCTTGCCTATAAGACGATCTTGCCTATAAGGTGATCTTGCCTATAAGCGATCTTGCCTATAAGGTGATCTTGCCTATAAGACGATCTTGCCTATAAGGTGATCTTGCCTATAAGGTGATCTTGCCTATAAGGTGATCTTGCCTATAAGGTGATCTTGCCATAAGGATCTTGCCTATAAGGATCTGCCTATAAGCGATCTTGCCTATAAGGGATTGCCTATAAGACGATCTTGCCTATAAGGTGATCTTGCCTATAAGGTGATCTTGCCTATAAGACGATCTTGCCTATAAGGTGATCTTGCCTATAAGACGATCTTGCCTATAAGACGATCTTGCCTATAAGGTGATCTTGCCTATAAGGTGATCTTGCCTATAAGGTGATCTTGCCTATAAGACGACTTGCCTATAAGGTGATCTCGCCTATAAGCTGATCTTGCCTATAAGGTGATCTTGCCTATAAGACGATCTTGCCTATAAGGTGATCTCGCCTATAAGCTGATCTTGCCTATAAGGTGATCTTGCCTATAAGGTGATCTTGCCTATAAGGCGATCTTGCCTATAAGACGATCTTGCCTATAAGACGATCTTGCCTATAAGGCGATCTTGCCTATAAGACGATCTTGCCTATAAGGTGATCTTGCCTATAAGGTGATCTTGCCTATAAGACGATCTTGCCTATACAGTGATCTTGCCTATAAGGTGATCTTGCCTATAAGGTGATCTTGCCTATAAGACGATCTTGCCTATAAGGTGATCTTGCCTATAAGACGATCTTGCCTATAAGGTGATCTTGCCTATAAGGCGATCTTGCCTATAAGGTGATCTTGCCTATAAGGTGATCTTGCCTATAAGGTGATCTTGCCTATAAGGCGATCTTGCCTATAAGACGATCTTGCCTATAAGACGATCTTGCCTATAAGGCGATCTTGCCTATAAGACGATCTTGCCTATAAGTGATCTTGCCTATAAGGTGATCTTGCCTATAAGGTGATCTTGCCTATAAGACGATCTTGCCTATAAGGTGATCTTGCCTATAAGACGATCTTGCCTATAAGACGATCTTGCCTATAAGGTGATCTTGCCTATAAGGTGATCTTGCCTATAAGACGATCTTGCCTATAAGGTGATCTTGCCTATAAGGCGATCTTGCCTATAAGGTGATCTTGCCTATAAGACGATCTTGCCTATAAGGCGATCTTGCCTATAAGACGATCTTGCCTATAAGGTGATCTTGCCTATAAGACGATCTTGCCTATAAGGCGATCTTGCCTATAAGGTGATCTTGCCTATAAGACGATCTTGCCTATAAGGTGATCTTGCCTATAAGACGATCTTGCCTATAAGACGATCTTGCCTATAAGGCGATCTTGCCTATAAGGTGATCTTGCCTATAAGACGATCTTGCCTATAAGGTGATCTTGCCTATAAGGTGATCTTGCCTATAAGGTGATCTTGCCTATAAGGTGATCTTGCCTATAAGACGATCTTGCCTATAAGTGATCTTGCCTATAAGGTGATCTTGCCTATAAGACGATCTTGCCTATAAGGTGATCTTGCCTATAAGACGATCTTGCCTATAAGGTGATCTTGCCTATAAGGTGATCTTGCCTATAAGACGATCTTGCCTATAAGGTGATCTTGCCTATAAGGCGATCTTGCCTATAAGGTGATCTTGCCTATAAGACGATCTTGCCTATAAGGCGATCTTGCCTATAAGACGATCTTGCCTATAAGGTGATCTTGCCTATAAGACGATCTTGCCTATAAGGTGATCTTGCCTATAAGGTGATCTTGCCTATAAGACGATCTTGCCTATAAGGTGATCTTGCCTATAAGACGATCTTGCCTATAAGGTGATCTTGCCTATAAGACGATCTTGCCTATAAGGTGATCTTGCCTATAAGACGATCTTGCCTATAAGGTGATCTTGCCTATAAGGCGATCTTGCCTATAAGGTGATCTTGCCTATAAGACGATCTTGCCTATAAGGCGATCTTGCCTATAAGGTGATCTTGCCTATAAGGTGATCTTGCCTATAAGGTGATCTTGCCTATAAGGTGATCTTGCCTATAAGGTGATCTTGCCTATAAGGTGATCTTGCCTATAAGGTGATCTTGCCTATAAGGTGATCTTGCCTATAAGACGATCTTGCCTATAAGGTGATCTTGCCTATAAGGTGATCTTGCCTATAAGGTGATCTTGCCTATAAGGTGATCTTGCCTATAAGACGATCTTGCCTATAAGTGATCTTGCCTATAAGGTGATCTTGCCTATAAGGTGATCTTGCCTATAAGGTGATCTTGCCTATAAGGTGATCTTGCCTATAAGGTGATCTTGCCTATAAGACGACTTGCCTATAAGGTGATCTTGCCTATAAGCTGATCTTGCCTATAAGGTGATCTTGCCTATAAGACGATCTTGCCTATAAGGTGATCTTGCCTATAAGCTGATCTTGCCTATAAGGTGATCTTGCCTATAAGGTGATCTTGCCTATAAGGCGATCTTGCCTATAAGACGATCTTGCCTATAAGACGATCTTGCCTATAAGGTGATCTTGCCTATAAGACGATCTTGCCTATAAGGTGATCTTGCCTATAAGGTGATCTTGCCTATAAGACGACTTGCCTATAAGGTGATCTCGCCTATAAGCTGATCTTGCCTATAAGGTGATCTTGCCTATAAGACGATCTTGCCTATAAGGTGATCTCGCCTATAAGCTGATCTTGCCTATAAGGTGATCTTGCCTATAAGGTGATCTTGCCTATAAGGCGATCTTGCCTATAAGACGATCTTGCCTATAAGACGATCTTGCCTATAAGGCGATCTTGCCTATAAGACGATCTTGCCTATAAGGTGATCTTGCCTATAAGGTGATCTTGCCTATAAGACGATCTTGCCTATACAGTGATCTTGCCTATAAGGTGATCTTGCCTATAAGGTGATCTTGCCTATAAGGTGATCTTGCCTATAAGGTGATCTTGCCTATAAGGTGATCTTGCCTATAAGGTGATCTTGCCTATAAGGTGATCTTGCCTATAAGGTGATCTTGCCTATAAGGTGATCTTGCCTATAGGTGATCTTGCCTATAAGACGATCTTGCCTATAAGGTGATCTTGCCTATAAGACGATCTTGCCTATAAGGTGATCTTGCCTATAAGGCGATCTTGCCTATAAGGTGATCTTGCCTATAAGACGATCTTGCCTATAAGACGATCTTGCCTATAAGGTGATCTTGCCTATAAGACGATCTTGCCTATAAGGCGATCTTGCCTATAAGGTGATCTTGCCTATAAGACGATCTTGCCTATAAGGTGATCTTGCCTATAAGACGATCTTGCCTATAAGACGATCTTGCCTATAAGGCGATCTTGCCTATAAGGTGATCTTGCCTATAAGACGATCTTGCCTATAAGGTGATCTTGCCTATAAGGTGATCTTGCCTATAAGGTGATCTTGCCTATAAGGTGATCTTGCCTATAAGACGATCTTGCCTATAAAGTGATCTTGCCTATAAGGTGATCTTGCCTATAAGACGATCTTGCCTATAAGGTGATCTTGCCTATAAGGTGATCTTGCCTATAAGGTGATCTTGCCTATAAGACGATCTTGCCTATAAGGTGATCTTGCCTATAAGACGATCTTGCCTATAAGGTGATCTTGCCTATAAGGTGATCTTGCCTATAAGACGATCTTGCCTATAAGGTGATCTTGCCTATAAGGCGATCTTGCCTATAAGGTGATCTTGCCTATAAGACGATCTTGCCTATAAGGCGATCTTGCCTATAAGACGATCTTGCCTATAAGGTGATCTTGCCTATAAGGTGATCTTGCCTATAAGACGATCTTGCCTATAAGGTGATCTTGCCTATAAGGTGATCTTGCCTATAAGGTGATCTTGCCTATAAGATGATCTTGCCTATAAGACGATCTTGCCTATAAGGTGATCTTGCCTATAAGACGATCTTGCCTATAAGGTGATCTTGCCTATAAGACGATCTTGCCTATAAGGTGATCTTGCCTATAAGACGATCTTGCCTATAAGACGATCTTGCCTATAAGGCGATCTTGCCTATAAGGTGATCTTGCCTATAAGACGATCTTGCCTATAAGGCGATCTTGCCTATAAGACGATCTTGCCTATAAGGCGATCTTGCCTATAAGACGATCTTGCCTATAAGGCGATCTTGCCTATAAGACGATCTTGCCTATAAGGTGATCTTGCCTATAAGACGATCTTGCCTATAAGGCGATCTTGCCTATAAGACGATCTTGCCTATAAGACGATCTTGCCTATAAGGTGATCTTGCCTATAAGACGATCTTGCCTATAAGACGATCTTGCCTATAAGGCGATCTTGCCTATAAGGTGATCTTGCTTATAAGACGATCTTGCCTATAAGGCGATCTTGCCTATAAGACGATCTTGCCTATAAGGCGATCTTGCCTATAAGACGATCTTGCCTATAAGGCGATCTTGCCTATAAGGCGATCTTGCCTATAAGACGATCTTGCCTATAAGGCGATCTTGCCTATAAGACGATCTTGCCTATAAGGCAATCTTGCCTATAAGACGATCTTGCCTATAAGGTGATCTTGCCTATAAGGTGATCTTGCCTATAAGCTGATCTTGCCTATAAGGTGATCTTGCCTATAAGATGATCTTGCCTATAAGGTGATCTTGCCTATAAGCTGATCTTGCCTATAAGGTGATCTTGCCTATAAGGTGATCTTGCCTATAAGGTAATCTTGCCTATAAGATGATCTTGCCTATAAGACGACCCCCTACTTTGGTCCAGAAATCTGTTGGTTTTGGCATGCACTCGCATACAAGACCGATTGATGAAATGGAAAACAGACACAAACATAAATTGCAAGATTAGCCTGTGCAAGTTGAAGAAATGTTCAGTGTCAGAGTGCTTTCTTTCCTAAAACGTAATTATGGATAACATTTAACACATTAAATTTTTTTTGAGCACTCACTTATAAGACGGGAAGCCACTTTGATGCCATAATCTGGTGGTACAAAAGTCATCTTATAGGCGAATATGTACGGTATGGGAAGCCACTTGGAGGCCATAATCTGGTGGTACAAAAGTCATCTTATAGGCGAATATGTACGGTATGGGAAGCCACTTGGAGGCCATAATCTGGTGGTACAAAAGTCATCTTATAGGCGAGTATGTACAGTATGGAAACCACTTGGAGGCCATAATCTGGTGGTACAAAAGTCATCTTATAGGCGAGTATGTACGGTATGGAAACCACTTGGAGGCCATAATCTGGTGGTACAAAAGTCATCTTATAGGCGAGTATGTACAGTATGGGAAGCCACTTGGAGGCCATAATCTGGTGGTACAAAAGTCATCTTATAGGCGAGTATGTACAGTATGGGAAGCCACTTGGAGGCCATAATCTGGTGGTACAAAAGTCATCTTATAGGCGAGTATGTACGGTATGGAAACCACTTGGAGGCCATAATCTGGTGGTACAAAAGTCATCTTATAGGCGAGTATGTACAGTATGGGAAGCCACTTGGAGGCCATAATCTGGTGGTACAAAAGTCATCTTATAGGCGAGTATGTACAGTATGGAAACCACTTGGAGGCCATAATCTGGTGGTACAAAAGTCATCTTATAGGCGAGTATGTACAGTATGGAAACCACTTGGAGGCCATAATCTGGTGGTACAAAAGTCATCTTATAGGCGAGTATGAATGGTACTCATAGTAAGCATGTGTTATATTCATAGTAATATCGTACTGTACATATACAACATCCCTGTACATATACAACATCCCTGTACATATACAACATCCCTGTACATATACAACATCCCTGTACATATACAACATCCCTGTACATATACAACATCCCTGTACATATACAACATCCCTGTACATATACAACATCCCTGTACATATACAACATCCCTGTACATATACAACATCCCTGTACATATACAACATCCCTGTATATATTTTATTTTCTACAACCTACGATGTCCCATAGAACCTGATAGATTGTAATAACATCGTGAAAGACTTAGTATTACAATCTTAGCATTACAATCTTAGCATTACAACCTTATTATTACAATCTTAGTATTACAATCTTAGTATTACAATCTTAGCATTACAATCTTAGCATTACAATCTTAGCATTACAACCTTATTATTACAATCTTAGTATTACAATCTTAGTATTACAATCTTAGTATTACAATCTTAGCATTACAATCTTAGTATTACAATCTTAGCATTACAATCTTAGTATTACAATCTTAGTATTACAATTTTAGCATTACAATCTAAGTATTACAATCTAAGTATAGAGTATTAATTAGAAACATACCTTTTACGAGGTTTGATGTTCCGAAATATTGAACAGAAGCTGTTAATCTGCTTGTCCACGAAACTGCAATCGTATTTTGTCCTCGTTTCCTGCAAGCAAATGAACATGTTTAATGCAAATACATACACTAAGTAGCTAATACTGTAGTTATATCAACCCCACAGACAGGTAGGCCTCTCCTGATGTTCTATAAATCTCTGACTAGAACTAAGTAGATAATACTGTAGCTATATCTACCCCACAGACAGGTAGGCCTCTCCTGATGTTCTATAAATCTCTGACTAGAACTAAGTAGTTAATACTGTAGTTATATCTACCCCACAGACAGGTAGGCCTCTCCTGATGTTCTATAAATCTCTGACTAGAACTAAGTAGTTAATACTGTAGTTATATCTACCCCACAGACAGGTAGGCCTCTCCTGGTGTTCTATAAATCTCTGACTAGAACTAAGTAGTTAATACTGTAATTATATCTACCCCACAGACAGGTAGGCCTCTCCTGATGTTCTATAAATCTCAGACTAGAACTATGACAGTAGGATATAGAGTTATTTCAACCCACACAGACAGGCCTCTCCTGATGTTCTATAAATCTCAGACTAGAACTATGACAGTAGGATATGGAGTTATTTCTACCTACACAGACAGGCCTTACCTGATTCTGTTTGTCCACTTCCTTCTGGATATGCCTGAAACAAAGGAAAAAATAGAAAGTTGCTTCATAAAGATTGTTCTGTTCTACAATAATCCATGGCTCCACAGCAACGCATCACTATCTCAAAATAATATACCCATATGTGGATTAGCACCTACAATGTAACTCCTGTTTACAACAAGGCCACAACGGTCCCCAGGGTGTCTCGCCACGGGTGATTAAATGTCTTATTACTGTAATCAAACTCTATTTGGCCAAATTTCTAGTTCAACCTCAGCCCAATGACTTGTGAAATCTTGTATGTTGTGAAACGCCGTCGATTGGCATGGGCGTATCCAATTGGCCTGTTAATATTTATTTATGTTGTGAATCTCCGACTGGCACGGGTGTAAGCCAATTGGCTTGTGAAATATTGTCTGGCGATTGGCAAGGGCGTAGCTAATTGGTTTCTATGTATAACTGATCGGCCTTTGGATATAGTTTTGTTTTATATTTCTTTTCATGTTTTATAATATGGGAAATATTACAAATTTTACAGATTTGGTTGCATTCAATGTTTAAAGTAATACCGGTATGATGGACTTGTATCCAGAGCTATCATTGGCTGCGGTAATAACAGAAGTTGTATCTAAAGTTAGTGATACAAATCATATGAGAGAGCATTTAATATGTGGTGTCGGTGGACTGTGGCACATTGGTTATTAAATATGCCTGTCTCAGATGTATTTAGTATTATTACAGAGCAAGAACTCTCATGCTTGCATTGATGAAACCGTTTATGCAATGGAATGTGTGGCAGAGAGAAGGCAATCACTGTGTGATAGCAAGATGGCAACCACTGTGTGATAGCAAGATGGCAACCACTGTGTGATAGCAAGATGGCAACCATTGTGTGATAGCAAAATGGCAACTGCTGTGTGAAAGAGAGAAGGCAACCATTGTGTGACAGCAAAATGGCAACTGCTGTGTGAAAGAGAGAAGGCAACCACTGTGTGATAGCAAGATACCATTGTGTGATAGCAAAATGGCAACTGCTGTGTGATAGAGAGAAGGCAACAACTGTGTGATAGCAAAATGGCAACTGCTGTGTGAAAGAGAGAAGGCAACCATTGTGTGATAGCAAAATGGCAACCATTGTGTGATAGCAAGATACCGTTGTGTGATAGCAAGATACCGTTGTGTGATAGCAAGATACGATTGTGTGATAGCAAGATACGATTGTGTGATAGCAAGATACGATTGTGTGATAGCAAAATGGCAACTGCTGTGTGAAAGAGAGAAGGCAACCATTGTGTGATAGCAAAATGGCAACTGCTGTGTGAAAGAGAGAAGGCAACCACTGTGTGATAGCAAGATACCATTGTGTGATAGCAAGATGGCAACTGCTGTGTGATAGAGAGAAGGCAACCACTGTGTGATAGCAAAATGGCAACTGCTGTGTGAAAGAGAGAAGGCAACCGCTGTGTGATAGCAAAATGGCAACCATTGTGTTATAGCAAGATACCGTTGTGTGATAGCAAAATTGCAACCATTGTGTGATAGCAAAATGGCAACCATTGTGTGATAGTGAAATGGCAACTGCTATGTAATAGAGAGAAGGCAACCACTGTGTAATAGCAAAATGGCAACCATTATGTTATAGCAAGACAGCAACCGCTGTGTGATTGCGAGATGGCAACCGCTGTGTGATTGAGAAATGGCAACCACTGTGTAATAGCAAGATGGCAACCGTTGTGTGATAGCAAGATGGCAACTGTTGTATGATAGCGAGATGACAACCACTGTGTGATAGCAAGATGGCAACAACTGTGCTACAGCATAATGGCAACCGTTGTGTGACAGAGAAGGCAACCACTGTGTGATAGCGAGATGGCAACCACTGTGTGATAGCAACTGTTGTGTTATAGCAAGATGGCAACCATTGTATGATAGAGAGAAAGCAACCACTGTGTTATAGCAAGATGGCAACAGTTGTGTTATAGCAAGATAGCAACCATTGCATGTAAACATGCTCGACCAATCACATTCTGTGATTTTAGAAGTAAACTGCAACCACTGCGAAATAGTTAAATGTATAAATTTAAGATGTAAAATATAATTTGCTATACAGTCTCTTTACCTGGGACTTCCATTCTCTCCCTTTACCGGTTGAGGAATCACAACTGTACTCTGCTGCAACATTGATGAATTTCTTTTACGGATTGGCCTGCCATTTTGCAGATATCCGGGTTCTCTGGAGTCACTGAAAATAATTTGGAAACTACAGATGTTGTAAAACATATTATGCACAGTTTGCGAAGTTATTCTAACACTAACATATGGCTTAAAACAAATGGAGCGGATGTAAACAATACCCATTTCCAACATACGATGGGTGTGACATTGCAGGTACATTTACGCATGAACATTTGCATGAAGTTATTTGGGCCACCGCCCCAAGGTTGTCTCGACACGAGCGATTGACTGTGCCCGTGCGAGCGATTGACTGTGCTGGTGTGCGCGATTGACTGTGCTGGTGCGAGCAATTGACTGTGCTGGTGCGAGCGATTGACTGCTGGTGCGAGCTATTGACTGTACTGGTGCGAGCTATTGACTGTGCTGGTGCGAGCTATTGACTGTGCTGGTGCGAGCTATTGACTGTACTGGTGCGAGCGATTGACTGTACTGGTGCGAGCTATTGACTGTACTGGTGCGAGCTATTGACTGTACTGGTGCGAGCTATTGACTGTGCTGGTGCAAGCGATTGACTGTGCTGGTGCGAGCGATTGACTGTGCTGGTGCGAGCTATTGACTGTACTGGTGCAAGCTATTGACTGTGCTGGTGCGAGCGATTGACTGTGCTGGTGCAAGCGATTGACTGTGCTGGTGCGAGCTATTGACTGTACTGGTGCGAGCTATTGACTGTGATGGTGCGAGCGATTGACTGTGCTGGTGCAAGCGATTGACTGCGCTGGTGCGAGCGATTGACTGTGCTGGTGCGAGCTATTGACTGTGCTGGTGCGAGCGATTGACTGTGCTGGTGCGAGCTATTGACTGTACTGGTGCGAGCTATTGACTGTGCTGGTGCGAGCTATTGACTGTACTGGTGCGAGCTATTGACTGTGCTTGTGCGAGCTATTGACTGTACTGGTGCGAGCGATTGACTGTGCTGGTGCGAGCTATTGACTGTACTGGTGCGAGCGATTGACTGTGCTGGTGCGAGCTATTGACTGTACTGGTGCGAGCTATTGACTGTGCTGGTGCAAGTTATTGACTGTGCTGGTGCGAGCTATTGACTGTACTGGTGCGAGCTATTGACTGTACTGGTGCGAGCTATTGACTGTGCTGGTGCGAGCGATTGACTGTGCTGGTGCGAGCGATGAACTGTGCTGGTGCGAGCGATTGACTGTGCTGGTGAGAGCGATTGACTGTGCTGGTATGAGCGATTGACTGTGCTGGTGCAAGCGATTGACTGTGCTGGTGCGAGCGATTGACTGTGCTGGTACGAGCGATTGACTGCTGGTGCGAGCGATTGACTGTGCTGGTACGAGCGATTGACTGTGCTGGTACGAGCGATTGACTGTGCTGGTGCGAGCTATTGACTGTGCTGGTGCAAGCGATTGACTGTGCTGGTGCGAGCGATTGACTGTGCTGGTACGAGCGATTGACTGCTGGTGTGAGCGATTGACTGTGCTGGTACGAGCGATTGACTGTGCTGGTACGAGCGATTGACTGTGCTGGTGCGATTGAAGTGCTGGTTCAGCAAAATAAAAAATATCTTTTATGCTTTCCAACAAATCGCCAAGATTCAAGTTTCAGGACAGTGGTAGGGTGGGACTTATTTGTTGGTGTAGTCCACGGATGCATATGCTGAGATTCAAAGCCATAACTTTGACTGTTTTGATGCTAATGTTTGAGGGCTTTTTTACGAATAAACTATTTCTGAAATCAGACTATTTTGGTCAAAATTCAAGTTCAAGGTCATTCAAGTTCAAGTCACTATTGGGGGTGAGGAACTATTATGGATGAATAGAATTAGTCCTTGGATGTGTACTAGGGGTCTAGGGGTTGTTCCCTGCCCCCAAACAAGTCCAACAAGTGCATTGAACTGCAACAATCACTGTGAATCAGTTAACTGTATAAAATGTATAAATTTGGGCTGCAACTAATTTGTTATACAGCTTCTGTACCTGAGACTTTCATCCTTTTTCTCTACCGGTTGAGCAATCTTCTCTGTACATGGTGATATTGCTTCTCTTTCAAAGCTGTGTTCACTGAAAATAATTTGGTAGTTACAGATTTTGTAAAACATATTATGCCCACTTTGTGAAGTTATTCTAAAACTGACATAGTGGTTTTACCGTACTTATTCACCTATAACACGGAATATTTATCACCATATTATTGTATCAAAGTGGCTTCCCGTCTTGTAAGCGAGTGATAAAATTTTTAAAAAAATTAGTTTCTTCCAACTCAATAATTGATGACCTTTGAAATAACTGAAAGGGTGTAACGAAAGCATAGACTTTTGAAGACTGAGAATTGGGCGTGTCCCAAAACAAGACCACCGCCTCAAGCGTGTCTCACCATGCGCAATTGACTGCATAAGTGTTTGTTCAGCAAAATAAAAAATGTCTAGACTATGTTTTCTAACAAATTGCCAAATTTCAAGTTCAAGGTCAGTGGTATGGTGGGTACTTACTGTGGGTGTATTAGTCATCAAATATGCATGCGAAAAAAGCAATAACTGACGGTTTTTGAGAAATGATATATGATAATGTTTTTTCCCCGTATAAATAATTTCTGAAATCAGACTATTTCTGGCTAAATATTAAGTTAGTTCAACGTCACTCGAAGGTTGTGGGCTTACTGTGGGTGTAGAAAATTAGTCATTGGGTGTGTATGCAAATCTACAAAACAATAACTTTTGAGTATTATTGATAACGTTTGAGCTCTACTTGATGCATACATACATGCAGACTATTTTGGCCAAATATCACGTTCAATGTCACTCATTGGTAAGGTGGGGACTTACTGTTGATGGAATGAATTGGTCCTAGGATGTGTATAAATATTAGGTAGGTACTGGTACCTAAAAGTTAAGTATTAGATAGGTGTTGGTACCTAAAAGTTAAGTATTAGGTAGGCACTGGTACCTACATCTTAAGTATTAGGTAGGTGTTGGTACCTAAAAGTTAAGTATTAAGTAGGTACTGGTAATAACAACTTAAGTATTAGGTAGGTACTGGTAATAACAACTTAAGTATTAGGTAGGTGTTGGTACTTACATCTTAAGTATTAGGTAGGTACTGGTACTTACAACTTAAGTATTAGGTAGGTACTGGTACTTACAACTTAAGTATTAGGTAGGTACTTATACTTACAACTTAAGTATTAGGTAGGTACTTGTACTTACAACTTAAGTATTAGGTAGGTACTGGTACTTACAACTTAAGTATTAGGTAGGTACTGGTACTTACAACTTAAGTATTAGGTAGGTACTTGTACTTACAACTTAAGTATTAGGTAGGTACTGGTACTTACAACTTAAGTATTAGGTAGGTACTTGTACTTACAACTTAAGTATTAGGTAGGTACTTATACTTACAACTTAAGTATTAGGTAGGTACTGGTTCTTACAACTTAAGTATTAGGTAGGTACTTATACTTACAACTTAAGTATTAGGTAGGTACTTATACTTACAACTTAAGTATTAGGTAGGTACTTATACTTACAACTTAAGTATTAGGTAGGTACTGGTTCTTACAACTTAAGTATTAGGTAGGTACTTATACTTACAACTTTAGTATTAGGTAGGTACTGGTTCTTACAACTTAAGTATTAGGTAGGTGTTGATACTTACTCTGGCAAACACCGTACCATCTGACATACTTCCCGGTCTGAGGATCGAACTGGGTCGCATCGATGAGAAGCGAGTGCGCTAACCATTGTGCTAATCGGCCAGCCAAGTATTAGGTAGATACATATACTTAAGTATTACCGGTAGGTACACAAACACTGACTTATCATGATGATATAATAGAAAATTTAAAACCTGTAGAAGTTACTGATCTTCACTCGAAAGATCTAAAAAGTGGCATTAGATAATGAACATAAAACACTGAAAGCAAACCAAACACAAGAGTGCCACCGATAAGAGGAGTGTAAAAACAAATAGCACATAGAATCAGATTTGGGGGAAACTGATCAATAATGTCATCACAATAAAAATACACATGCAAACATCATACAACGAACTGGACAGGTAACTAAGCACAACGAACTGGACAGGTAACTGAGCACAACGAACTGGACAGGTAACTGAGCACAACAAACTGGACAGGTAACTGAGCACAACGAACTGGACAGGTAACTGAGCACAACGAACTGGACAGGTAACTGAGCACAACGAACTGGACAGGTAACTGAGCACAACGAACTGGACAGGTAACTGAGCACAACGAACTGGACAGGTAACTGAGCACAACGAACTGGACAGGTAACTAAGCACAACGAACTGGACAGGTAACTGAGCACAACGAACTGGACAGGTAACTGAGCACAACAAACTGGACAGGTAACTGAGCACAACGAACTGGACAGGTAACTGAGCACAACAAACTGGACAGGTAACTGAGCACAACGAACTGGACAGGTAACTGAGCACAACGAACTGGACAGGTAACTGAGCACAACGAACTGGACAGGTAACTGAGCACAACAAACTGGACAGGTAACTGAGCACAACGAACTGGACAGGTAACTGAGCACAACGAACTGGACAGGTAACTGAGCACAACGAACTGGACAGGTAACTGAGCACAACGAACTGGACAGGTAACTGAGCACAACGAACTGGACAGGTAACTGAGCACAATGAACTGGACAGGTAACTGAGCACAACGAACTGGACAGGTAACTGAGCACAACGAACTGGACAGGTAACTAAGCACAACGAACTGGACAGGTAACTGAGCACAACGAACTGGACAGGTAACTAAGCACAACGAACTGGACAGGTAACTGAGCACAACGAACTGGACAGGTAACTAAGCACAACGAACTGGACAGGTAACTGAGCACAACGAACTGGACAGGTAACTAAGCACAACGAACTGGACAGGTAACTGAGCACAACGAACTGGACAGGTAACTGAGCACAACGAACTGGACAGGTAACTGAGCACAACGAACTGGACAGGTAACTGAGCACAACGAACTGGACAGGTAACTGAGCACAACGAACTGGACAGGTAACTGAGCACAACGAACTGGACAGGTAACTGAGCACAACGAACTGGACAGGTAACTGAGCACAATGAACTGGACAGGTAACTAAGCACAACGAACTGGACAGGTAACTGAGCACAACGAACTGGACAGGTAACTGAGCACAACGAACTGGACAGGTAACTAAGCACAACGAACTGGACAGGTAACTGAGCACAACGAACTGGACAGGTAACTGAGCACAACGAACTGGACAGGTAACTGAGCACAACGAACTGGACAGGTAACTGAGCACAACGAACTGGACAGGTAACTAAGCACAACGAACTGGACAGGTAACTGATCACAACGAACTGGACAGGTAACTAAGCACAACGAACTGGACAGGTAACTGAGCACAACAAACTGGACAGGTAACTAAGCACAACGAACTGGACAGGTAACTGAGCACAACGAACTGGACAGGTAACTAAGCACAACGAACTGGACAGGTAACTAAGCACAACGAACTGGACAGGTAACTGAGCACAACGAACTGGACAGGTAACTGAGCACAATGAACTGGACAGGTAACTAAGCACAACGAACTGGACAGGTAACTGAGCACAACGAACTGGACAGGTAACTGAGCACAACGAACTGGACAGGTAACTGAGCACAACGAACTGGACAGGTAACTGAGCACAACGAACTGGACAGGTAACTGAGCACAACGAACTGGACAGGTAACTAAGCACAACGAACTGGACAGGTAACTAAGCACAACGAACTGGACAGGTAACTAAGCACAATGAACTGGACAGGTAACTGAGCACAACGAACTGGACAGGTAACTGAGCACAACGAACTGGACAGGTAACTAAGCACAACGAACTGGACAGGTAACTGAGCACAACAAACTGGACAGGTAACTGAGCACAACGAACTGGACAGGTAACTGAGCACAACAAACTGGACAGGTAACTAAGCACAACGAACTGGACAGGTAACTAAGTACAACGAACTGGACAGGTAACTAAGCACAACAAACTGGACAGGTAACTGAGCACAACAAACTGGACAGGTAACTGAGCACAACGAACTGGACAGGTAACTAAGCACAATGAACTGGACAGGTAACTAAGCACAACGAACTGGACAGGTAACTGAGCACAATGAACTGGACAGGTAACTAAGCACAACGAACTGGACAGGTAACTGAGCACAACGAACTGGACAGGTAACTAAGCACAACGAACTGGACAGGTAACTGAGCACAATGAACTGGACAGGTAACTAAGCACAATGAACTGGACAGGTAACTGAGCACAATGAACTGGACAGGTAACTAAGCACAACGAACTGGACAGGTAACTGAGCACAACGAACTGGACAGGTAACTGAGCACAACGAACTGGACAGGTAACTGAGCACAATGAACTGGACAGGTAACTGAGCACAACAAACTGGACAGGTAACTGAGCACAATGAACTGGACAGGTAACTGAGCACAATGAACTGGACAGGTAACTGAGCACAATGAACTGGACAGGTAACTGAGCACAATGAACTGGACAGGTAACTAAGCACAACGAACTGGACAGGTAACTGAGCACAATGAACTGGACAGGTAACTGAGCACAACGAACTGGACAGGTAACTGAGCACAATGAACTGGACAGGTAACTGAGCACAACGAACTGGACAGGTAACTGAGCACAATGAACTGGACAGGTAACTAAGCACAACGAACTGGACAGGTAACTGAGCACAACGAACTGGACAGGTAACTGAGCACAACGAACTGGACAGGTAACTGAGCACAATGAACTGGACAGGTAACTGAGCACAACGAACTGGACAGGTAACTGAGCACAACGAACTGGACAGGTAACTGAGCACAACGAACTGGACAGGTAACTGAGCACAACGAACTGGACAGGTAACTGAGCACAACGAACTGGACAGGTAACTGAGCACAATGAACTGGACAGGTAACTAAGCACAACGAACTGGACAGGTAACTGAGCACAACGAACTGGACAGGTAACTGAGCACAACGAACTGGACAGGTAACTGAGCACAACGAACTGGACAGGTAACTGAGCACAACGAACTGGACAGGTAACTGAGCACAACGAACTGGACAGGTAACTAAGCACAACGAACTGGACAGGTAACTAAGCACAACGAACTGGACAGGTAACTAAGCACAATGAACTGGACAGGTAACTGAGCACAACGAACTGGACAGGTAACTGAGCACAACGAACTGGACAGGTAACTAAGCACAACGAACTGGACAGGTAACTGAGCACAACAAACTGGACAGGTAACTGAGCACAACGAACTGGACAGGTAACTGAGCACAACAAACTGGACAGGTAACTAAGCACAACGAACTGGACAGGTAACTAAGCACAACGAACTGGACAGGTAACTAAGCACAACAAACTGGACAGGTAACTGAGCACAACAAACTGGACAGGTAACTGAGCACAACGAACTGGACAGGTAACTGAGCACAATGAACTGGACAGGTAACTAAGCACAACGAACTGGACAGGTAACTGAGCACAATGAACTGGACAGGTAACTAAGCACAACGAACTGGACAGGTAACTGAGCACAATGAACTGGACAGGTAACTAAGCACAACGAACTGGACAGGTAACTGAGCACAATGAACTGGACAGGTAACTGAGCACAATGAACTGGACAGGTAACTGAGCACAATGAACTGGACAGGTAACTAAGCACAACGAACTGGACAGGTAACTGAGCACAACGAACTGGACAGGTAACTAAGCACAACGAACTGGACAGGTAACTGAGCACAATGAACTGGACAGGTAACTGAGCACAACGAACTGGACAGGTAACTGAGCACAATGAACTGGACAGGTAACTGAGCACAATGAACTGGACAGGTAACTGAGCACAATGAACTGGACAGGTAACTGAGCACAATGAACTGGACAGGTAACTGAGCACAACGAACTGGACAGGTAACTGAGCACAATGAACTGGACAGGTAACTGAGCACAATGAACTGGACAGGTAACTGAGCACAATGAACTGGACAGGTAACTGAGCACAATGAACTGGACAGGTAACTGAGCACAACGAACTGGACAGGTAACTGAGCACAACGAACTGGACAGGTAACTGAGCACAATGAACTGGACAGGTAACTGAGCACAACGAACTGGACAGGTAACTGAGCACAACGAACTGGACAGGTAACTGAGCACAACGAACTGGACAGGTAACTGAGCACAACGAACTGGACAGGTAACTGAGCACAACGAACTGGACAGGTAACTGAGCACAATGAACTGGACAGGTAACTGAGCACAATGAACTGGACAGGTAACTGAGCACAACGAACTGGACAGGTAACTGAGCACAACAAACTGGACAGGTAACTGAGCACAATGAACTGGACAGGTAACTGAGCACAACAAACTGGACAGGTAACTGAGCACAATGAACTGGACAGGTAACTGAGCACAACAAACTGGACAGGTAACTGAGCACAACAAACTGGACAGGTAACTGAGCACAACAAACTGGACAGGTAACTGAGCACAACATATAAGGAAAAGTGAACAATATGTGAATTATCTATGACGAGTAATGGACAACATGCATATTTATAACAATGCAATGACTATAATGATGAAACATTGATTATAATGATAAATCATTGACTATAATGTTAAAGCATTGACTACAATGTTAAAGCTGTTACTACAATGTTAAAGCAGTGACTATAATGTTAAAGCAATGACTATAATGTTAAAGCAGTGACTATTATATTAAAGCAGTGACTATAATGTTAAAGCAGTGACTATTATATTAAAGCATTGACTATTATATTAAAGCAATGACTATTATATTAAAGCAGTGACTATAATGTTAAGGCTGTGACTATAATGTTAAGGTTGTGACTATAATGTTAAAGCTGTGACTATAATGTTAAAGCAGTGACTATAATGTTAAAGCATTGACTATAATGTTAAAGCTGTGACTATAATGTTAAAGCAGTGACTATAATGTTAAAGTTGTGACTATAATGATAAAGCAGTGATATAATGTTAAAGCTGTGACTATAATGATAAAGCATTGACTATAATGTTAAAGCAGTGACTATAATGTTAAAGCTGTGACTATAATGATAAAGCAGTGACTATAATGATAAAGCAGTGACTATAATGTTAAAGCTGTGACTATAATGATAAAGCATTGACTATAATGATAAAGCAGTGACTATAATGATAAAGCATTGACTATAATGTTAAAGCAGTGACTATAATGTTAAAGCTGTGACTATAATGATAAAGCAGTGACTATAATGATAAAGCAGTGACTATAATGTTAAAGCTGTGACTATAATGATAAAGCATTGACTATAATGTTAAAGCAGTGACTATAATGTTAAAGCTGTGACTATAATGATAAAGCAGTGACTATAATGATAAAGCAGTGACTATAATGTTAAAGCAACAATTACAAACATAAAGCAGCTTAAGAACAAACCATACAGGAGCAGATCTTACCATCCCAGGCATTAATTAGGATTTTAATTTGAGAGAAATTTGCTTCATCACTAAGATGTTATGGCAGAGAATTGCACAGTTTTGGTGGATGGGAAAGATCTACTACTATAGTTTGTAGGTTTTACCTGTCGTATGATGGGCATATGTGAAAACCTAAAATTATAACAAAACAACTCTGTCTTTAATAGTAACAAAATGGCAGTCCGAGAAACAACCATATCCCCCGAGAGACAGACATATCCCCCCCGAGAGACAGCAATATCCCCCCGAGAGACAGCAATACCCCCCGAGAGACAGCAATATCCCCCCCGAGAGACAGCAATATCCCCCCGAGAGACAGCAATATCCCCGAGCCCCCGAGAGACAGCAATATCCCCCGAGAGACAGCAATATCCCCCGAGAAGACAGCAATATCCCCCCGAGAGACAGCAATATCCCCCGAGAGACAGCAATATCCCCCCGAGAGACAGCAATATCCCCGAGAGACAGCAATATCCCCCGAGAGACAGCAATATCCCCCGAGAGACAGCAATATACCCCCAGAGAGACAGCAATATCCCCGAGACAGCAATATCCCCCGAGAGACAGCAATATCCCCCCCGAGAGACAGCAATATCCCCCAAGAGAGACAGCAATATCCCCCGAGAGACAGCAATATCCCCCCCTGAGAGACAGCCAATATCCCCCCGAGAGACAGCAATATCCCCCGAGAGACAGCAATATCCCCCCGAGAGACAGCAATATCCCCCGAGAGACAGCAATATCCCCCCGAGAGACAGCAATATCCCCGAGAGACAGCCAATACCCCGAGAGACAGCAATATCCCCCGAGAGACAGCAATATCCCCCGACGAGAGACAGCAACTATCCCCCCCGAGAGACAGCAATATCCCCCGAGAGACAGCAATATCCCCCCACGAGAGACAGCAATATCCCCCCGAGAGACAGCAATCCCCCGCAGAGACAGCAATATCCCCCCGAGAGACAGCAATATCCCCCCGAGAGACAGCAATATACCCCCAGAGAGACAGCAATATCCCCCCGAGACAGCAATCCCCCGAGAAGACAGAAATATCCCCCCCGAGAGACAGCAATATCCCCCGAGAGACAGAACTCCCACGACGGCAGACAGCAATATCCCCCCGAGGAGACAGCAATATCCCCCGAGAGACAGCAATATCCCCCGAGAGACAGCAATATCCCCGAGAGACAGCAAATCCCCCGAGAGACAGCAATATCCCCCCGAGCAGACAGCAATATCCCCCCGAGAGACAGCAATATCCCCCGAAGAGACAGCAATATCCCCGAGAGACAACAATATCCCCGAGAGACAGCATATCCCCCGAGAGACAGCAATATCCCCCGAGAGACAGCAATATCCCCCGAGAGACAGCAATATCCCCCGAGAGACAGCAATATCCCCCCCGAGAGACAGCAATATCCCCCCCGAGAGACAGCAATATCCCCCGAGAGACAGCAATATCCCCCCCGAGAGACACAATTCCCCCAAACACCCCAACACAAACCCCCAAACACAAACCCCAAACACAACCCCAGAAACAGAAACATATCCCCCGAGAGACAGCAATATCCCCGAGAGACAGCAATATCCCCCAACCAAAACCCCAAACAAAACCCAGAGGACAGCAATATCCCCCAAACACAAACCCCCGAAGACAGCAATATCCCCGAGAGACAGCAATATCCCCCGAGAAACAGAAATTCCCCCGAGAGACAGCAATATCCCCCGAGAGACAGCAATATCCCCCCGAGAGACAGCAATATCCCCCGCAGAGACAGCAATTCCCCCCCGAGAGACAGCAATATCCCCGAGAGACAGCAATATCCCCCGAGCAGACAGCAATATCCCCCGAGAGACAGCAATATCCCCCCGAGAGACAGCAATATCCCCCCGAGAGACAGCAATATCCCCCCGAGATACAGCAATATCCCCCGAGAGATAGCAATATCCCCCGAGAGACAGCAATATCCCCCCGAGAGCCATCTTAAGACATGTTCTAAATGTGACATTATCCTTGAACCAACATGGTTAAATTCTGCATGAAAATAACAATCTTAACACATGTTCTAAATGTGACATTATCCTTGAACCAACATGGCTAAATTCTGCATGAAAATAACAATCTTAACGCATGTTCTAAATGTGACATTATCCTTGAATCGAATTGGCTGAAACATACGCTCTTGCACATCGTCTCGATACAGGTAACATTTGTGGCCATGTAATTTTAAAATTCCTCCAGCGGTTGAAGAGGTATTATATGGAAAGTGGACACAAATGTGTGGTGGACGGACACGGAGTAAAGACTATTATGCTTCTCATTTGGTGGAGGGCAGAAAGGTCAAATCATAGTTAACTATTATGTATGGTACCTCAGTTCCTTTTCTTCTCTGGGAGGTCTATGCAGAGTACACTTGTCCTCTTGAAGAGTATTATATCTCCAGTTATTTAAACTGAAATAAACAAAATACAGGTCATGTTATGATAGGATGTTTGTCAATTACTACAAAACTGAAACAAACAAAACACAGGTTTTGTTAAAGAATTTTATAGCATTAAAATATATCCTTATTAGATGTTTGTATTTGAACTAATAAGAAATATTAATCATCATCATGTACATGTTAAACTGCAGGCAAATATGCTCGGCCAATCATCATGTACATGTTAAACTGCATGCAAATATGCTCGACCAATCATTATCATGTACATGTTAAACTGCAGGCAAACATGGTCGGCCAATCATCATCATGTACATGTTAAACTGCAGGCAAACATGGTCGGCCAATCATCATCATGTACATGTTAAACTGCATGCAAACATGGTCGGCCAATCATCATCATGTACATGTTAAACTGCAGACAAACATGGTCGGCCAATCATCATCATGTACATGTTAAACTGCAGGCAAACATGGTCGGCCAATCATCATCATGTACATGTTAAACTGCATGCAAACATGCTCAGCCAATCATCATCATGTACATGTAAACTGCAGGCAAACATGGTCGGCCAATCATCATCATGTACATGTTAAACTGCATGCAAACATGGTCGGCCAATCATCATCATGTACATGTTAAACTACATGCAAACATGCTTGGCCAATCATCATGTACATGTTAAACTGCATGCAAACATGCTCGGCTAATCACATTCTGTGATCTCAGAAGTAAACTGCAACCACTGTGATATAGTTAATTGCATAAAATGTACAAATTAGAAATGTAAAATAATTTGCTATACAGCCTATTTACCTGTGGCTTCCATTGTTTCCCACTACAGGTTTAGAAATCTTCACTGTACTTGGCTGTGGAAAATGTCTCCGTGAGAGTGGCACGAGATATGATTGTGACGGAAGTGTTCCGAGAGTGAAGTTATTAAATCTTGTTTGTTCACTGAAATAATTTGGTAATTAGTAATAACACAGATGTAAAACATATTATACGGGAATGACAGGTTGGACGGAATCAAAGATCCATAACTTTAAGAAAAATAAGTTCTGTGGAACACAATGATATGCACAACTAGGCTTTGTTACCAATCACTCATGATATGCTTCACTGATTCCTGGCCAATAATTGCTGAGAAATAGCGCGGACAAGTATAGTGGGACGGACGGAAGGCCTCCTGAATGGGTACTTATGTGGCTACCCATTGTTCTCTCCTTTGTTCTATTAGCAACATAAACTAATTTGTAGCCACATAGCAGCTAATCCTAGACCACTAGACAATATATATATTGTTCTCCTAGCCACATAGCAGCTAATCCTAGACTACTAGACAATATATATATTGTTCTCATAGCCACATAGCATAGACCACTAGACAATATATATTTTGTTCTCCT
>CM026390.1:5658246-5714255 GCA_014843695.1 Archivesica marissinica | reverse complement strand
TGTTTATATGCGCCAAGTGTAGGCTGCAGAAAATTTAGTGCTCTTATAATTGGATTGTTTCGTTAAAACTAATGACTGTAGATCTGTGATATTTTGTACAGTATCTCATGAATATACAGGAGTTACTATTCTGTGCTTTTTAATTGGAAATATCTATTCAATATTGAATGCCATACTTTGAAACAATTGGATGTACAAATAAGAAACTATTTATACTTTGTAAAATTGTGTAACATTTTGATGAACACAATTTTCACGATTACAATGTGCTTTGTCAAGTATAATAGAGACCAATTATTGAAATTGGCAGGTGTAGCTAGAAGGCTTTCACGCCCGAACAAAGCAACTTTAAATGTTCTAAAGGATTATGGTCTTTTGAAATACAGATCTGCCAGAAGCGGTCTGTATCAATGCAGGCGAAATTGGGACACAAATCAAGGAATCAACTTTAACAATATCAAAATATTACCAGAAACAATTCCTACTGTAATATCAACAGCCAGAACAGAACGTTTTTCAAATCTTGATAAAGAGGTATTGAATTCTACAAGAAGCTTAAATATATACCGCATAAAATATGAATCTCAAACTGTTGTTAAAGACCAAAAAAACATTAAACTGTGTTGTATAAATCCAAGATCTTTGAAGAACAAAACCATAGCGTTTTGTGATTTTATATTCTCAAATGACCTAGATATGATTGCTGTTACTGAAACATGGCTAGGCTCTTCAATTGATAAAACGTGTTTAAGTGAACTGCTGCCAGAAGGGTACCAGATTAAACATGTCCCTCGCCCTGGTAGTCGACGTGGCGGGGGTGTGGCTCTGATATATAAAACTGGAATAGATGTCAACATTGTGTCCTCTACACGTGACAATGAATTTTCAACTTTTGAGTATTTAGATTGTAATGTAAATATTAAGTCCTATTCATTACGCTTATCAGTAATGTACAGACCACCCCCAAATAAAGAAAATGGTTTGAAAACTAAAGTATTTCTTGAAGACGAATGGCCATTGTTCTTGTCCAAATACGCCACCATTGACAAAAATATCATAATCACTGGAGATTTAAACTTTCATTTGGATAACTACTCTGACCGTGATGCAATAAAATTTAACAGTATTCTACAATCCTGTGACATGACACAACATGTGAAAGAGTCTACCCACGTCCGTGGTCACATCCTGGATGTGGTCATTACTAGGGAAAATGACAAAACTGTGTCAGAAGTAGTAGTCACTGACCCAGGTTTTTCAGATAACTCGGGCAAAGTGACAAGAGACCACTTCGCAGTCATATTTCATGCAAGAGCGGCGAAACCGGCTCCTGTACGAAAAACAGTGTCGTATAGAAAATTCCGTTCAATAGATATAGATACTTTCAAAAGTGACATCATGGCATCAGAAAAACTTCGTAATAGTTTGCAATGCACGGATGCTGACGATCTTGTCAGCATATACAACAGTGAACTTTCTGCATTGGTTGATAAACACGCCCCCTTACATACAAAAACGATCACATTAAGGCCTTCATGTCCCTGGTTTACAGAGGAACTCCACGATGCCAAACATATAAAGCGTAAATTTGAACGCAAGTGGAAAAAATCAAGATTAACTGTCGACCATGAAATATACAGGAGTCAGTGTGCCAAGGTTAATAAAATGTTGAAACAAGCTCGGCTTGACTACTTTTCTGATAAAGTAATATCTTGCGGTCGTGATCAAAAAAGCATGTTCAAAATCACTAAACACCTGCTTGAAGGCGATAGTGAAATAGCGCTTCCATCAGGCAAAAATCCCAATGAACTAGCACAGGAATTCAGTGACTTCTTCATTTCTAAGGTGGAAGGCATTAGAAATGACATATCTTCAAACTCCCAGTTGGAACTGGGTCCATTGAACATTGAAACAGAGAAACTCCCTCACATAAGCTGCTTGAACAATTTCTGTCCATCACATGAGAAAGAAGTCGAACAGTTCATTAAAAAAGGGCCAAATAAATCCTGTGAAATTGACCCAATTCCGACATGGCTACTGAAATCTTGTCTTAGTGAAATCCTACCAATAGTGACACAAATTGTAAATATTTCATTGGAAACAGGCAATGTACCAAAGTCATTCAAAATCTCCCGGGTAAGACCTTTGCTGAAAAAACCAAGCTTTGATCAAAACACTTTGAAGAACTACAGGCCCGTGTCAAACCTGCCTTATGTCTCGAAGATTCTGGAAAAAGTAGTAAATAGTCGAATTGATGAACATTTGACAAGAAATAACTTACACGAGGTACATCAGTCTGCGTACAGGAAGTTTCATTCCACAGAAACTGCCTTACTGAAAGTCCAAAACGATATACTCCAATCTCTGGACCAGAACAATGCTACAATCCTTGTGCTTTTGGACCTATCTGCTGCATTTGATACCATCGACCATATAACACTTTTACAGCGTCTCGAATTTCATTTTGGAATTACTGGAAAACCTCTCCAATGGATATCATCTTATCTTACCGACCGTTATCAAGCAGTATGTATCGATGGAAAACTATCCAACTCAGTGCTCATGAATTTCAGTGGTCCACAGGGGTCTGTTTTAGGCCCGAAATTTTACACTATGTATACCAAGCCTGTAGGAGCCATTTGTAAACACCATGGACTGAACCATCACTTTTATGCTGACGATTCCCAGCTTTACCTTTCATTCAAACCAATCGTTCAAGCTTCACAAGCAGAGACACTACTTCGAGTGGAAAACTGTCTACAAGACATTGTTGCTTGGATGCATGCCAATATGTTAAAACTCAATACTGATAAAACTGAAATGATTATGTTTTCTAGTCAGCGAAATTTGCAACACATTGAAAACATAAATGTGAAAGTAGGAGACTCAAATACAGAACCATCAACATATGTGAGAAATCTAGGAGCTTTCCTAGACTCAAGAATGGATATGGACAAACATGTAAATTCTGTGACAAAATCATGTTATGCGCAGATCCGGCGGATTGGACACATTCGGCAGTATTTAACAACAGAAGCCACGAAAACTCTCATAAACTCACTCATTACATCCAGGCTCGACTACTGTAATTCACTGTTGTACGGCGTGGTAAAATACACTTCCAATAAATTACAAACTGTTCAAAACACAGCAGCTCGCATCATAACCAGAACATCCCGTTTCAGTCATGTAACGCCCATTCTAAAAGAACTTCATTGGCTACCAGTTCAAGAAAGAATAAATTATAAAATACTGACTCACACATATAAAGCATTGAATGGAGAAGCACCGATTTATATGAGAAACTTGCTTGAGGTTTATATACCAAGGAGAGACTTACGGTCTAAATATGAAGCAGCTACTCTTGTGTTACCAAGAAGTCGGACTATCACATACGGAGATAGAAGTTTCATGACTGCTGCCCCAAAACTTTGGAATTCTCTTCCATCAAATCTTAGAAGTGCAACAACATTGTGTTCTTTCAAAAAGGCTTTGAAGACACACCTTTTTAAATGTTCATATGGAACATAAATATCGAACTGTGTCTGTGCTCAATCAAGATTAAGACTGCAAATGAACACATTTTATTTAATTATTACCTATATTTTAATTGTTATAATTTTAGATCCTAATATTTTATAGCATATTTAGAATCCATTGTAATTGTGTTTGCTAATTTTGTCTTGTTTTATCTCATTGTATGTGGAAGTTTTTATCAATATTTGTGATATTTTAGGCTGTAAAGCGCTTTTGAACGTTTTATTTTTAAATGAAAAGAGCGCTCATTGTATGTGGAAGTTTTTATCAATATTTGTGATATTTTAGGCTGTAAAGCGCTTTTGAACGTTTTATTTTTAAATGAAAAGAGCGCTATATAAGTTTGGTATATAATAATAATAAAAGTATGTATTGCCCTATGTACTTGTATGTATTGCCCTGATGTACTTGTATGTATTGTCCTGATGTACCAGTATGTATTGCCCTGATGTACTTGTATGTATGCTGATGTACCAGTATGTATTGCCCTATGTACTTGTATGTATTGCCCTATGTACTTGTATGTAAGCTGATGTACCAGTATGTATTGCCCTGATGTACCAGTATGTTTTGCCCTGATGTACCAGTATGTATTGCCCTGATATACTTGTATGTATTGCCCTGATGTACCAGTATGTATTGCCCTGATGTACCAGTATGTATTGCCCTGATGTACCAGTACGTATTGCCCTGATGTACTTGTATGTATTGCCCAGATGTACCAGTATGTATTGTCCTGATGTACTTGTATGTATTGCCCTATGTACTTGTATGAATTGCTCTGATGTACTTGTATGTATCGCCCTGGTGTACTTGTATGTATGCTGATGTACCAGTATGTATTGCCCTGATGTACTTGTATGTATTGCCCTATGTACTTGTATGTAAGCTGATGTACCAGTATGTATTGCCCTGATGTACCAGTATGTTTTGCCCTGATGTACCAGTATGTATTGCCCTGATGTACTTGTATGTATTGCCCTGATGTACCAGAATGTATTGCCCTGATGTACCAGTATGTATTGCCCTGATGTACCAGTATGTATTGCCCTGATGTACCAGTATGTATTGCCCTGATGTACTTGTATGTATTGCCCTGATGTACCAGTATGTATTGCCCTGATGTACCAGTATGTATTGCCCTGATGTACCAGTATGTATTGCCCTGATGTACTTGTATGTATTGCCCAGATGTACCAGTATGTATTGCCCTGATGTACTTGTATGTATTGCCCTATGTACTTGTATGCATTGCCCTGATGCACTTGTATGTATTGCCCTGGTGTACTTGTATGTATTGCCCTGATGTACTTGTATGTATTGCCCTGATGTACTTGTATGTATTGCCCTGATGTAACAGTATATATTGCCCTATGTATGTGTATGTATTGCCCTGATACACTTGTATGTATTGCCCTCGTGTACTTGTATGTATTGCCCTGATGTACTTGTATGTATTGCCCTGATGTAACAGTATATATTGCCCTTTGTATGTGTATGTATTGCCCAGATACACTTGTATGTATTGCCCTGATGTACTTGTATGTATTGCCCTATGTACTTGTATGTATTGCCCTGGTGTACTTGTATGTATTGCCCTGATGTACTTGTATGTATTGACCTGATGTACCAGTATATATTGCCCTATGTATGTGTATGTATTGCCCTGATACACTTGTATGTATTGCCCTGGTGTACTTCTATGTATTGCCCTGATGTACTATTATGTATTGCCCTGATGTACCTGTATGTATTGCCCTGATGTACCAGTATGTATTGCCCTGGTGTACTTGTTTGTATGCTGATGTACCAGTATGTATTGCCCTATGTACTTGTATGTATTGCCCTATGTACTTGTACGTAAGCTGATGTACCAGTATGTATTGCCCTGATGTACCAGTATGTTTTGCCCTGATGTACCAGTATGTATTGCCCTGATGTACTTGTATGTATTGCCCTGATGTACCAGTATGTATTGCCCTGATGTACCAGTATGTATTGCCCTGATGTACCAGTATGTATTGCCCTGATGTACCAGTATGTATTGCCCTGATGTACTTGTATGTATTGTCCTGATGTACTTGTATGTATTGCCCTGATGTACTTGTATGTATTGCCCTTATGTACTTGTATGTATTGCCCTGATGTACTTGTATGTATTGCCCTGATGTACTTGTATGTATTGCCCTGATGTACTTGTATGTATTGCCCTGATGTACTTGTATGTATTGCCCTGATGTACTTGTATGTATTGCCCTGGTGTACTTGTATGTTTTGCCCTGATGTACTTGTATGTATTGCCCTATGTACCTGTATGTATTGCCCTGATGTACTTGTATGTATTGCCCTATGTACCTGTATGTATTGCCCTATGTATCTGTATGTATTGCCCTATGTACTTGTATGTATTACCCTGATGTACTTGTATGTATTGCCCTGGTGTAGGTGTATGTGTTGCCCTATGTACCTGTATGTATTGCCCTATGTACTTGTATGTATTGCCCTGATGTACTTGTATGTATTGCCCTGGTGTAGGTGTATGTATTGCCCTATGTACCTGTATGTATTGCCCTATGTACTTGTATGTATTGCCCTGATGTACTTGTATGTATTGCCCTGGTGTACTTGTATGTATTGCCCTGATGTACCAGTATGTATTGTCCTATGTACTTGTATGTATTGCCCTATGTACTTGTATGTATTGCCCTGATGTACTTGTATGTATTGCCCTGATGTACTTGTATGTATTGCCCTGATGTATTTGTATGTATTGCCCTGATGTACTTGTATGTATTGCCCTGATGTACTTGTATGTATTGCCCTGATGTACTTGTATGTATTGCCCTGATGTACTTGTATGTATTGCCCTGATGTACTTGTATGTATTGCCCTGATGTACTTGTATGTATTGCCCTATGTACCTGTATGTATTGCCCTATGTACCTGTATGTATTGCCCTATGTACCTGTATGTATTGCCCTATGTACCTGTATGTATTGCCCTATGTACTTGTATGTATTGCCCTATGTACTTGTATGTATTGCCCTGATGTACTTGTATGTATTGCCCTGATGTACCAGTATGTATTGCCCTGGTGTACTTGTATGTATGCTGATGTACCAGTATGTATTGCCCTGATGTACTTGTATGTATTGCCCTGATGTACCAGTATGTATTGCCCTGATGTACTTGTATGTATTGCCCAGATGTACCAGTATGTATTGCCCTGATGTACTTGTATGTATTGCCCTATGTACTTGTATGTATTGCCCTGATGTACTTGTATGTATTGCCCTGGTGTACTTGTATGTATTGCCCTATGTACTTGTATGTATTGCCCTGATGTACTTGTATGTATTGCCCTGATGTACTTGTATGTATTGCCCTGATGTACTTGTATGTATTGCCCTGATGTACTTGTATGTATTGCCCTGATGTACCAGTATATATTGCCCTATGTATGTGTATGTATTGCCCTGATGTACTTGTATGTATTGCCCTGATGTACTTGTATGTATTGCCCTGATGTACTTGTATGTATTGCCCTGATGTAACAGTATACATTGCCCTTTGTATGTGTATGTATTGCCCAGATACACTTGTATGTATTGCCCTGATGTACTTGTATGTATTGCCCTATGTACTTGTATGTATTGCCCTGGTGTACTTGTATGTATTGCCCTGATGTACTTGTATGTATTGACCTGATGTACCAGTATATATTGCCCTATGTATGTGTATGTATTGCCCTGATACACTTGTATGTATTGCCCTGGTGTACTTATATGTATTGCCCTGATGTACTTGTATGTATTGCCCTGATGTACCTGTATGTATTGCCCTGATGTACCAGTATGTATTGCCCTGGTGTACTTGTTTGTATGCTGATGTACCAGTATGTATTGCCCTGATGTACTTGTATGTATTGCCCTGATGTACCAGTATGTATTGCCCTGATGTACTTGTATGTATTGCCCAGATGTACCAGTATGTATTGCCCTGATGTACTTGTATGTATTGCCCTATGTACTTGTATGCATTGCCCTGATGCACTTGTATGTATTGCCCTGGTGTACTTGTATGTATTGCCCTGATGTACTTGTATGTATTGCCCTGATGTACTTGTATGTATTGCCCTGATGTAACAGTATATATTGCCCTATGTATGTGTATGTATTGCCCTGATACACTTGTATGTATTGCCCTCGTGTACTTGTATGTATTGCCCTGATGTACTTGTATGTATTGCCCTGATGTAACAGTATATATTGCCCTTTGTATGTGTATGTATTGCCCAGATACACTTGTATGTATTGCCCTGATGTACTTGTATGTATTGCCCTATGTACTTGTATGTATTGCCCTGGTGTACTTGTATGTATTGCCCTGATGTACTTGTATGTATTGACCTGATGTACCAGTATATATTGCCCTATGTATGTGTATGTATTGCCCTGATACACTTGTATGTATTGCCCTGGTGTACTTCTATGTATTGCCCTGATGTACTTGTATGTATTGCCCTGATGTACCTGTATGTATTGCCCTGATGTACCAGTATGTATTGCCCTGGTGTACTTGTTTGTATGCTGATGTACCAGTATGTATTGCCCTGATGTACTTGTATGTATTGCCCTGATGTACTTGTATGTATTGCCCTATGTACTTGTATGTATTGCCCTGATGTAATTGTGTGTATTGCCCTATGTACTTGTATGTATTGCCCTATGTACTTGTATGTATTGCCATATGTACTTGTATGTATTGCCCTGATGTACTTGTATGTATTGCCCTGATGTACTTGTATGTATTGCCCTATGTACTTGTATGTATTGCCCTATGTACTTGTATGTATTGCCCTATGTACTTGTATGTATTGCCCTATGTACTTGTATGTATTGTCCTGATGTACTTGTATGTATTGCCCTGATGTACTTGTATGTATTGCCCTATGTACTTGTATGTATTGCCCTTTGTACTTGTATGTATTGTCCTGATGTACTTGTATGTATTACCCTGATACACTTGTATGTATTGCCCTTTGTACTTGTATGTATTGTCCTGATGTACTTGTATGTATTACCCTGATACACTTGTATGTATTGCCCTTTGTACTTGTATGTATTGTCCTGATGTACTTGTATGTATTACCCTGATACACTTGTATGTATTGCCCTTTGTACTTGTATGTATTGTCCTGATGTACTTGTATGTATTGCCCTGATGTACTTGTATGTATTGTCCTGATGTACTTGTATGTATTGCCCTGATACACTTGTATGTATTGTCCTGATGTACTTGTATGTATTGCCCTGATGCACTTGTATGTATTGCCCTATTTACTTGTATGTATTGCCCTATGTACTTGTATGTATTGCCCTATGTACTTGTATGTATTGCCCTATGTACTTGTATGTATTGCCCTATGTACTTGTATGTTTTGTCCTGATGTACTTGTATGTATTGCCCTATGTATGTGTATGTATTGCCCTATGTACTTGTATGTATTGCCCTATGTACCTGTATATATTGCCCTATGTATGTGTATGTATTGCCCTATGTACTTGTATGTATTGCCCTATGTACTTGTATATATTGCCCTATGTATGTGTATGTATTGCCCTATGTACTTGTATGTATTGCCCTGATGTACTTGTATGTATTGCCCTGATGTACTTGTATGTATTGCCCTGATGTACTTGTATGTATTGCCCTGGTGTACTTGTATGTATTGCCCTGATGTACTTGTATATATTGCCCTATGTATGTGTATGTATTGCCCTATGTACGTGTATGTATTGCCCTGATGTACTTGTATGTATTGCCCTATGTACTTGTATGTATTGCACTGATGTACTAGTATGTATTGCCCTATGTACTTGTATGTATTGCCCTGGTGTACTTGTATATATTGCCCTATGTATGTGTATGTATTGTCCTGATGTACTTGTATATATTGCCCTATGTATGTGTATGTATTGCCCTGATGTACTAGTATGTATTGCCCTATGTATGTTTATGTATTGCCCTGATGTACTTGTATGTATTGCCCTATGTACTTGTATGTATTGCCCTGATGTACTTGTATGTATTGCCCTATGTACTTGTATGTATTGCCCTGATGTACTTGTATGTATTGCCCTATGTACTTGTATGTATTGCCCTATGTACTTGTATGTATTGCCCTATGTATTGTATGTATTGCCCTATGTACTTGTATGTATTGCCCTATGTACTTGTATGTATTGCCCTATGTACGTGTATGTATTGCCCTATGTACTTGTATGTATTGCCCTTGTACTTGTATGTATTGCCCTATGTACTTGTATGTATTGCCCTGATGTACTTGTATGTATTGCCCTGATGTACTTGTATGTATTGCCCTGATGTACTTGTATGTATTGCCCTATGTACTTGTATGTATTGCCCTATGTACTTGTATATATTGCCCTGATGTACTTGTATGTATTGCCCTATGTACTTGTATGTATTGCCCTGATGTACTAGTATGTATTACCCTATGTACCTGTATGTATTGCCCTATGTACTTGTATATATTGCCCTGATGTACTTGTATGTATTGCCCTATGTACTTGTATATATTGCCCTGATGTACTTGTATGTATTGCCCTATGTACTTGTATGTATTGCCCTATGTACTTGTATATATTGCCCTGATGTATCAGTATGTATTGCCCTATGTACTTGTATATATTGCCCTGATGTACTTGAATGTATTGCCCTATGTACTTGTATATATTGCCCTGATGTACTTGTATGTATTGCCCTATGTACTTGTATATATTGCCCTGGTGTACTTGTATGTATTGCTCTGATGTACTTGTATGTATTGCCCTGATGTATTTGTATGCCCTATGTAGCGAACAAAACCTAATTTATTTCTACTATACATATAGTATACGTTACATTTCTCCTACAGGAGCTGACAATATACAACCGCATGAGTGCGGTTCCTTTACGCCCTGGACTATACTTAGGATATCTAAAACTGCATGCTTCAGTTGATCTACTGCGCGTTCTTGTGTCACAGTCAGCCCCTAACGTGCTTCCCAATGTCAAGGTCAGGGATTGCTCCAATATATCCGTGTAAGTATTAGAATGAAGCATAGTTTGGTGTCATCTACACACTTCCATGTACAATGCTGGTCATCTATACACTACCATGTACAATACTTGTCATCTATACACTACCATGTACAATACTTGTCATCTATACACTACCATGTACAATACTTGTCTATACACTACCATGTACAATACTGGTCATCTATACACTACCATCTACAATACTTGTCTATACACTACCATGTACAATACTTGTCTATACACTACCATGTACAATGCTGGTCATCTATACACTACCATGTACAATACTTGTCTATTTACTACCATGTACAATACTGGTCATCTATACACTACCATGTACAATGCTGGTCATCTATACACTACCATGTACAATACTTGTCATCTATACACTACCATGTACAATGCTTGTCTATACACTACCATGTACAATACTTGTCTATACACTACCATGTACAATACTTGTCATCTATACACTACCATGTACAATACTGGTCATCTATACACTACCATGTACAATGCTTGTCTATACACTACCATGTACAATACTTGTCATCTATACACTACCATGTACAATACTGGTCATCTATACACTACCATGTACAATACTGGTCATCTATACACTACCATGTACAATACTTGTCTATATACTACCATGTACAATGCTGGTCATCTATACACTACCATGTACAATTCTTGACTATACACTACCATGAACAATGCTGGTCATCTATACACTACCATGTATAATACTTGTCATCTATACACTACCATGAACAATGCTGGTCATCTATACACTACCATGTACAATACTTGTCTATATACTACCATGTACAATACTTGTCTATACACTACCATGTACAATACTTGTCTATACACTACCATGTATAATACTTGTCATCTATACACTACCATGTACAATACTTGTCATCTATACACTACCATGTACAATACTGGTCATCTATACACTACCATGTACAATACTTGTCTATATACTACCATGTACAATACTTGTCATCTATACACTACCATGTACAATACTTGTCATCTATACACTACTATGAACAATGCTGGTCATCTATACACTGCCATGTACAATGCTGGTCATCTATACACTACCATGTACAATGCTGGTCATCTATACACTACCATGTACAATGCTGGTCATCTATACACTACCATGTACAATACTGGTCATCTATACACTACCTTGTACAATGCTGGTCATCTATACACTACCATGTACAATGCTGGTCATCTATACACTACCATGTACAATACTTGTCATCTATACACTACCATGTACAATACTTGTCATCTATACACTACCATGTACAATACTTGTCATCTATACACTACCATGTACAATACTTGTCATCTATACACTACCATGTACAATACTTGTCTATATACTACCATGTACATTACTTGTCTATACACTACCATGTACAATGCTGGTCATCTATACACTACCATGTACAATACTTGTCATCTATACACTACCATGTACAATACTGGTCATCTATACACTACCATGTACAATACTTGTCTATATACTACCATGTACATTACTTGTCTATACACTACCATGTACAATGCTTGTCATCTATACACTACCATGTACAATGCTTGTCATCTATACACTACCATGTACAATACTTGTCATCTATACACTACCATGAACAATGCTGGTCATCTATACACTACCATGTACAATGCTGGTCATCTATACACTACAATGTACAATGCTGGTCATCTATACACTACCATGTACACTACTTGTCTATACACTACTATGTACAATGCTGGTCATCTATACACTACCATGTACAATACTGGTCATCTATACACTACCATGTACAATACTTGTCATCTATACACTACCATGTACAATACTGGTCATCTATACACTACCATGTACAATACTGGTCATCTATACACTACCATGTACAATTCTTGTCTATATACTACCATGTACAATGCTGGTCATCTATACACTACCATGTACAATACTTGTCTATATACTACCATGTACAATGCTGGTCATCTATACACTACCATGTACAATACTTGTCTATATACTACCATGTACAATGCTGGTCATCTATACACTACCATGTACAATACTTGTCTATACACTACCATGTACAATACTTGTCTATATACTACCATGTACAATACTTGTCTATACACTACCATGTACAATACTTGTCTATACACTACCATGTACAATGCTGGTCATCTGTACACTACCATGTATAATACTTGTCTATATACTACCATGTACAATGCTGGTCATCTATACACTACCATGTACAATACTTGTCTATATACTACCATGTACAATGCTGGTCATCTATACACTACCATGTACAATACTTGTCTATATACTACCATGTACAATGCTGGTCATCTATACACTACCATGTACAATACTTGTCTATATACTACCATGTACAATGCTGGTCATCTATACACTACCATGTACAATACTTGTCTATATACTACCATGTACAATGCTGGTCATCTATACACTACCATGTACAATACATGTCTATATACTACCATGTACAATGCTGGTCATCTATACACTACCATGTACAATACTTGTCTATATACTACCATGTACAATACTTGTCTATACACTACCATGTACAATACTTGTCTATACACTACCATGTACACTGCTGGTCATCTATACACTACCATGTACAATACTTGTCTATATACTACCATGTACAATGCTGGTCATCTATACACTACCATGTACAATGCTGGTCATCTATACACTACCATGTACAATACTTGTCTATATACTACCATGTACAATGCTGGTCATCTATACACTACCATGTACAATACTTGTCATCTATACACTACCATGTACAATACTTGTCTACACACTACCATGTACAATACTTGTCTATACACTACCATGTACAATACTGGTCATCTATACACTACCATGTACAATACTTGTCATCTATACACTACCATGTACAATACTTGTCTATACACTACCATGTACAATACTTGTCTATACACTACCATGTACAATGCTGGTCATCTATACACTACCATGTACAATACTTGTCATCTATACACTACCATGTACAATGCTGGTCATCTATACACTACCATGTACAATACTGGTCATCTATACACTACCATCTACAATACTTGTCTATACACTACCATGTACAATACTTGTCTATACACTACCATGTACAATGCTGGTCATCTATACACTACCATGTACAATACTTGTCTATATACTACCATGTACAATACTGGTCATCTATACACTACCATGTACAATACTTGTCATCTATACACTACCATGTACAATGCTTGTCTATACACTACCATGTACAATACTTGTCATCTATACACTACCATGTACAATACTGGTCATCTATACACTACCATGTACAATGCTTGTCTATACACTACCATGTACAATACTTGTCATCTATACACTACCATGTACAATACTGGTCATCTATACACTACCATGTACAATACTGGTCATCTATACACTACCATGTACAATACTTGTCTATATACTACCATGTACAATGCTGGTCATCTATACACTACCATGTACAATTCTTGTCTATATACTACCATGTACAATGCTGGTCATCTATACACTACCATGTACAATACTTGTCTATATACTACCATGTACAATGCTGGTCATCTATACACTACGATGTACAATACTTGTCTATATACTACCATGTACAACGCTGGTCATCTATACACTACCATGTACAATACTTGTCTATGTACTACTATGTACAATGCTGGTCATCTATATACTACCATGTACAATACTTGTCTATACACTACCATGTACAATACTTGTCTATACACTACCATGTACACTGCTGGTCATCTATACACTACCATGTACAATACTTGTCTATACACTACCATGTACAATACTTGTCATCTATACACTACCATGTACAATACTTGTCATCTATACACTACCATGTACAATACTTGTCTATATACTACCATGTACAATACTTGTCATCTATACACTACCATGTACAATACTTGTCTATACACTACCATGTACAATACTTGTCTATACACTACCATGTACAATACTTGTCATCTATACACTACCATGTACAATGCTGGTCATCTATACACTACCATGTACAATACTTGTCATCTATACACTACCATGTACAATACTGGTCATCTATACACTACCATGTACAATACCTGTCATCTATACACTACCATGTACAATACTGGTCAT
Organism: Archivesica marissinica; assembly: GCA_014843695.1. Classification (NCBI taxonomy): domain Eukaryota; kingdom Metazoa; phylum Mollusca; class Bivalvia; order Venerida; family Vesicomyidae; genus Archivesica; species Archivesica marissinica. Next base: position 5,699,335 of record CM026390.1, on the reverse strand, counting down.
CTATACACTACCATGTACAATACTTGTCTATACACTACCATGTACAATACTGGTCATCTATACACTACCATCTACAATACTTGTCTATACACTACCATGTACAATACTGGTCATCTATACACTACCATGTACAATACTTGTCTATACACTACCATGTACACTGCTGGTCATCTATACACTACCATGTACAATACTTGTCATCTATACACTACCATGTACAATACTTGTCTATACACTACCATGTACAATACTTGTCTATACACTACCATGTACAATGCTGGTCATCTATACACTACCATGTACAATACTTGTCTATATACTATCATTTACAATACTGGTCATCTATACACTACCATGTACAATACTTGTCTATACACTACCATGTACAATACTTGTCTATACACTACCATGTACAATACTTGTATATACACTACCATGTACAATACTTGTCATCTATACACTACCATGTACAATGCTGGTCATCTATACACTACCATGTACAATACTTGTCATCTATACACTACCATGTACAATGCTGGTCATCTATACACTACCATGTACAATGCTGGTCATCTATACACTACCATGTACAATGCTGGTCATCTATACACTACCATGTACAATACTTGTCATCTATATACTACCATGTACAATGCTGGTCATCTATACACTACCATGTACAATGCTGGTCATCTATACACTACCATGTACAATACTTGTCTATATACTACCATGTACAATACTGGTCATCTATACACTACCATGTACAATACTGGTCATCTATACACTACCATGTACAATACCTGTCTATATACTACCATGTACAATACTGGTCATCTATACACTATGTAATGTCCCACCCCTGATCTATATGTAATGTCCCACACCTGGTCTATATGTAATGTTCCACCCCTGATCTATATGTAATGTTCCACCCCTGATCTATATGTAATGTACCACACCTGGTCTATATGTAATGTCCCACCCCTGATCTATATGTAATGTCCCACACCTGGTCTATATGTAATGTTCCACCCCTGGTCTATATGTAATGTTCCACACCTGGTCTATATGTAATGTTCCACCCCTGGTCTATATGTAATGTTCCACCCCTGGTCTATATGTAATGTTCCACCCATGATCTATATGTAATGTTCCACCCCTGGTCTATATGTAATGTTCCACCCCTGGTCTATATGTAATGTTCCACCCCTGGTCTATATGTAATGTACCACCCCTGATCTATATGTAATGTTCCACCCCTGATCTATATGTAATGTACCACACCTGGTCTATATGTAATGTTCCACCCCTAGTCTATATGTAATGTCCCACCCCTGATCTATATGTAATGTTCCACACCTGGTCTATATGTAATGTTCCACCCCTGATCTATATGTAATGTTCCACCCCTGGTCTATATGTAATGTTCCACCCCTGGTCTATATGTAATGTTCCACCCCTGGTCTATATGTAATGTTCCACCCCTGGTCTATATGTAATATTCCACCCCTGATCTATATGTAATGTTCCACCCCTGGTCTATATGTAATGTTCCACCCCTGGTCTATATGTAATGTTCCACCCCTGGTCTATATGTAATGTTCCACCCCTGATCTATATGTAATATTTTGTTTACTTTGTTAGAATGTTCCACCCCTGATCTATATGTAATGTTCCACCCCTGATCTATATGTAATGTTCCACCCCTGATCTATATGTAATGATCCACCCCTGGTCTATATGTAATGTTCCACCGCTGAGCTATATCTAATAATCCACCCCTGAGCTCTATCTAATGTCCCACCCCTGATCTATATGTAATGTTTTGTTTACTTTCTTAGAATTGTCTGTGTTTCAGAGATGAATGGAAATGGTTGAAGTCTTTGACACCAGACAGTCAGAAAGTGTCGTCGACAATTTCCAGCAACCAACAAACTTTTCACACCTGTCTCTCAAAAGCTTCAGAAAAGCTTTTCATGATGTTAGGTAGTGTTTTCCATTTCTAGAATAATAAAACTTCTTTAACTTCATAATCATTTTAAGTTGTTAGGTTATACAAACTATTTCTATATTTGTTCTTACAACATTAGATTAATCCCGAGGGAGAGAGAGGGAGATAGAGGGAGAGAGATAGAGGGAGAGATAGAGAGGGAGTGAGAGGGAGTGAGGGAAATGGTAATTGTGGTCCTAGGTTGAGCTCAACCAACAATTTAACTTACTTGTAATCTAGAAAAAACAAACCAAAACATTTTGTATTGTCGAAAACGAGGCAATTAGTATGATCTCATTTTGAATAGTATTAAGCATGTACTCCCTGTATTAAGCATGTACTCCATGTATTAAGCATGTACTCCCTGTATGCTCGCTGTACGCGTGGTCATGTACTCCCTGTATATGTGGTCATGTACTCCCTGTATGCACCCTGTATGCGTGGTCATGTACTAACTGTACGCGTGGTCATGTACTCCCTGTATGCGTGGTCATGTACTCCCTGTATGCGTGGTCATGTACTCCCTGTACGCATGGTCGTGTACTCCCTGTATGCGTGGTCATGTACTCCCTGTATGCGTGGTCATGTACTCCCTGTATGCGTGGTCATGTACTCCCTGTATGCGTGGTCATGTACTCCCTGTATGCGTGGTCATGTACTCCCTGTATGCGTGGTCATGTACTCCCTGTATGCGTGGTCATGTACTCCCTGTATGCGTGGTCATGTACTCCCTGTAGGCGTGGTCATGTACTCCCTGTATGCGTGGTCATGTACTCCCTGTATGCATGGTCATGTACTCCCTGTACACGTGGTCGTGTACTCCCTGTATGCGTGGTCATGTACTCCCTGTACACGTGGTCATGTACTCCCTGTATGCATGGTCATGTACTCCCTGTATGCATGGTCATGTACTCCCTGTATGCGTGGTCATGTACTCCCTGTATGTGTGGTCATGTACTCCCTGTATGCATGGTCATGTACTCCCTGGTACACGTGGTCATGTACTCCCTGTACACGTGGTCATGTACTAACTGTACACATGGTCGTGTACTTCCTGTACACATGGTCATGTACTAACTGTACACATGGTCGTGTACTCCCTGTATGCATGGTCATGTACTCCCTGTATGCGTGGTCATGTACTCCCTGTATGTGTGGTCATGTACTCCCTGTATGTGTGGTCATGTACTCCCTGTACACGTGGTCATGTACTCCCTGTATGTGTGGTCATGTACTCCCTGTACGCATGGTTGTGTACTCCCTGTACGTGTGGTCATTCATTAGAACAATATGCTACTATATGGTTAATGTATGGTTGATGCATGGTTGATGCATGGTTGAAGTATGGTTAATGAATGATTGATGTATGGTTGATGTATGGTTAATGTATGGTTGATGCATGGTTAATGTATGGTTGATGTATGGTTGGTGTATGGTTGATGCATGGTTGGTGTATGGTTGATGTATGGTTAATGCATGGTTGATGCATGGTTAATGCATGGTTGATGCATGGTTGAAGTATGGTTAATGAATGATTGATGTATGGTTGATGTATGGTTAATGTATGGTTAATGTATGGTTGATGTATGGTTGGTGTATGGTTGATGCATGGTTGGTGTATGGTTGATGCATGGTTGATGTATGGTTAATGTATGGTTAATGTATGGTTGATGCATGGTTGATGCATGGTTAATGCATGGTTGATGCATGGTTGATGTATGGTTAATGTATGGTTGATGTATGGTTGATGTTTGGTTGATACATGTTTGATACATGGTTAATGTATGGTTGATACATGGTTAATGCATGGTTGATGTATGGTTGATGTATGGTTAATGTATGGTTGATGTATGGTTAATGTATGGTTGATGCATGGTTGATGTATGGTTGATGTATGGTTAATGTATGGTTAATGTATGATTGATGCATGGTTGATGCATGATTGATGTATGGTTGATGTATGGTTGATGTATGGTTAGTGTATAGTTGATGCATGGTTGATGCATGATTGATGTATGGTTGGTGCATGGTTGATGTATGGTTAATGTATTGTTGATGTATGGTTACTGTATAGTTAATGTATGGTTGATGCATGGTTGATGCATGATTGATGTATGGTTGATGCATGGTTGATGTATGGTTGATGCATGATTGATGTATGGTTGATGCATGGTTGATGTATAGTTAATGTATGGTTGATGCATGGTTGATGTATGGTTGATGCATGGTTGATGCATGGTTGATGTATGGTTAATGCATGGTTAATGCATGGTTGATGTATGGTTGATGCATGGTTAATGTATGGTTGATTCATCGCCAAACAAGTAGTTTCTCTGAATGAAAGCATATTTAATGAGCATGTTAATTTGTTGTTAGGTATATCGGCGGATATGTGGCGCTCCCAGCGAGTATATGACGTGGAAGTGATAGAATTGAGTAAACATATCTCATTTATCCTAATGTTACCCCCAGCGGAGGATCTGTGCATCGTTCCAGGACAGAACGACGAAATCGCGGAGAGAGACCATTTCACCCTGCTACCTGTTCAAGTCTTTGAAATGAGTAAGTTACCATAGCAGAGGTAATGAGTAAGTTGCCATAGCAGACGTAATGAGTAAATTACCATAGCAGATGTAATGAGTAAGTTACCATAGCAGACATAATGAGTAAGTTACCATAGCAGATGTAATGAGTAAGGTACCATAGCAGATGTAATGAGTAAGTTACCATAGCAGATATAATGAGTAAGTTACCATAGCAGAGGTAATGAGTAAGTTACCATAGCAGAGGTAATGAGTAAGTTGCCATAGCAGACGTAATGAGTAAATTACCATAGCAGATGTAATGAGTAAGTTACCATAGCAGAGGTAATGAGTATGTTACCATAGCAGATGTAATGAATATGTTACCATAGCAGACGTAATGAGTAAATTACCATAGCAGACATAATGAGTAAGTTACCATAGTAGAGGTAATGAGTAAGTTACCATAGTAGAGGTAATGAGTAAGTTACCATAGCAGACGTAATGAGTAAGTTACCATAGCAGATGTAATGAGTAAGTTACCATAGCAGAGGTAATGAGTAAGTTACCATAGCAGAGGTAATGAGTAAGTTGCCATAGCAGACGTAATGAGTAAATTACCATAGCAGATTGGTGTTTGGGTGCATAATGAGTAAGTTACCATAGTAGAGGTAATGAGTAAGTTACCATAGTAGAGGTAATGAGTAAGTTACCATAGCAGACGTAATGAGTAAGTTACCATAGCAGACATAATGAGTAAGGTACCATAGCAGACATAATGAGTAAGTTACCATAGCAGACGTAATGAAAATGTTACCATAGCAGACGTAATGAGTAAGTTGCCATAGCAGACATAATGAGTAAGTTACCATAGCAGAGGTAATGAGTAAGTTACCATAGTAGAGGTAATGAGTAAGTTACCATAGCAGATGTAATGAGTAAGTTACCATAGTAGAGGTAATGAGTAAGTTACCATAGTAGAGGTAATGAGTAAGTTACCATAGCAGAGGTAATGAGTAAGTTACCATAGGAGAGGTAATGAGTAAGTTACCATAGCAGAGATAATGAGAAAGTTACCATAGCAGACATAATGAGTAAGTTACCATAGGAGAGGTAATGAGTAAGTTACCATAGCAGACATAATGAGTAAGTTACCATAGGAGAAGTAATGAGTAAGTTACCATAGCAGAGGTAATGAGTAAGTTACCATAGCAGACATAATGAGTAAGGTACCATAGCAGACATAATGAGTAAGTTACCATAGCAGACGTAATGAGTAAGTTACCATAGCAGACATAATGAGTAAGTTACCATAGCAGAGCTAATGAGTAAGTTACCATAGCAGACATAATGAGTAAGTTACCATAGGAGAGGTAATGAGTAAGTTACCATAGCAGACATAATGAGTAAGTTACCATAGCAGAGGTAATGAGTAAGGTACCATAGCAGACATAATGAGTAAGTTACCATAGCAGAGGTAATGAGTAAGTTACCATAGCAGATGTAATGAGTAAATTACCATAGCAGATGTAATGAGTAAGTTACCATAGCAGATGTAATGAGTAAATTACCATAGCAGATGTAATGAGTAAGTTACCATAGCAGAGGTAATTAGTAAGTTACCATAGCAGATGTAATGAGTAAGTTACCATAGCAGATGTAATGAGTAAATTACCATAGCAGATTAATGGTAAGTTACCATAGCAGAGGTAATTAGTAAGTTACCATAGCAGAGGTAATGAGTAAGTTACCATAGCAACGTAATGAGTAAGTTACCATAGCAGATGTAATGAGTAAGTTACCATAGCAGAGGTAATGAGTAAGTTACCATAGCAGAGGTAATGAGTAAGTTACCATAGCAGACGTAATGAGTAATTTGTTGGTGTTTGGGGTTGGGTTGGAAAGTTACCATAAGAGGTAATGAGTAAGTTACCATAGAGAGGTAATGAGTAAGTTACCATAGCAGAGGTAATGAGTAAGTTACCATAGCAGAGGTAATGAGTAAGTTACCATAGCAGAGGTAATGAGTAAGTTACCATAGCAGAGGTAATGAGTAAGTTACCATACAAAGTAAGTTACCATAGCAGAGGTAATGAGTAAGTTACCATAGCAGAGGTAATGAGTAAGTTACCATAGCAGAGGTAATGAGTAAGTTACCATAGCAGAGGTAATGAGTAAGTTACCATAGCAGAGATAATGAGTAAGTTACCATAGCAGAGGTAATGAGTAAGTTACCATAGCAGAGGTAATGAGTAAGTTACCATAGCAGAGATAATGAGTAAGTTACCATAGCAGAGATAATGAGTAAGTTACCATAGCAGAGGTAATGAGTAAGTTACCATAGCAGAGATAATGAGTAAGTTACCATAGCAGAGGTAATGAGTAAGTTACCATAGCAAAGGTAATGAGTAAGTTACCATAGCAGACATAATGAGTAAGTTACTAGCAAATAATGAGTAAGTTACCATAGCAGATAATGAGTAAGTTACCATAGCAGAGATAATGAGTAAGTTACCATAGCAGAGGTAATGAGTAAGTTACCATAGCAGAGATAATGAGTAAGTTACCATAGCAGAGGTAATGAGTAAGTTACCATAGCAGAGATAATGAGTAAGTTACCATAGCAGAGGTAATGAGTAAGTTACCATAGCAGACATAATGAGTAAGTTACCATAGCAGAGGTAATGAGTAAGTTACCATAGCAGATGTAATGAGTAAGTTACCATAGCAGAGGTAATGAGTAAGTTACCATAGCAGACTAATGAGTAAGTTACCATAGCAGATGTAATGAGTAAGTTACCATAGCAGAGGTAATGAGTAAGTTACCATAGCAGACGTAATGAGTAAGTTACCATAGCAGATAATGAGTAATTACCAGCAGAGTTACTGCAAGGTAATGAGTAAGTTACCATAGCAGATGTAATGAGTAAGTTACCATAGCAGAGATAATGAGTAAGTTACCATAGCAGAGGTAATGAGTAAGTTACCATAGCAAAGGTAATGAGTAAGTTACCATAGCAGAGATAATGAGTAAGTTACCATAGCAGAGGTAATGAGTAAGTTACCTAGGTGAGTAAGTTACCGAGATAATGAGTAAGTTACTAGAGATAATGAGTAAGTTACCATAGCAAAGGTAATGAGTAAGTTACCATAGCAGAGATAATGAGTAAGTTACCATAGCAGAGATAATGAGTAAGTTACCATAGCAAAGGTAATGAGTAAGTTACCATAGCAAAGATAATGAGTAAGTTACCATAGCAGAGATAATGAGTAAGTTACCATAGCAGAGATAATGAGTAAGTTACCATAGCAGAGATAATGAGTAAGTTACCATAGCAGAGGTAATGAGTAAGTTACCATAGCAGAGGTAATGAGTAAGTTACCATAGCAGAGATAATGAGTAAGTTACCATAGCAGATGTAATGAGTAAGTTACCATAGCAAAGATAATGAGTAAGTTACCATAGCAGACGTAATGAGTAAGTTACCATAGCAGAGGTAATGAGTAAGTTACCATAGCAAAGGTAATGAGTAAGTTACCATAGCAGAGATAATGAGTAAGTTACCATAGCAGAGATAATGAGTAAGTTACCATAGCAGAGGTAATGAGTAAGTTACCATAGCAAAGGTAATGAGTAAGTTACCATAGCAAAGATAATGAGTAAGTTACCTAGCAAGATAATGAGTAAGTTACCATAGCAGATGTAATGAGTAAGTTACCATAGCAGTCATAATGAGTAAGTTACCATAGCAGACATAATGAGTAAGTTACCATAGCAGATGTAATGAGTAAGTTACCATAGCAGACATAATGAGTAAGTTACCATAGCAGACATAATGAGTAAGTTACCATAGCAGATGTAATGAGTAAGTTACCATAGCAGAGATAATGAGTAAGTTACCACAGGAGAGGTAATGAGTAAGTTACCATAGTAGAGGTAATGAGTAAGTTACCATAGGAGAGGTAATGAGTAAGTTACCATAGCAGAGATAATGAGTAAGTTATCATAGCAGAGGTAATGAGTAAGTTACCATAGCAAAGGTAATGAGTAAGTTACCATAGCAGACGTAATGAGTAAGTTACCATAGCAGAGGTAATGAGTAAGTTACCATAGCAAAGGTAATGCGTAAGTTACCATAGCAGAGATAATGAGTAAGTTACCATAGCAGAGATAATGAGTAAGTTACCATAGCAGAGGTAATGAGTAAGTTACCATAGCAAAGGTAATGCGTAAGTTACCATAGCAAAGGTAATGCATAAGTTACCATAGCAGAGATAATGAGTAAGTTACCATAGCAGAGATAATGAGTAAGTTACCATAGCAGAGATAATGAGTAAGTTACCATCGCAGAGATAATGAGTAAGTTACCATAGCAGAGATAATGAGTAAGTTACCATAGCAGAGGTAGTGAGTAAGTTACCATAGGAGACATAATGAGTAAGTTACCATAGCAGAGGTAATGAGTAAGTTACCATAGCAGAGGTAATGAGTAAGTTACCATAGCAAAGGTAATGAGTAAGTTACCATAGGAGACATAATGAGTAAGTTACCATAGCAGAGGTAATGAGTAAGTTACCATAGGAGAGGTAATGAGTAAGTTACCATAGCAGAGGTAATGAGTAAGTTACCATAGCAGATGTAATGAGTAAGTTACCATAGTAGAGGTAATGAGTAAGTTACCATAGCAGAGATAATGAGTAAGTTACCATAGCAGAGGTAATGAGTAAGTTACCATAGCAGAGGTAATGAGTAAGTTACCATAGCAGAGGTAATAAGTAAGTTACCATTGCAGAGGTAATGAGTAAGTTACCATAGCAGAGGTAATGAGTAAGGTACCATAGCAGACATAATGAGTAAGTTACCATAGCAGACATAATGAGTAAGTTACCATAGGAGAGGTAATGAGTAAGTTACCATAGCAGAGGTAATGAGTAAGTTACCATAGCAGACGTAATGAGTAAGTTACCATAGCAGACATAATGAGTAAGTTACCATAGCAAAGGTAATGAGTAAGTTACCATAGCAGAGGTAATGAGTAAGTTACCATAGCAGACATAATGAGTAAGTTACCATAGCAGACGTAATGAGTAAGTTACCATAGCAGACATAATGAGTAAGTTACCATAGCAGACATAATGAGTAAGTTACCATAGCAGACGTAATGAGTAAGTTACCATAGCAGACATAATGAGTAAGTTACCATAGCAGAGATAATTAGTGAGTATCAGGGACATTCATCACTTACAGCCAACATAAAGCATCAGGGGCATTCATCACTTACAGCCAACGTAAAGCTGCAGGGACATTCATCACTTACAGCCAACGTAAAGCATCAGGGACATTCATCACTTACAGCCAACATAAAGCATCAGGGGCATTCATCACTTACAGCCAATGTAAAGCTGCAGGGACATTCATCACTTACAGGCAATGTAAAGCTGCAGGGGCATTCATCACTTACAGCCAACATAAAGCATCAGGGGCATTCATCACTTACAGCCAATCTAAAGCATCAGGGGCATTCATCACTTACAGCCAACATAAAGCATCAGGGGCATTAATCACTTACAGCCAACATAAAGCATCAGGGGCATTCATCACTTACAGCCAAGGTAAAGCATCAGGGGCATTCATCACTTACAGCCAACATAAAGCATCAGGGGCATTCATCACTTACAGCCAACATAAAGCATAAGGGGCATTCATCACTTACAGCCAATGTAAAGCATCAGGGACATTCATCACTTACAGCCAACATAAAGCATCAGGGGCATTCATCACTTACAGCCAACATAAAGCATCAGGGGCATTCATCACTTACAGCCAACGTAAAGCATCAGGGCATTCATCACGTACAGCCAACGTAACGCATCAGGGGCATTCATCACTTACAGCCAATGTAAAGCATCAGGGACATTCATCACTTACAGCCAACGTAAAGTATCAGGGACATTCATCCCTTACAGCCAACGTAAAGCATCAGGGACATTCATCCCTTACAGCCAACGTAAAGCATCAGGGACATTCATCCCTTACAGCCACCGTAAAGCATCAGGGACATTCATCCCTTACAGCCAACGTAAAGCATCAGGGACATTCATCCCTTACAGCCAACATAAAGCATCAGGGACATTCATCGCTTACACCCAACGTAAAGCATCAGGGACATTCATCACTTACAGCCAACGTAAAGCTGCAGGGGCATTCATCACTTACAGCCAACATAAAGCATCAGGGCATTCATCACTTACAGCCAACGTAAAGCATCAGGGGCATTCATCACTTACAGCCAACATAAAGCATTAGGGCATTCATCACTTACAGCTAACGTAATGCAGCAGGGACATTCATCACTTACAGCCAATGTAAAGCATCAGGGACATTCATCCCTTACAGCCAACGTAAAGCATCAGGGACATTCATCACTTACAGCCAACATAAAGCATCAGGGCATTCATCACTTACAACCAACATAAAGCATCAGGGCATTCATCACTTACTGTCATATGTATTGTTTTAACACAATGCTTGTCCGTGCTTCATCTCCAAAACACCTTCATTGCTTTTTCACCAAGCTTAGTATGATGTCTAATTTTGCATATTGTAATCCTGTTCTGCCTGGATGATATTTTTGGCAGATTTACGTCTGTTTGAACATTTTTATAACGCAAAGCTGTGCCCTTTCTGCATACACTGTGATGAGAAATACCTGGAGTTCCAAGTATTGTGATAAGTAATACCTGGAGATCTGAGTATTGTGATGTGTAATACATGGAGATCTGAGTATTGTGATGTGTAATACATGGAGATCTGAGTATTGTGATGAGTAATACCTGGAGTTCCTAGTATTGTGATGAGTAATACCTGGAGTTCCGAGTATTGTGATGAGTAATACATGGAGATCTGAGTATTGTGATGAGTAATATCTGGAGTACTGAGTATTGTGATGAGTAATACCTGGAGCTCCGAGTATTGTGATGAGTAATACCTGGAGTACTGAGTATTGTGATGAGTAATACCTGGAGTTCCGAGTATTGTGATGAGTAATACATGGAGTACTGAGTATTGTGATGAGTAATACCTGGAGATCCGAGTATTGTGATGAGTAATACCTGGAGATCCGAGTATTGTGATGAGTAATACCTGGAGATCCAAGTATTGTGATGAGTAATACCTGGAGCTCCTAGTATTGTGATGTGTAATACCTGGAGATCTGAGTATTGTGATGAGTAATACCTGGAGCTCCTAGTATTGTGATGTGTAATACCTGGAGATCTGAGTATTGTGATGAGTAATACCTGGAGTACTGAGTATTGTGATGAGTAATACCTGGAGCGCCTAGTATTGTGATGTGTAATACCTGGAGTACTGAGTATTGTGATGAGTAATACATGGAGTACTGAGTATTGTGATGAGTAATACATGGAGCTCCTAGTATTGTGATGTGTAATACCTGGAGTACTGAGTATTGTGATGAGTAATACATGGAGCTCCTAGTATTGTGATGAGTAATACATGGAGTTCCAAGTATTGTGATGAGTAATACCTGGAGATCCAAGTATTGTGATGAGTAATACATGGAGTACTGAGTATTGTGATGAGTAATACCTGGAGATCTGAGTATTGTCATGAGTAATACCTGGAGATCCGAGTATTGTGATGAGTAATACCTGGAGTACTGAGTATTGTGATGAGTAATACCTGGAGCTCCGAGTATTGTGATGAGTAATACCTGGAGTACTGAGTATTGTGATGAGTAATACCTGGAGCTCCGAGTATTGTGATGAGTAATACCTGGAGCTCCGAGTATTGTGATGAGTAATACATGGAGTACTGAGTATTGTGATGAGTAATACCTGGAGTACTGAGTATTGTGATGAGTAATACCTGGAGCTCCGAGTATTGTGATGAGTAATACATGGAGTTCTGAGTAATGTGATGTGTACTACCTGGAGCTCCTAGTATTGTGATGAGTAATACATGGAGTACTGAGTATTGTGATGAGTAATACATGGAGTTCCGAGTATTGTGATGAGTAATACATGGAGTTCCGAGTATTGTGATGAGTAATACATGGAGTTCTGAGTAATGTGATGTGTACTACCTGGAGCTCCGAGTATTGTGATGAGTAATACATGGAGTACTGAGTATTGTGATGAGTAATACCTGGAGTACTGAGTATTGTGATGAGTAATACCTGGAGGTCCGAGTATTGTGATGAGTAATACATGGTGTACTGAGTATTGTGATGAGTAATACCTGGAGTACTGAGTATTGTGATGAGTAATACCTGGAGATCCGAGTATTGTGATGAGTAATACCTGGAGATCCAAGTATTGTGATGAGTAATACCTGGAGCTCCTAGTATTGTGATGTGTAATACCTGGATATCTGAGTATTGTGATGAGTAATACCTGGAGCTCCTAGTATTGTGATGTGTAATACCTGGAGTACTGAGTATTGTGATGAGTAATACCTGGAGCTCCTAGTATTGTGATGTGTAATACCTGGAGTACTGAGTATTGTGATGAGTAATACATGGAGTACTGAGTATTGTGATGAGTAATACATGGAGCTCCTAGTATTGTGATGAGTAATACCTGGAGCTCCGAGTATTGTGATGAGTAATACATGGAGTACTGAGTATTGTGATGAGTAATACCTGGAGTACTGAGTATTGTGATGAGTAATACCTGGAGTTCCGAGTGTGATGAGTAATACATGGAGTACTGAGTATTGTGATGAGTAATACATGGAGATCCAAGTATTGTGATGAGTAATACCTGGAGATCCAAGTATTGTGATGAGTAATACATGGAGTACTGAGTATTGTGATGAGTAATACCTGGAGATCTGAGTATTGTGATGAGTAATACCTGGAGATCCGAGTATTGTGATGAGTAATACCTGGAGTACTGAGTATTGTGATGAGTAATACCTGGAGCTCCGAGTATTGTGATGAGTAATACCTGGAGTACTGAGTATTGTGATGAGTAAACCTGGAGTCCAGTATTGTGATGGTAATACTGGAGTCAGTGTGATGAGTAATACATGGAGTACTGAGTATTGTGATGAGTAATACATGGAGATCCAAGTATTGTGATGAGTAATACCTGGAGATCCAAGTATTGTGATGAGTAATACATGGAGTACTGAGTATTGTGATGAGTAATACCTGGAGATCTGAGTATTGTGATGAGTAATACCTGGAGATCCGAGTATTGTGATGAGTAATACCTGGAGTACTGAGTATTGTGATGAGTAATACCTGGAGCTCCGAGTATTGTGATGAGTAATACCTGGAGTACTGAGTATTGTGATGAGTAATACCTGGAGCTCCGAGTATTGTGATGAGTAATACCTGGAGCTCCGAGTATTGTTATGAGTAATACCTGGAGATCTGAGTATTGTGATGAGTAATACCTGGAGTACTGAGTATTGTGATGAGTAATACCTGGAGCTCCGAGTATTGTGATGAGTAATACATGGAGTTCTGAGTAATGTGATGTGTACTACCTGGAGCTCCTAGTATTGTGATGAGTAATACATGGAGTACTGAGTATTGTGATGAGTAATACATGGAGTTCCGAGTATTGTGATGAGTAATACATGGAGTTCTGAGTAATGTGATGTGTACTACCTGGAGCTCCGAGTATTGTGATGAGTAATACATGGAGTACTGAGTATTGTGATGAGTAATACCTGGAGCTCCTAGTATTGTGATGTGTAATACCTGGAGTACTGAGTATTGTGATGAGTAATACCTGGAGCTCCTAGTATTGTGATGTGTAATACCTGGAGTACTGAGTATTGTGATGAGTAATACATGGAGTACTGAGTATTGTGATGAGTAATACATGGAGCTCCTAGTATTGTGATGAGTAATACCTGGAGATCCAAGTATTGTGATGAGTAATACATGGAGTACTGAGTATTGTGATGAGTAATACCTGGAGATCTGAGTATTGTGAGGAGTAATACCTGGAGATCCTAGTATTGTGATGAGTAATACCTGGAGTACTGAGTATTGTGATGAGTAATACCTGGAGCTCCGAGTATTGTGATGAGTAATACCTGGAGTACTGAGTATTGTGATGAGTAATACCTGGAGCTCCGAGTATTATGATGAGTAATACCTGGAGCTCCGAGTATTGTTATGAGTAATACCTGGAGATCTGAGTATTGTGATGAGTAATACCTGGAGTACTGAGTATTGTGATGAGTAATACCTGGAGCTCCGAGTATTGTGATGAGTAATACATGGAGTTCTGAGTAATGTGATGTGTACTACCTGGAGCTCCTAGTATTGTGATGAGTAATACATGGAGTACTGAGTATTGTGATGAGTAATACATGGAGTTCCGAGTATTGTGATGAGTAATACATGGAGTTCTGAGTAATGTGATGTGTACTACCTGGAGCTCCGAGTATTGTGATGAGTAATACATGAGTACTGAGTATTGTGATGAGTAATACCTGGAGTACTGAGTATTGTGATGAGTAACACCTGGAGCTCCTAGTATTGTGATGAGTAATACCTGGAGGTCCGAGTATTGTGATGAGTAATACCTGGAGCTCCTAGTATTGTGATGTGTAATACCTGGAGATCTGAGTATTGTAATGAGTAATACCTGGAGTACTGAGTATTGTGATGAGTAATACCTGGAGCTCCGAGTATTGTGATGTGTAATACCTGGAGATCTGAGTATTGTGATGAGTAATACCTGTAGGTCTGAGTATTGTGATGAATAATACATGGAGGTCCGAGTATTGTGATGAGTAATACATGGAGGTCCAAGTATTGTGATGTGTAATACATGGAGTTCTGAGTATTGTGATGAGTAATACATGGAGATCTGAGTATTGTGATGTGTAATACATGGAGGTCTGAGTATTGTGATGTGTAATACCTGGAGGTCTGAGTATTGTGATGAGTAATACATGGAGGTCTGAGTATTGTGATGAGTAATACATGGAGATCCAAGTATTGTGATGAGTAATACCTGGAGATCCTAGTATTGTGGTGAGTAATACCTGGAGTACTGAGTATTGTGATGAGTAATACCTGGAGATCCGAGTATTGTGATGAGTAATACCTGGAGTATTGTGATGAGTAATACCTGGAGCTCCGAGTATTGTGATGAGTAATACATGGAGTACTGAGTATTGTGATGAGTAATACCTGGAGTACTGAGTATTGTGATGAGTAATACCTGGAGATCCGAGTATTGTGATGAGTAATACATGGAGTACTGAGTATTGTGATAAGTAATACCTGGATATCCTAGTATTGTGGTGAGTAATACCTGGAGTACTGAGTATTGTGATGAGTAATACCTGGAGATCCGAGTATTGTGATGAGTAATACATGGAGTATTGTGATGAGTAATACCTGGAGTACTGAGTATTGTGATGAGTAATACATGGAGTACTGAGTATTGTGATGTGTAATACCTGGAGCTCCGAGTATTGTGATGAGTAATACCTGGAGCTCCGAGTATTGTGATGAGTAATACATGGAGCTCCTAGTATTGTGATGAGTAATACCTGGATTACTGAGTATTGTGATGAGTAATACCTGGAGCTCCTAGTATTGTGATGAGTAATACCTGGAGTACTCAGTATTGTGATGAGTAATACCTGGAGTACTGAGTATTGTGATGAGTAATACATGGAGATCTGAGTATTGTGATGTGTAATACCTGGAGCTCCGAGTATTGTGATGAGTAATACCTGGAGATCCGAGTATTGTGATGTGTAATACCTGGAGGTCCGAGTATTGTGATGTGTAATACCTGGAGTACTGAGTATTGTGATGAGTAATACATGGAGTACTGAGTACTGTGATGAGTAATACATGGAGCTCCTAGTATTGTGATGAGTAATACCTGGAGCTCCGAGTATTGTGATGAGTAATACCTGGAGTACTGAGTATTGTGATGAGTAATACCTGGAGCTCCGAGTATTGTGATGAGTAATACCTGGAGCTCCGAGTGTGATGAGTAATACATGGAGTACTGAGTATTGTGATGAGTAATACATGGAGATCCAAGTATTGTGATGAGTAATACCTGGAGATCCAAGTATTGTGATGAGTAATACATGGAGTACTGAGTATTGTGATGAGTAATACCTGGAGTTCTGAGTATTGTGAGGAGTAATACCTGGAGGTCCGAGTATTGTGATGAGTAATACATGGAGTTCTGAGTAATGTGATGTGTACTACCTGGAGCTCCGAGTATTGTGATGAGTAATACATGGAGTACTGAGTATTGTGATGAGTAATACCTGGAGTACTGAGTATTGTGATGAATAACACCTGGAGCTCCTAGTATTGTGATGAGTAATACCTGGAGGTCCGAGTATTGTGATGAGTAATACCTGGAGCTCCTAGTATTGTGATGTGTAATACCTGGAGATCTGAGTATTGTAATGAGTAATACCTGGAGTACTGAGTATTGTGATGAGTAATACCTGGAGCTCTGAGTATTGTGATGTGTAATACCTGGAGATCTGAGTATTGTGATGAGTAATACCTGTAGGTCTGAGTATTGTGATGAGTAATACATGGAGATCTGAGTATTGTGATGAGTAATACATGGAGATCTGAGTATTGTGATGTGTAATACATGGAGGTCTGAGTATTGTGATGTGTAATACCTGGAGGTCTGAGTATTGTGATGAGTAATACATGGAGATCCAAGTATTGTGATGAGTAATACCTGGAGCTCCTAGTATTGTGGTGAGTAATACCTGGAGTACTGAGTATTGTGATGAGTAATACCTGGAGATCCGAGTATTGTGATGAGTAATACATGGAGTATTGTGATGAGTAATACCTGGAGCTCCGAGTATTGTGATGAGTAATACATGGAGTACTGAGTATTGTGATGAGTAATACCTGGAGTACTGAGTATTGTGATGAGTAATACCTGGAGTACTGAGTATTGTGATGAGTAATACCTGGAGATCCGAGTATTGTGATGAGTAATACATGGAGTACTGAGTATTGTGATGAGTAATACCTGGATATCCGAGTATTGTGATGAGTAATACCTGGAGCTCCTAGTATTGTGGTGAGTAATACCTGGAGTACTGAGTATTGTGATGAGTAATACCTGGAGATCCGAGTATTGTGATGAGTAATACATGGAGTATTGTGATGAGTAATACCTGGAGTACTGAGTATTGTGATGAGTAATACATGGAGTACTGAGTATTGTGATGTGTAATACCTGGAGCTCAGAGTATTGTGATGAGTAATACCTGGAGTATTGTGATGAGTAATACCTGGAGCTCCGAGTATTGTGATGAGTAATACATGGAGTACTGAGTATTGTGATGAGTAATACCTGGAGTACTGAGTATTGTGATGAGTAATACCTGGAGATCCGAGTATTGTGATGAGTAATACATGGAGTACTGAGTATTGTGATAAGTAATACCTGGATATCCTAGTATTGTGGTGAGTAATACCTGGAGTACTGAGTATTGTGATGAGTAATACCTGGAGATCCGAGTATTGTGATGAGTAATACATGGAGTATTGTGATGAGTAATACCTGGAGTACTGAGTATTGTGATGAGTAATACATGGAGTACTGAGTATTGTGATGTGTAATACCTGGAGCTCCGAGTATTGTGATGAGTAATACCTGGAGCTCCGAGTATTGTGATGAGTAATACATGGAGCTCCTAGTATTGTGATGAGTAATACCTGGATTACTGAGTATTGTGATGAGTAATACCTGGAGCTCCTAGTATTGTGATGAGTAATACCTGGAGTACTCAGTATTGTGATGAGTAATACCTGGAGTACTGAGTATTGTGATGTGTAATACATGGAGTACTGAGTATTGTGATGAGTAATACATGGAGCTCCGAGTATTGTGATGAGTAATACCTGGAGTACTGAGTATTGTGATGAGTAATACATGGAGATCTGAGTATTGTGATGTGTAATACCTGGAGCTCCGAGTATTGTGATGAGTAATACCTGGAGATCCGAGTATTGTGATGTGTAATACCTGGAGGTCCGAGTATTGTGATGTGTAATACCTGGAGTACTGAGTATTGTGATGAGTAATACCTGGAGCTCCGAGTATTGTGATGAGTAATACCTGGAGATCCGAGTATTGTGATGTGTAATACCTGGAGCTCCTAGTATTGTGATGTGTAATACCTGGAGTAGTGAGTATTGTGATGAGTAATACATGGAGTACTGAGTACTGTGATGAGTAATACATGGAGCTCCTAGTATTGTGATGAGTAATACCTGGAGCTCCGAGTATTGTGATGAGTAATACCTGGAGTACTGAGTATTGTGATGAGTAATACCTGGAGCTCCGAGTATTGTGATGAGTAATACCTGGAGCTCCGAGTGTGATGAGTAATACATGGAGTACTGAGTATTGTGATGAGTAATACATGGAGATCCAAGTATTGTGATGAGTAATACCTGGAGATCCAAGTATTGTGATGAGTAATACATGGAGTACTGAGTAATGTGATGTGTAATACCTGGAGCTCCGAGTATTGTGATGAGTAATACCTGGAGTACTGAGTATTGTGATGAGTAATACCTGGAGGTCCGAGTATTGTGATGAGTAATACATGGAGTTCTGAGTAATGTGATGTGTACTACCTGGAGCTCCGAGTATTGTGATGAGTAATACATGGAGTACTGAGTATTGTGATGAGTAACACCTGGAGCTCCTAGTATTGTGATGAGTAATACCTGGAGGTCCGAGTATTGTGATGAGTAATACCTGGAGCTCCTAGTATTG
This sequence comes from Archivesica marissinica, assembly GCA_014843695.1. Classification (NCBI taxonomy): domain Eukaryota; kingdom Metazoa; phylum Mollusca; class Bivalvia; order Venerida; family Vesicomyidae; genus Archivesica; species Archivesica marissinica. The sequence goes on along the minus strand of CM026390.1, from coordinate 5,680,033 downwards.
TGATGTGTAATACCTGGAGATCTGAGTATTGTAATGAGTAATACCTGGAGTACTGAGTATTGTGATGAGTAATACCTGGAGCTCTGAGTATTGTGATGTGTAATACCTGGAGATCTGAGTATTGTGATGAGTAATACCTGTAGGTCTGAGTATTGTGATGAGTAATACATGGAGATCTGAGTATTGTGATGAGTAATACATGGAGATCTGAGTATTGTGATGTGTAATACATGGAGGTCTGAGTATTGTGATGTGTAATACCTGGAGGTCTGAGTATTGTGATGAGTAATACATGGAGATCCAAGTATTGTGATGAGTAATACCTGGAGCTCCTAGTATTGTGGTGAGTAATACCTGGAGTACTGAGTATTGTGATGAGTAATACCTGGAGATCCGAGTATTGTGATGAGTAATACATGGAGTATTGTGATGAGTAATACCTGGAGCTCCGAGTATTGTGATGAGTAATACATGGAGTACTGAGTATTGTGATGAGTAATACCTGGAGTACTGAGTATTGTGATGAGTAATACCTGGAGTACTGAGTATTGTGATGAGTAATACCTGGAGATCCGAGTATTGTGATGAGTAATACATGGAGTACTGAGTATTGTGATGAGTAATACCTGGATATCCGAGTATTGTGATGAGTAATACCTGGAGCTCCTAGTATTGTGGTGAGTAATACCTGGAGTACTGAGTATTGTGATGAGTAATACCTGGAGATCCGAGTATTGTGATGAGTAATACATGGAGTATTGTGATGAGTAATACCTGGAGTACTGAGTATTGTGATGAGTAATACATGGAGTACTGAGTATTGTGATGTGTAATACCTGGAGCTCAGAGTATTGTGATGAGTAATACCTGGAGATCCGAGTATTGTGATGTGTAATACATGGAGCTCCTAGTATTGTGATGAGTAATACCTGGAGCTCCGAGTATTGTGATGAGTAATACCTGGAGTACTGAGTATTGTGATGAGTAATACCTGGAGCTCCGAGTATTGTGATGAGTAATACCTGGAGCTCCGAGTGTGATGAGTAATATATGGAGTACTGAGTATTGTGATGAGTAATACATGGAGATCCAAGTATTGTGATGAGTAATACCTGGAGATCCAAGTATTGTGATGAGTAATACATGGAGTACTGAGTATTGTGATGAGTAATACCTGGAGATCTGAGTATTGTGAGTAGTAATACCTGGAGGTCCGAGTATTGTGATGAGTAATACCTGGAGTACTGAGTATTGTGATGAGTAATACCTGGAGCTCCGAGTATTGTGATGAGTAATACCTGGAGTACTGAGTATTGTGATGAGTAATACCTGGAGCTCCGAGTATTGTGATGAGTAATACCTGGAGCTCCGAGTATTGTGATGAGTAATACATGGAGTTCTGAGTAATGTGATGTGTACTACCTGGAGCTCCTAGTATTGTGATGAGTAATACATGGAGTACTGAGTATTGTGATGAGTAATACATGGAGTTCCGAGTATTGTGATGAGTAATACATGGAGTTCTGAGTAATGTGATGTGTACTACCTGGAGCTCCGAGTATTGTGATGAGTAATACATGGAGTACTGAGTATTGTGATGAGTAATACCTGGAGTACTGAGTATTGTGATGAGTAATACCTGGAGTCCTGAGTATTGTGATGAGTAATACCTGGAGCTCCGAGTATTGTGATGAGTAATACCTGGAGCTCCGAGTATTGTGATGAGTAATACCTGGAGTTCTGAGTATTGTGATGAGTAATACCTGGAGATCCTAGTATTGTGATGAGTAATACATGGAGTTCTGAGTATTGTGATGAGTAATACCTGGAGTTCCGAGTATTGTGATGAGTAATACATGGAGGTCTGAGTATTGTGATGAGTAATACATGGAGGTCCGAGTATTGTGATGAGTAATACATGGAGGTCCGAGTATTGTGATGTGTAATACATGGAGTTCTGAGTATTGTGATGAGTAATACATGGAGATCTGAGTATTGTGATGTGTAATACATGGAGGTCTGAGTATTGTGATGTGTAATACCTGGAGGTCTGAGTATTGTGATGAGTAATACATGGAGGTCTGAGTATTGTGATGAGTAATACATGGAGTACTGAGTATTGTGATGAGTAATACATGGAGATCCGAGTATTGTGATGAGTAATACCTGGAGCTCCTAGTATTGTGATGAGTAATACCTGGAGTACTGAGTATTGTGATGAGTAATACCTGGAGATCCGAGTATTGTGATGAGTAATACATGGAGTATTGTGATGAGTAATACCTGGAGCTCCGAGTATTGTGATGAGTAATACCTGGAGCTCCGAGTATTGTGATGAGTAATACCTGGAGTTCCGAGTATTGTGATGAGTAATACCTGGAGATCCGAGTATTGTGATGAGTAATACCTGGAGGTCCGAGTATTGTGATGAGTAATACCTGGAGTACTGAGTATTGTGATGAGTAATACCTGGAGCTCCGAGTATTGTGATGAGTAATACCTGGAGATCCGAGTATTGTGATGTGTAATACCTGGAGCTCCGAGTATTGTGATGTGTAATACCTGGAGTACTGAGTATTGTGATGAGTAATACATGGAGTACTGAGTATTGTGATGAGTAATACCTGGAGCTCCTAGTATTGTGATGAGTAATACCTGGAGCTCCGAGTATTGTGATGAGTAATACCTGGAGTACTGAGTATTGTGATGAGTAATACCTGGAGCTCCGAGTATTGTGATGAGTAATACCTGGAGCTCCGAGTGTGATGAGTAATACATGGAGTACTGAGTATTGTGATGAGTAATACATGGAGATCCAAGTATTGTGATGTGTAATACCTGGAGATCCGAGTATTGTGATGAGTAATACATGGAGTACTGAGTATTGTGATGAGTAATACCTGGAGTTCTGAGTATTGTGATGAGTAATACCTGGAGGTCCGAGTATTGTGATGAGTAATACATGGAGTTCTGAGTATTGTGATGTGTAATACCTGGAGCTCCGAGTATTGTGATGAGTAATACCTGGAGTACTGAGTATTGTGATGAGTAATACCTGGAGTACTGAGTATTGTGATGAGTAATACCTGGAGCTCCGAGTATTGTGATGAGTAATACCTGGAGTACGAGTATTGTGATGAGTAATACCTGGAGCTCCGAGTATTGTGATGGTAATACCTGGTATGAGTATTGTGATGAGTAATACTGGAGTCGGTATTGTGATGAGTAATACCTGGAGCTCCGAGTATTGTGATGAGTAATACCTGGAGTCCGAGTATTGTGATGAGTAATACCTGGAGTCGAGTATTGTGATGAGTAATACCTGGAGCTCCGAGTATTGTGATGTGTAATACCTGGAGATCTGAGTATTGTGATGAGTAATACCTGGAGTACTGAGTATTGTGATGAGTAATACCTGGAGCTCTGAGTATTGTGATGAGTAATACCTGGAGCTCCGAGTATTGTGATGAGTAATACCTGGAGTTCCTAGTATTGTGATGAGTAATACATGGAGTACTGAGTATTGTGATGAGTAATACTGGAGATCCGAGTATTACTGAGTATTGTGATGGTAATACTGGAGTCGAGTATTGTGATGTGTAATACCTGGAGTACTGAGTATTGTGATGAGTAATACATGGAGTACTAAGTATTGTGATGAGTAATACCTGGAGCTCTGAGTATTGTGATGAGTAATACCTGGAGTACTGAGTATTGTGATGAGTAATACCTGGAGCTCCGAGTATTGTGATGAGTAATACCTGGAGTACTGAGCATTGTGATGAGTAATACCTGGAGCTCCGAGTATTGTGATGAGTAATACCTGGAGATCCGAATATTGTGATGAGTAATACATGGAGTACTGAGTATTGTGATGAGTAATACATGGAGATCCTAGTATTGTGCTGAGTAATTCCTGGAGATCTGAGTATTGTGATGAGTAATACATGGAGATCCGAGTATTGTGATGAGTAATACCTGGAGATCTGAGTATTGTGATGAGTAATACCTGGAGTACTGAGTATTGTGATGAGTAATACATGGAGTACTGAGTATTGTGATGAGTAATACATGGAGATCCGAGTATTGTGATTTGTAATACCTGGAGGTCTGAGTATTGTGATGTGTAATACCTGGAGGTCTGAGTATTGTGATGAGTAATACCTGGAGTACTGAGTATTGTGATGAGTAATACATGGAGTTCCGAGTATTGTGATGTGTAATACCTGGAGTTCCGAGTATTGTGATGAGTAATACCTGGAGATCCGAGTATTGTGATGAGTAATACATGGAGATCCGAGTATTGTGATGAGTAATACATGGAGATCCGAGTATTGTGATGTGTAATACCTGGAGTTCCGGGTATTGTGATGAGTAATACCTGGAGTTCCGAGTACATAAAGGACGCATTACTGTTTGAATTCATACTCACATCTAACATCACTGCTAGATGGTGCTACACTAACAATCATGTTTACTGGGTACCACAGAGGTTGGTCGAGTGTACCACAGAGGTTGGTCGAGTGTACCACAGATGTTGGTCACGTGTACCACAGAGGTTGGTCAAGTGTACCACAGAGGTTTGTCGAGTGTACCACAGAGGTTAGTCGAGTGTACCACAGAGGTTGGTCGAGTGTACCACAGATGTTGGTCAAGTGTACCACAGAGGTTTGTCGAGTGTACCACAGAGGTTTGTCGAGTGTACCACAGATGTTGGTCCAGTGTACAACAGATGTTGGTCAAGTGTACCACAGAGGTTTGTCGAGTGTACCACAGAGGTTAGTCGAGTGTACCACAGAGGTTGGTCGAGTGTACCACAGATGTTGGTCAAGTGTACCACAGAGGTTGGTCAAGTGTACCACAGAGGTTTGTCGAGTGTACCACAGAGGTTAGTCGAGTGTACCACAGAGGTTGGTCGAGTGTACCACAGATGTTGGTCAAGTGTACCACAGAGGTTGGTCAAGTGTACCACAGAGGTTTGTCGAGTGTACCACAGAGATTTGTCGAGTGTACCACAGAGGTTGGTTGAGTGTAACACAGAGGTTGGTCGAGTGTAACACAGAGGTTGGTCGAGTGTAACACAGAGGTTTGTTGTGTGTACCACAGAGGTTGGTCGAGTATACTACAGAGGTTGGTCAAGTGTAACACAGAGGTTGGTCGAGTGTAACACAGAGGTTTGTAGAGTGTAACACAGAGGCTGGTCGAGTGTAACACAGAGGTTTGTCGAGTGTAACACAGAGGTTGGTCGAGTGTAACACAGAGGCTGGTCAAGTGTACCACAGAGGTTGGTCGAGTGTAACACAGAGGCTGGTCGAGTGTAACACAGAGGCTGGTCAAGTGTACCACAGAGGTTGGTCGAGTGTAACACAGAGGCTGGTCAAGTGTACCACAGAGGTTGGTCGAGTGTACCACAGAGATTTGTCGAGTGTACCACAGAGATTTGTCGAGTGTACCACAGAGGTTGGTCGAGTGTAACACAGAGGCTGGTCAAGTGTACCACAGAGGTTTGTCGAGTGTACCACAGAGATTTGTCGAGTGTACCACAGAGGTTGGTCGAGTGTAACACAGAGGTTGGTCGAGTGTACCTATGTTCATCTTAGTCCTTTGGTTAACAGTTGTAGTTCATATTGTCCTTTGGTTAACAGTTGTAGTTCATCTTAGTCCTTTGGTTAACAGTGTAGTTCATATTGTCCTTTGGTTAACAGTTGTAGTTCATCTTAGTCCTTCAGTTAACAGTTGTAGTTCATCTTGTCCTTTGGTTAACAGTTGTAGTTCATCTTGTGCTTTGGTTAACAGTTATAGTTCATCTTGTCCTTTGGTTAACAGTTGTAGTTCATCTTAGTCATTCGGTTAACAGTTGTAGTTCATCTTGTCCTTCGGTTAACAGTTGTAGTTCATCTTGTCCTTTGGTTAACAGTTGTAGTTCATCTTGTCCTTCGGTTAACAGTTGTAGTTCATCTTGTCCTTTGGTTAACAGTTGTAATTCATCTTGTCCTTTGGTTAACAGTTGTAGTTCATCTTGTCCTTCGGTTAACAGTTGTAGTGCATCTTGTCCTTTGGTTAACAGTTGTAGTGCATCTTGTCCTTTGGTTAACAGTTGTAGTTCATCTTGTCCTTTGGTTAACAGTTGTAGTTCATCTTGTCCTTTGGTTAACAGTTGTAGTTCATCTTGTCCGTGTTGTCACCATGTGCAATTAACTAATATAAATCCTGAATGACATCCCTGCTGCACACTGACACACACATGTATTATCTTCACCCGCTAAACATCTTGTGAGTAAGCGGCCTTCTTATTGTATTCATGTACTTGTCTGTAGAGTGATATTTTGTATTGCAGTACATATGTGCACATACCAACCGCAGTTCATCTGTACGTATTCACGTCTTTCATCAATCCTCGAGATGGATACAATTCTAGCACAACAAATGCAAAGAGAGGTAACTCTTTCTTCAATTTATATATAACATTTTGGAATTATCTACCCATTTATTATATTAGCCCATTTTCATACTTTTATCATTTCTTTGTATGCACAAAACAAAACGTTTCTTTGTGTGCACAAAACAAAACACAGTGTTGCTGTAATTATCATGTATTTACACAATGTTGCTGTAATAATCATGTATTTACACAGTGTTGCTGTAATTATCATGTATTTACAGTGTTGCTGTAATTATCATGTATTTACACAGTGTTGTTGTAATTATCATGTATTTACACAATGTTGCTGTTAATTGCATATATTGACACAATGTTGCTGTTAATAAATACAGTGTTGCTGTTATATACTGTAATTACAATGTTGCTGTTAACATCATATTATATTTATAGTGTTGCTGTTATATAATGTAATTTCTGTTATCATCATATATCACACAGTGTAGCTGTTATCATCATATATCACACAGTGTAGCTGTTATCATCATATATCACACAGTGTAGCTGTTATCATCATATATTACACAGTGTAGCTGTTATCATCATATATCACACAGTGTAGCTGCTATCATCATATATCACACAGTGTTGCTGTTCATAGCATATATTACACAGTGTAGCTGTTCATAGCATATATTACACAGTGTGCTGTTAACATCATATTATATTTATAGTGTTGCTGTTATATAATGTAATTTCTGTTCATAGCATATATTACACAGTGTAGCTGTTATCATCATATATCACACAATGTTGCTGTTCATAGCATATATTGCACAGTGTTGCTGTTCATAGCATATATCACACAGTGTTGCTGTTCATAGCATATATTACACAGTGTTGCTGTTCATCATATATTACACAGTGTTGCTGTTCATAGCATATATTACACAGTGTTGCTGTTCATAGCATATATTACACAGTGTTGCTGTTCATAGCATATGTTACACAGTGTTGCTGTTCATAGCATATATTACACAGTGTTGCTGTTAGCATCATATATCACACAGTGTTGCTGTTCATAGCATATATTACACAGTGTTGCTGTTCATAGCATATATTACACAGTGTTGCTGTTCATAGCATATATTACACAGTGTTGCTGTTCATAGCATATATTACACAGTGTTGCTGTTAGCATCATATATTACACAGTGTTGCTGTTCATAGCATATATTACACAGTGTTGCTGTTCATAGCATATATTACACAGTGTTGCTGTTCATAGCATATATTACACAGTGTTGCTGTTAGCATCATATATTACACAGTGTTGCTGTTCATAGCATATATTACACAGTGTTGCTGTTCATAGCATATATTACACAGTGTTGCTGTTCATAGCATATATTACAGTGTTGCTGTTCATAGCATATATTACCCAGTGTTGCTGTTAGCATCATATATCACACAGTGTTGCTGTTCATATCATATATTACACCATGTTGCTGTTCATAGCATATATTACACAGAGTTGCTGTTTGCATCATATATTACAGTGTTGCTGTTCATAGCATATATTACCCAGTGTTGCTGTTCATAGCATATATTACCCAGTGTTGCTGTTCATAGCATATATTATCCAGTGTTGCTGTTCATAGCATATATTACACAGTGTTTCTGTTCATAGCATATATTACACAGTGTTTCTGTTCATAGCATATATTACACAGTGTTGCTGTTCATAGCATATATTACACAGTGTTTCTGTTCATAGCATATATTACACAGTGTTGCTGTTAGCATCATATATTACACAGTGTTGCTGTTCATAGCATATATTACACAGTGTTGCTGTTCATAGCATATATTACACAGTGTTGCTGTTCATAGCATATATTACACAGTGTTGCTGTTCATAGCATATATTACACAGTGTTGCTGTTCATAGCATATATCACACAGTGTTGCTGTTAGCATCATATATTACACAGTGTTGCTGTTCATAGCATATATTACACAGTGTTGCTGTTCATAGCATATATTACACAGTGTTGCTGTTCATAGCCTATATTACACATTGTTGCTGTTCATAGCATATATTACACAGTGTTGCTGTTCATAGCATATATTACACAGTGTTGCTGTTCATAGCATATATTACACAGTGTTGCTGTTCATAGCATATATTACACAGTGTTGCTGTTCATAGCATATATCACACAGTGTTGCTGTTAGCATCATATATTACACAGTGTTGCTGTTCATAGCATATATTACACAGTGTTGCTGTTCATAGCATATATTACACAGTGTTGCTGTTCATAGCCTATATTACACATTGTTGCTGTTCATAGCATATATTACACAGTGTTGCTGTTCATAGCATATATTACACAGTGTTGCTGTTCATAGCATATATTACACAGTGTTGCTGTTCATAGCATATATTACACAGTGTTGCTGTTCATAGCATATATCACACAGTGTTGCTGTTAGCATCATATATTACACAGTGTTGCTGTTGTTCATAGCATATATTACACAGTGTTGCTGTTCATAGCATATATTACACAGTGTTGCTGTTCATAGCATATATTACACAGTGTTGCTGTTCATAGCATATATTGCACAGTGTTGCTGTTCATAGCATATATTACAGTGTTGCTGTTCATATCATATATTACACAGTGTTGCTGTTCATAGCATATATTACACAGAGTTGCTGTTAGCATCATATATTACACAGTGTTGCTGTTCATAGCATATATTACACAGTGTTGCTGTTCATAGCATATATTACACAGTGTTGCTGTTCATAGCATATATTACACAGTGTTGCTGTTAGCATCATATATCACACAGTGTTGCTGTTCATATCATATATTACACCGTGTTGCTGTTCATAGCATATATTACACAGAGTTGCTGTTAGCATCATATATTACACAGTGTTGCTGTTCATAGCATATATTACCCAGTGTTGCTGTTCATAGCATATATTACCCAATGTTGCTGTTCATAGCATATATTACAGTGTTGCTGTTCATAGCATATATTACACAGTGTTTCTGTTCATAGCATATATTACACAGTGTTGCTGTTCATAGCATATATTACACAGTGTTGCTGTTCATAGCATATATTACACAGTGTTGCTGTTCATAGCATATATCACACAGTGTTGCTGTTAGCATCATATATTACACAGTGTTGCTGTTCATAGCATATATTACACAGTGTTGCTGTTCATAGCATATATTAAACAGTGTTGCTGTTCATAGCATATATTACACAGTGTTGCTGTTCATAGCATATATTACACAGTGTTGCTGTTCATAGCATATATTACACAGTGTTGCTGTTCATAGCATATATTACACAGTGTTGCTGTTCATAGCATATATTACACAGTGTTGCTGTTCATAGCATATATTACACAGTGTTGCTATTCATAGCATATATTACACAGTGTTACTGTTCATAGCATATATCACACAGTGTTGCTGTTCATATCATATATTACAAAGTGTTGCTGTTCATAGCATATATTACCCAGTGTTGCTGTTCATAGCATATATTACACTGTGTTGCTGTTCATAGCATATATTACACAGTGTTGCTGTTAGCATCATATATTACACAGTGTTGCTGTTCATAGCATATATCACACAGTGTTGCTGTTCATAGCATATATTACACAGTGTTGCTGTTCATAGCCTATATTACACAGTGTTGCTGTTCATAGCATATATTACACAGTGTTGCTGTTCATAGCATATATTACACAGTGTTGCTGTTCATAGCATATATTACACATTGTTGCTGTTCATAGCATATATTACACAGTGTTGCTGTTCATAGCATATATCACACAGTGTTGCTGTTAGCATCATATATTACACAGTGTTGCTGTTGTTCATAGCATATATTACACAGTGTTGCTGTTCATAGCATATATTACACAGTGTTGCTGTTCATAGCATATATTACACAGTGTTGCTGTTCATAGCATATATTGCACAGTGTTGCTGTTCATAGCATATATTACAGTGTTGCTGTTCATATCATATATTACACAGTGTTGCTGTTCATAGCATATATTACACAGAGTTGCTGTTAGCATCATATATTACACAGTGTTGCTGTTCATAGCATATATTACACAGTGTTGCTGTTCATAGCATATATTACACAGTGTTGCTGTTCATAGCATATATTACACAGTGTTGCTGTTAGCATCATATATCACACAGTGTTGCTGTTCATATCATATATTACACCGTGTTGCTGTTCATAGCATATATTACACAGAGTTGCTGTTAGCATCATATATTACACAGTGTTGCTGTTCATAGCATATATTACCCAGTGTTGCTGTTCATAGCATATATTACCCAATGTTGCTGTTCATAGCATATATTACAGTGTTGCTGTTCATAGCATATAATACACAGTGTTTCTGTTCATAGCATATATTACACAGTGTTGCTGTTCATAGCATATATTACACAGTGTTGCTGTTCATAGCATATATTACACAGTGTTGCTGTTCATAGCATATATCACACAGTGTTGCTGTTCATATCATATATTACACAGTGTTGCTGTTCATAGCATATATTACCCAGTGTTGCTGTTCATAGCATATATTACACTGTGTTGCTGTTCATAGCATATATTACACAGTGTTGCTGTTAGCATCATATATTACACAGTGTTGCTGTTCATAGCATATATCACACAGTGTTTCTGTTCATAGCATATATTACCCAGTGTTGCTGTTCATAGCATATATTACACAGTGTTGCTGTTCATAGCATATATTACCCAGTGTTGCTGTTCATAGCATATATTACACAGTGTCATGTACATTGTATTGACAATCGGACATCCTGCATTTCAGGCTTTTTCAAAAGAAGAATTAAATGTTGCAAAAGAGCGTGTTCACCAACTACTGAAGCTGCAGAATGACTTAGATAAAGCGTGGAAAGGCATGCGCTGGATAATGGACATAATAGCACATGCTAGATCTCGAACATTTGCAGGATGCATTTCAGTTAGAACGTTACTATCTGTTAATGATGCAAATTCATTATCAGTTGAGCTAGAAGACAAAGGTAGTATACTGGATAACAACAATGACCCTGGCTATTGTCCAAACTCTAGTGATTCCAATGAGATAAGTGTTGGCAAGGACAACAGGAAAATTGCAAAATTTTATGATCCAACTGAAGACGCCTCACCCAACGTACATAATGGAATGAACCAGAAGAAGATTAGTCATAATGAAGGGATTTTACGGGTATACGCAGCATATGACACGGGGTTAGCAAAAGGAACAAGTGTGAAACTACATGTGACTCTGCATACTACGGCAAGAGAAGTGATCAACTTGGTTGTGTTGAACTTAAACCAGGCTGTGATAAATAAAGGGAAGTTAGGGCCAATATACGAGGAGGAAAAATTCATTGAATTCTGTCTCGTGGCCGTGATAGGTGCGAGGGAACGAATACTTAGAGACGATTATCAGCCATTACAACTTCAAAACCCGTGGACTAAAGGACGGTTATACGTCCGCATGAGGAGTAATTTATTAGCAGCGATTCAACAGGGGCAAGCCACTGCAGTATGAATGTGTTGGCAGTGATTCAGCAATGGCTGTCCATGGCAGTATAGTCTGTTGGCAGTGATTTAGCAATGGCTGTCCAGGGCAGTATAGTCTGTTGGCAGTGATTCAGCAATGGCTGTCCATGGCAGTATAGTCTGTTAGCAGTGATTCAGCAATGGCTGTCCATGACAGTATAGTCTGTTGGCAGTGATTCAGCAATGGATGTCCATGGCAGTATAGTCTGTCGGCAGTGATTCAGCAATGACTGTCCATGGCAGTATTGTCTGTTGGCAGTGATTTAGCAATGGCTGTCCATGGCAGTATAGTCTGTCGGCAGTGATTTAGCAATGGCTGTCCATGGCAGTATAGTCTGTTGGCAGTGATTTAGCAATGGCTGTCCATGACAGTATAGTCTGTTGGCAGTGATTTAGCAATGGCTGTCCATGACAGTATAGTCTGTTGGCATTGATTTAGCAATGGCTGTCCATCACAGTATAGTCTGTTGCAGTGATTTAGCAATGGCTGTCCATGGCAGTATAGTCTGTTGGCAGTGATTTAGCAATGGCTGTCCATGGCAGTATAGTCTGTTGGCAGTGATTTAGCAATGGCTGTCCATGGCAGTATAGTCTGTTGGCAGTGATTTAGCAATGGCTGTCCATGGCAGTATAGTCTGTTGGCATTGATTCAGCAATGGCTGTCCATGGCAGTATAGTCTGTTGGCAGTGATTCAGCAATGGCTGTCCATGGCAGTATAGTCTGTTGGCAGTGATTCAGCAATGGTTGTCCATGGCAGTATTGTCTGTTGGCATTGATTTAGCAATGGCTGTCCATGGCAGTAGTGTCTGTTGGCAGTGATTTAGCAATGGCTGTCCATGGCAGTATTGTCTGTTGGCAGTGATTTAGCAATGGCTGTCCATGGCAGTATATCTGTTGGCACTGATTTAGCAATGGCTGTCCATGTCAGTATTGTCTGTTGGCAGTGATTCAGCAATGGCTGTCCATGGCAGTAGTGTATGTTGGCAGTGATTTAGCAATGGCTGTCCATGGCAGTATTGTCTGTTGGCAGTGATTCAGCAATGGCTGTCCATGGCAGTATTGTCTGTTGGCAGTGATTTAGCAATGGCTGTCCATGGCAGTATTGTCTGTTGGCAGTGATTTAGCAATGGCTGTCCAGGGCAGTATAGTCTGTCGGCAGTGATTTAGCAATGGCTGTCCATGGCAGTATTGTCTGTTGGCAGTGATTTAGCAATGGCTGTCCATGACAGTATTGTCTGTTGGCAGTGATTTAGCAATGGCTGTCCATGGCAGTATAGTCTGTTGGCAGTGATTTAGCAATGGCTGTCCATGGCAGTATAGTCTGTTGGCATTGATTTAGCAATGGCTGTCCAGGGCAGTATAGTCTGTTGGCATTGATTCAGCAATGGCTGTCCATGGCAGTATAGTCTGTTGGCAGTGATTTAGCAATGGCTGTCCATGGCAGTATAGTCTGTTGGCAGTGATTCAGCAATGGCTGTCCATGGCAGTATAGTCTGTTGGCAGTGATTCAGCAATGGCTGTCCATGGCAGTATAGTCTGTCGGCAGTGATTCAGCAATGGCTGTCCATGGCAGTATAGTCTGTTGGCAGTGATTTAGCAATGGCTGTCCAGGGCAGTATAGTCTGTTGGCAGTGATTTAGCAATGGCTGTCCAGGGCATTATAGTCTGTTGGCAGTGATTCAGCAATGGCTGTCCATGGCAGTATAGTCTGTTAGCAGTGATTCAGCAATGGCTGTCCATGACAGTATAGTCTGTCGGCAGTGATTCAGCAATGGCTGTCCATGACAGTATAGTCTGTTGGCAGTGATTCAGCAATGGCTGTCCATGGCAGTATAGTCTGTCGGCAGTGATTCAGCAATGACTGTCCATGGCAGTATTGTCTGTTGGCAGTGATTTAGCAATGGCTGTCCATGGCAGTATAGTCTGTTGGCAGTGATTTAGCAATGGCTGTCCATGACAGTATAGTCTGTTGGCAGTGATTTAGCAATGGCTGTCCATGACAGTATAGTCTGTTGGCATTGATTTAGCAATGGCTGTCCATCACAGTAAAGTCTGTTGCAGTGATTTAGCAATGGCTGTCCATGGCAGTATAGTCTGTTGGCAGTGATTTAGCAATGGCTGTCCATGGCAGTATAGTCTGTTGGCAGTGATTTAGCAATGGCTGTCCATGGCAGTATAGTCTGTTGGCAGTGATTTAGCAATGGCTGTCCATGGCAGTATAGTCTGTTGGCATTGATTCAGCAATGGCTGTCCATGGCAGTATTGTCTGTTGGCAGTGATTCAGCAATGGCTGTCCATGGCAGTATCGTCTGTTGGCAGTGATTTAGCAATGGCTGTCCATGGCAGTATAGTCTGTTGGCAGTGATTTAGCAATGGCTGTCCATGGCAGTATTGTCTGTTGGCAGTGATTCAGCAATGGCTGTCCATGGCAGTATTGTCTGTTGGCAGTGATTTAGCAATGGCTGTCCATGGCAGTATTGTCTGTTGGCAGTGATTTAGCAATGGCTGTCCATGGCAGTATTGTCTGTTGGCAGTGATTCAGCAATGGCTGTCCATGGCAGTATAGTCTGTTGGCAGTGATTTAGCAATGGCTGTCCATGGCAGTATTGTCTGTTGGCAGTGATTTAGCAATGGCTGTCCATGGCAGTATAGTCTGTCGGCAGTGATTTAGCAATGGCTGTCCATGGCAGTATTGTCTGTTGGCAGTGATTTAGCAATGGCTGTCCATGGCAGTATTGTCTGTTGGCAGTGATTTAGCAATGGCTGTCCATGGCAGTATAGTCTGTTGGCAGTGATTTAGCAATGGCTGTCCATGGCAGTATAGTCTGTTGGCATTGATTTAGCAATGGCTGTCCAGGGCAGTATAGTCTGTTGGCATTGATTCAGCAATGGCTGTCCATGGCAGTATAGTCTGTTGGCAGTGATTTAGCAATGGCTGTCCATGGCAGTATAGTCTGTTGGCAGTGATTCAGCAATGGCTGTCCATGGCAGTATAGTCTGTTGGCAGTGATTCAGCAATGGCTGTCCATGGCAGTATAGTCTGTCGGCAGTGATTCAGCAATGGCTGTCCATGGCAGTATAGTCTGTTGGCAGTGATTCAGCAATGGCTGTCCATGACAGTATTGTCTGTCGGCAGTGATTCAGCAATGGCTGTCAATGGCAGTATAATCTGTCGGCAGTGATTCAGCAATGGCTGTCCATGACAGTATAGTCTGTCGGCAGTGATTTAGCAATGGCTGTCCATGGTAGTATTGTCTGTTGGCAGTGATTCAGCAATGGCTGTCCATGGCAGTATAGTCTGTTGGCAGTGATTTAGCAATGGCTGTCCATGGTAGTATAGTCTGTTGACAGTGATTTAGCAATGGCTGTCCATGGCAGTATTGTCTGTTGGCAGAGATTTAGCAATGGCTGTCCATGACAGTATAGTCTGTTGGCAGTGATTCAGCAATGGCTGTCCATGGCAGTTTAGTCTGTTGGCAGTGATTTAGTAATGGCTGTCCATGGCAGTGTAGTCTGTTGGCAGTGATTCAGCAATGGCTGTCCATTGCAGTATAGTCTGTTGGCAGTGATTTAGCAATGGCTGTCCATGGCAGTGTAGTCTGTTGGCAGTGATTCAGCAATGGCTGTCCATGGCAGTTTAGTCTGTTGGCAGTGATTTAGCAATGGCTGTCCATGGCAGTATTGTCTGTTGGCAGTGATTCAGCAATGGCTGTCCATTGCAGTATAGTATGTTGGCAGTGATTTAGCAATGGCTGTCCATGGCAGTATAGTCTGTTGGCAGTGATTTAACAATGGCTGTCCATGTCAGTATTGTCTGTTGGCAGTGATTTATCAATGGCTGTCCATGGCAGTATTGTCTGTTGGCAGTGATTTAGCAATGGCTGTCCATGGCAGTATTGTCTGTTGGCAGTGATTCAGCAATGGTTGTCCATGGCAGTATAGTCTGTTGGCAGTGATTTAGCAATGGCTGTCCATGGCAGTATAGTCTGTTGGCAGTGATTCAGCAATGGCTGTCCAGGGCAGTATTGTCTGTTGGCAGTGATTTAGCAATGGCTGTCCATGGCAGTATAGTCTGTTGGCAGTGATTTAGCAATGGCTGTCCATGGCAGTATTGTCTGTTGGCAGTGATTTATCAATGGCTGTCCATGGCAGTATTGTCTGTTGGCAGTGATTTAGCAATGGCTGTCCATGGCAGTATTGTCTGTTGGCAGTGATTCAGCAATGGCTGTCCATGGCAGTATAGTCTGTTGGCAGTGATTTAGCAATGGCTGTCCAGGGCAGTATAGTCTGTTGGCTGTGATTTAGCAATGGCTGTCCATGGCAGTATTGTCTGTTGACAGTGATTTAGCAATGGCTGTCCAGGGCAGTATAGTCTGTCGGCAGTGATTTAGCAATGGCTGTCCATGGCAGTATAGTCTGTTGGCAGTGATTTAGCAATGGATGTCCATGGCAGTATAGTCTGTTTGCAGTGATTCAGCAATGGCTGTCCAGGGCAGTATAGTCTGTTGGCAGTGATTTAGCAATGGCTGTCCATGGCAGTATTGTCTGTTGGCAGTGATTTAGCAATGGCTGTCTATGGCAGTATAGTCTGTTGGCAGTGATTCAGCAACGGCTGTCCATGGCAGTATTGTCTGTTGGCAGTGATTTAGCAATGGCTGTCCATGACAGTATTGTCTGTTGGCAGTTATTCAGCAATGGCTGTCCATGACAGTATAATCTGTTGGCAGTGATTTAGCAATGGCTGTCCATGGCAGTATAGTCTGTTAACATTTTTTTAATCTGGTGACTTTTGACATCATAATTCAACATTGTTTCATTTTCCTCTTAGTTTATACAAATTTCTTTTAGCTCGATTGCAAAACAATCACTCTCGAGACCTCATTCCTGATAGAACCCATCACTATCACGAGGGAAAGTGAAGAGACAACATTGAATTTAACTGCCTTGCCTAAGGGCACAATCGTAATGGCTCCAGCGGGTGCTCAACACTGGGCCTTTCGCACCTGAAGCGATGGGCTACCACTGCGCTAACACGACTTCCATGCATACAATGAATCAAAAAACAGTCTACATGTAGTTTATTTCTGTAGGTTACAATAACATTATTGTATGCACTCCAGTGTATTAAAGTAACTCGATAACATTATTGTACGCATTCCAGTGTATTAAAGTAACTCAATAACATTATTGTACACATTCCAGTGTATTAAAGTAACTCGATAACATTATTGTACGCATTCCAGTGTATTAAAGTAACTCGATAACATTATTGTACGCATTCCAGTGTATTAAAGTAACTCAATAACATTATTGTACACATTCCAGTGTATTAAAGTAACTCAATAACATTATTGTACACATTCCAGTGTATTAAAGTAACTCAATAACATTATTGTACACATTCCAGTGTATTAAAGTAACTCAATAACATTATTGTACGCATTCCAGTGTATTAAAGTAACTCAATAACATTATTGTACACATTCCAGTGTATTAAAGTAACTCAATAACATTATTGTACGCATTCCAGTGTATTAAAGTAACTCAATAACATTATTGTACGCATTCCAGTGTATTAAAGTAACTCAATAACATTATTGTACGCATTCCAGTGTATTAAAGTAACTCAATAACATTATTGTACACATTCCAGTGTATTAAAGTAACAAATAACATTATTGTACACATTCCAGTGTATTAAAGTAACTCAATAACATTATTGTATGCATTCCAGTGAATTAAAGTAACTCAATAACATTATTGTACGCATTCCAGTGTATTAAAGTAACTCAATAACATTATTGTACACATTCCAGTGTATTAAAGTAACTTGATAACATTATTGTACGCATTCCAGTGTATTAAAGTAACTCAATAACATTATTGTACGCATTCCAGTGTATTAAAGTAACTCAATAACATTATTGTACGCATTCCAGTGTATTAAAGTAACTCAATAACATTATTGTACACATTCCAGTGTATTAAAGTAACTCAATAACATTATTGTACACATTCCAGTGTATTAAAGTAACTCAATAACATTATTGTACGCATTCCAGTGTATTAAAGTAACTCAATAACATTATTGTACACATTCCAGTGAATTAAAGTAACTCAATAACATTATTGTACACATTCCAGTGTATTAAAGAATATATCAGTGAATATAAATATTATATCAGCATTTGGAACAGATATATGTTGGCTATAATTGCTACATGTCAGATTGTATGCATTGTGTTAGTGAGATTTTAAGAGCAATTGTTTAAATTTTGAAGCATTCCTTATATATACATGTACATGTAGTTGTTAGTTTTAAAATTGTTGTATTTTGCTCTCTTAGACATCGATGGCGACATTTAATAAAGCTGTACCTACAAAATGGCTACTTTTCAGGAGAAGCATTTTTTTGGTCAAATTATCTTCAGAAGTCATATTTTGCACATTATCTTTGATCATATAGGAGATATTATGTGTCTATAGCGATGTCTGCTATGGTTGATCATACAGGAGATAGTATGTGTCTATATCGATGTCTGCTACGGTTGACAATATAGGATATAGTATGTGTCTATATCGATGTCTGCTATGGTTGACAATATAGGATATAGTATGTGTCTATATCGATGTCTGCTACGGTTGACAATATAGGATATAGTATGTGTCTATATCAATGTCTGCCTGATTTGAAGTTCCTAAAGCAATGGAAGATCCTAAAGCAATGAAAGTTCCTAAAGCAATGGAAGATCCTAAAGCAATGAAAGTTCCTAAAGCAATGGAAATTCCTAAAGCAATGGAAGTTCCTAAAGCAATGGAAATTCCTAAAGCAATGGAATTTCCTAAAGCAATGGAAATTCCTAAAGCAATGGAAGATTTTATCACATGACTTTTCCATCACTTTCTGAAGGTCCGGTATTTTTATAGTAGGTGCAAACCCAAAACTGGAAGTAATGTAGGTATGGGTTATTTAAGCGTCGCCATCGACATGTACATGATGATATGCAGATATCTACATGTACATGATGATGTGCAAATATCGATATGTACATGATAATGTGCCGATATCTACATGTACATGATGATGTGCAGATATCGACATGTACATGATGATGTACAGATATCTACATGTACATGATGATGTGCAGATATCTACATGTACATGATGATGTGCAGATATCGACATGTACATGATGATGTACAGATATCTACATGTACATGATGATGTGCAGATATCGACATGTACATGATGATGTACAGATATCTACATGTACATGATGATGTACAGATATCTACATGTACATGATGATGTGCAGATATTATAGTACTTTGAAACATACTAAAAAACAACCAAATAATATATATGAAACTTTGTGTTCTTTCCTTCATATTGTATGTTACAATTTCCCTTAGTTAAAATGGAAACGATGAATAAATACAGTACTGTTCTGACAACTCACACTAATACAGTACTATTCTGGCACATCACACTAATACAGTACTGTTCTGACACATCATACTAATACAGTACTGTTCTGATACATCAGACTAATACAGTACTGTTCTGGCACATCACACTAATACAGTACTGTTCTGGCACATCACACTAATACAGTACTGTTCTGACACATCACACTAATACAGTACTGTTCTGACACATCACACTAATACAGTACTGTTCTGACACATCACACTAATACAGTACTGTTCTGACACATCACACTAATACAGTACTGTTCTGGCATCTCACACTAATACAGTACTGTTCTGGCATATCACACTAATACAGTACTGTTCTGACACATCACACTAATACAGTACTGTTCTGACACATCACACTAATACAGTACTGTTCTGACACATCACACTAATACAGTACTGTTCTGGCATCTCACACTAATACAGTACTGTTCTGACACCTCACACTAATACAGTACTGTTCTGACACCTCACACTAATACAGTACTGTTCTGGCACATCACACTAATACAGTACTGTTCTGATACATCACACTAATACAGTACTGTTCTGACACCTCACACTAATACAGTACTGTTCTGACACCTCACACTAATACAGTACTGTTCTGACACATCACACTAATACAGTACTGTTCTGACACATCACACTAATACAGTACTGTTCTGACACATCACACTAATACAGTACTGTTCTGGCACATCACACTAATACAGTACTGTTCTGACACATCACACTAATACAGTACTGTTCTGACACATCACACTAATACAGTACTATTCTGGCACATCACACTAATACAGTACTGTTCTGATACATCACACTAATACAGTACTGTTCTGGCACATCGCACTAATACAGTACTGTTCTGATACATCACACTAATACAGTACTGTTCTGACACACCACACTAATACAGTACTGTTCTGGCACATCACACTAATACAGTACTGTTCTGATACATCACACTAATACAGTACTGTTCTGGCACATCACACTAATACAGTACTGTTCTGACACATCACACTAATACAGTACTGTTCTGGCACATCACACTAATACAGTACTGTTCTGGTACATCACACTAATACAGTACTGTTCTGGTACATCACACTAATACAGTACTGTTCTGGTACATCACACTAATACAGTACTGTTCTGGTACATCACACTAATACAGTACTGTTCTGATACATCACACTAATACAGTACTGTTCTGACACATCACACTAATACAGTACTGTTCTGACATATCACACTAATACAGTACTGTTCTGACACACCACACTAATACAGTACTGTTCTGACACATCACACTAACACAGTACTGTTCTGATACATCACACTAATACAGTACTGTTCTGGCATCTCACACTAATACAGTACTGTTCTGACACATCACACTAATACAGTACTGTTCTGATATATCACACTAATACAGTACTGTTCTGATACATCACACTAATACAGTACTGTTCTGGTACATCACACTAATACAGTACTGTTCTGACACATCACACTAATACAGTAATGTTCTGACACATCACACTAATACAGTACTGTTCTGACACACCACACTAATACAGTACTGTTCTGACACATCACACTAATACAGTACTGTTCTGATACATCACACTAATACAGTACTGTTCTCACACCTCACACTAATACAGTACTGTTCTGGTACATCACACTAATACAGTACTGTTCTGATACATCACACTAATACAGTACTGTTCTGACACCTCACACTAATACAGTACTGTTCTGACACATCACACTAATACAGTACTGTTCTGATACATCACAATAATACAGTACTGTTCAGGTACATCACACTAATACAGTACTGTTCTGACACATCACACTAATACAGTACTGTTCTGGTACATCACACTAATACATTACTGTTCTGACACCTCACACTAATACAGTACTGTTCTGACACATCACACTAATACAGTACTGTTCTGACACCTCACACTAATACAGTACTGTTCTGATACATCACACTAATACAGTACTGTTCTGACACATCACACTAATACAGTACTGTTCTGACACATCACACTAATACAGTACTGTTCTGACACATCACACTAATACAGTACTGTTCTGACACCTCACACTAATACAGTACTGTTCTGACACATCACACTAATACAGTACTGTTCTGACACATCACACTAATACAGTACTGTTCTGATACCTCACACTAATACAGTACTGTTCTGACACATCCGGCTAATACAGTACTGTTCTGACACATCACACTAATACAG